>VZRZ01005028.1:1026597-1037160 GCA_013398175.1 Climacteris rufus | reverse complement strand
AAAAAACAAAAAACCACCACACCACATTTGTGATTTAAGCAACTGGAAATAACCAAACTGACTTAAAGGGAAAATGAGTGAAACACTGAGAGGATGTGATGTGTATGTTCTTCATGTTTCATGATGCCCCCAGTTCAGACAAGCAATGTCATAGAGAGATGCAGCACATAATATTTCCATATAAAACTAATATTTAAGTTGTTTATCCATTTCCCACCAAAGATAATAACTAAACTCTTTTATAAACCTTAAATTTGAAATAATAATAAAAACCTACACAACTTGCACAAATATAAACCAAATCAAAGCAATAAAATCTGTTGAATGAACAATAATATATAACATTAGAACATGGAGCATATTTCCCCTGTCACTCCCTAGATTCAGATTTCTTTCTGTACTTCACATACTGCATAATTTCCTTTTCTTTTCTTAAGGCAATGAAAATGATATTTTAAAAAGACATTTCAGAGAAGAACAGAAATTTACTTCTCCTTTCTTAATTTTAAAGAATATAATTCTGTAGCTTTTATTTTATTACACTTAGTGACTAGATTTATCATGTATTTTACAAAGCCCTGTTGATTATATCGTAACTTTCCTTGCAGGTATGCATTACTAAATTGATTACACAGCAATGAAAATCTGTGGAGATTTTACAACCATGTCCAGAGCAGACATTTTCATTACTATGTTAAATGTCTACATTTTGAGAGATATTAAACTTCAGGGGCAGCACTTCTCATAGCGTTTACATGGCTTTATTCCTTAAATGAGGAAATTTACCTTTGCATGCTGTTGGAGGTGTACAAAATGTTTCAGACATATATTCCTACCTCAAAATATTCTATTTTTATAGTTTACAATTTTAGTCCTTTATTTATATATATGAAATTTACAAGGCTGACATTGAAGGAAGAATTTTAGTTCAGTATAGGATGAAACTTCATAAACCTCAATCATGCAGTTCTAAGCATAGCTGTATTTTTCTGTCAGCTGACTAGAGAAGTTAGTCAGACCTAAATATTTTCCTAAATCTTCAAAGATCAAAGACAAAAATTAGAAAAACAACTTGACATTTTTGAATACTGATTCTCAACTTTGTCTTCTTTCAAATCTCTCAGGTACCACATGGGAAGAAGTTTTCTATTCTTTATATTCTTTTATTCTTTTTATCTTCCTTTTTGCCTCTTTTCAAAACTTTCCTACAGTGACATGCTGTATTCCTCAATCCTCAGCTCCTGGAATCACATTTGCATACATGGTCTACACATGAGAAATTTCACCTCCATATGTTCCACTGTCTTTTGGCTTATTATAAATAACAGAAGGAAAGGGGCTTTCTTGAAAATGGCACCATCTGATTATGAAAGTTGATTGCTGCACTAATGACATTTTACCCTGTAGCCATCACCCAGGCACATGAAAACCTGGACAGGAGTTTAAGCCAGCTATCACATTTGAACACACTGATGATTTCAGATGCGTGAGTTTAATGACAGAAGAATTAACATCAACATCAACACTCCTTCTAGAGTGAAGGCTAATCAAGTAAAACAAACTTGCAAGTAATTTGTCATATCACAAGTGAGAAATGTATCAGTTCATATTTCTTTGGGAGATCCTGGGGCCAACTCTAGTCTTATAACAGTACATTAACTAGTAGAGATTGCTGGATGTTTTTTTAAGCTACTACTTTTAATGTCTAATCAACAAAATTGTTCCATGCAATCATTTCTGTGCCCTTTTCTAAGGTTTATTACTTATGCAAATGTGTTTCTAAAAGCAAAACCATTACTCTAATTTCTTATCTCAGAAAAAAAAAAACCAAAAAAACCAAAGCAACAAAACAGGTGAAAATAGGAAAATAATGCTTCCTGTAAGTGTAGCTTTGAAAAACGCTGATGACCAGTAAATTCATATCATTTTTCATACAACACACTTCATATCTATAGGACTTATGATCCAAGACTATAAATTTCATTATTTGTAAACAAGAACTAATGCTTATAGGATGAAAAATCTTTAACCTCCAAACCTGAATCTGTCTTATCTCCAGGAATCTAGCAAAAAGACAAGCTAGTCAGATGATATAAATTTCATGGAAGCTATTACCTTGGTACTGGACTCACATGAAAAGGAAAATTTCAGCAATCCAAAACAGAAAATATTTGCCGCATTGGATACTCAGTACTTTTATTCTATTTAATGTGCAATATCAAAGCCCCAGTTATAACACTGTCAAAGCAGATTCTCCACCTAAGTTCTCCAGGTCTCCTTGCCTCACTTCCAGCAAGCAGCTAAAAGTCAAGTTGGCTATTAAATCTGCAAGGTGCAGAAGACTTTACTCAAATTGCCCAGTGAATTTGAAACCCCAGAAGAACCTTCAATTTTCATGCCAATTTCTAAAGCAAATAAAACTGGGCAAGGCAAAGTAATAATTTTTAATAATTACTTAAAGCTAGCACAAGAAGAAGACATTTGAAAAAAAGGGATTTTTTTAGACATAGAGCCTAAAACCAATAGTGAGATTCCTTAAATGCCAGCACCTATTCAGATAAAGGCAATAAATTTCACAAGATCTTACTCAAGTCCAAAAATAAGACAGACTTTCACCTTCTTTAAAGAAATAGGCAAAAATGTCTATATTCATAGACAAACAAAATAGACTCAGTCATGCTCTTTGTAAAATGTATTTGCTGAAAACTCCACAAGTGATTAATTTTATGTGAAATGGTCCCAAAATAGCAGTTTCTGAAGCTGCCACAGCATCTTAAGAAAATATTTTTGAGAAAAGCCTGCTCTCTGAATAGTGTTTCCAAGTCAAAGTCATAAAGACCAGGGCAATGCTATGGTTACCTTTCAGGGACAATCACCTATTTTAAACAAGTCCTTACAGAGTACATTTCCAAAAGGTGTTGGTTCTGACCTAAAGAAAAATTTCATAGGCATTATAAATCAAATTTTTGCTATGCATAGAAACAATGAGTCATGTAAGCCTTGATCTGACAAAAAAAAAGATATAATTGTAGTACTGAAAAAGAAAAGCAAAATTCAAAATGTTCTGTCTTTTTCAAAATTCAAAAACATATCTAGCAGAAGAAGATACAGATGCAAGAAAGTATATTTTATTAATCAGAATCACAAACCATGAGACCACTGAGAAAGTTAACCCAATGGTTTCTTACTTCAAAAAGAGACAGGTTCAACCTTATAAAAAAAAAATGGTCCTTTATTGTTAATATCTTGGTTTAATAACTAAAACCTACTCTTCTTTTTATTCTTAGACCTCAGAGTATTTGCAGATGATGAAGAGGGAAGGTAACACAGGAAGCTCCCCTGCATTACTGATATCAAGAGTGAGGTTTTTGCTGTTGACAATCAAGACTTTTGCCTTCTGAATTCTCATGAGTAACATAATCACCGTGGTTAGGTTAGGCCTGCTCTGTGAAAGCTGGGCAACAGGGCCTATTTGGTGCCGAAAGTCAAGACCAGATCATTTGGGTGCTACCTCTTGGTCAGTTGGCTCAGCTTCGGTGCTTCATCACCTCCTGGCCTTTAGAACCTGGAGAATTTTTTGCAGGGCAACTCACAGTACAGAAAACTAAATAAGCATTACTCTAGAAAGTATCATTTAAATTTAAGGCAAGACTATCACTAAATTAGTAAGGAAATAGTACTGTATTTCCATTATTTCTCTTTATTTTTTTATATTGGGAGAGGAGGGAATTGTGTAATTTTAATTTTCCATCTTCAACACCATCACTTTTTCACACTAATTCTTGGTGATACATCAGGAAATTAAATTTAGTCACTGATATACACTTCAAAATCCTTGATCATGACTGAAAAAAATATAATGTGCAATTTCACTTCTCACCACTGATTCAGACAATGGAAACATAGAAACTGGATTAGCCAGTGGTCTCTCAGGTTCTCAGCATTAGCTGTTTTTGCACAAAAAATGCTGCCTAATGAAGAATAGGACTCTCAGAGAAAGGGCTTTCACTGGTGAACAGGACACAAACGATCTGCATTCTGCCTGAAGTTTCACAGTCACAACCATAGCATATGTTGCCACAGTCATATCAGCATGAATATTTTACAATTTCTTTTCTTTATGTGAGAAGCTCGGTTTGTGTATGACTTCTGCACACATATATTTGAAAGAAATCAAGTACCATATAGTTACAAGCAGAAGGACAGAGGGAAGAAAAACAGTATTATATTTGGGTTAAAGTATGGAAAAATACATTATTATCCATACTGGATTATTCATCATAACTTTTCCCTATGTCTATTAAAGCTGAGCAGAGAGGCTTTGCATAACTTGGCAGTGGTCTCCATGGAAAGGTGAAAGAAAGGTGTTATTGCAGAATCAGTTGAAGGAATTCCCCATAAATTATTACTCTAGTCTGCATTAGATTTCAGTCTAACATAGAAAGTATTCAGTGGTGCTTTGACTGTTCAGCTCTTAGTTTCAGAAGTAAGCTATGAACAAATGTTTACCTGTAAAAATGGGACAAAAGGGAAATAACACGAAGAAAATGTGTAACTAAATTTGGACTTTTTTGATATTAATTTAAATTCTTTCCACCATGTATGTTTATTTAAAAAGGTTTTTTCTTTCTTTTCTCTATTCTTTTAGATTAATATAAATTAGATTTATAGATTTAATTTGGTACAATGTTTTATCATGAGCAGCAACAGAGCTGACACTGATAATTTGAATACATTGCTGATTGTGCTGGCAAATTTAACCTTCTGACCTTCACTATTTAAATGGGTTGACTTTTTGAAGGAAAAACATCATTGATCAGAGTGCAATTTGATCAAGGAAATTTACATCTCAACTTTCACACACATTTCTGCCAGTTTTTAAAATTATTGATGAAAACAAATGTAGAAACTTACTGTGTTGACTTATTATAATTGAGGGTGTACCATGCATATGTTTGAGTTCTCTTACACCTCAAGGAAGCTTGTACCCAGCTGCAGACTTAAAAATCTTATCTGAATAATACTAACTGTACAGACAATTTGACATATTTTAATGAAACTACTCAATCACAAAAGAAATTAGTTTTCTAGTTTAAAACACTATAAGATGAAATATACTTTTTTCCAAAGTGAAGGTGGATACAAGAATTTGAAGAAATAAAACCCTCAAAAGAATCATCCTACTGCTTTTGAGTTGGATTCTTTCATCCTCTGCTGTAAACAGCCCTCAGAAATACTCAAGCCTACAAGTGCAGAAATTATCCATAATTCCGGCTAGCCTAACCTCGTGAAGAACATTGTGTTGCTTGATACTGTTATGACTTTCTTCGTCAGAGAGGAAAATTCATCTATATTCTTATTGTGAAAGAGCTAATACAGAAGGCAAAAATCTCTTCCATACTTATAGGAAACAATTTAGTGTTGATCAACAAATTCCAGTAACGTAAATCCTGCAGTAACACCCTGTCTCATAACCAAGCTTCATAGCAGAAATCCAGTTCATGAAAAACAGAAGGATAATTAAACATGGCTGTGCATCTGTGCCCACTCTTTATTCTAAAAGTGCCAATCCACTCAGGTTTCTTCTAGCAAAAGGAATTGCTGTTTCATTCCAGCAATATTTATCTTTAAAGTTTCCCAGAAGACAACCTGTACTTGGATCTCTTCCACAGCCACAAGGTCTGTTTTACAGATGACACTAGCTGTGCACAATTGGCAATACACAGTAACCACAGATGAAACCCTTGTAATTCCAAGGCTGTTATCCTCAGCACTAGAGTTTAGCACCTTTCTGAAGAACATTACTCCATGCTAAACCTTTATAAGAGAAGAGTGATGCTGTTTAGAAAACTAATTAGCGTGAAAGCCCAGTACAGCCTTTCTACCACAAAGGAATGTTTATGCTTCTCTTAAAAATTATGTAAAGCCTTGTGATCTTGATGAACTATAACAGAGTATCAGTGTGCACATGACATGCAAAATCATAACTACTTCCTCTATGGGCAAAATATTTCTGGGGGGAAAACCTCATAAAATATAAGTAGAATTTTGAACACCATATAAATTCTCTGAAGAAATTTCATTTATGAGGAATCTTACCTCCAAATAAAAAACAAAAACAAAACAAAACCAACCAACCAAAGAAACAACAGCAGTAAAAAAAAAAAAATCACACTTCATTTTTAAATACTGTATGCATACTTCAAGCAAATCTTCTAAAGACTGAGATAAACAAGGAGACCAGGAGACTCATCAGTGAGACCTACTTGATTTCCTGCTCATCAGAAATCTTATATAATGGTAAAAGAAGATAAGTCAAGTGACTCCCAGCTTTCCTCATCATTATGTCCCATCCTTCTTCTCTCAATCAATTCTTTTTTTTAGTTTTCAAACACCTGCAGATATATTTGGGTACTATTAAGACAGAAACAGTCAAGAATTCAGCCACTCATCATGTTCTCCGTCCATCATTACCTTTGGGAACTCAAGCTTAACCACATTCTCCAAAATAGTTCTGGATCCAATGCCAAGTGGAGAGCAGGAACCCTACAAACACCTAGCATAATGGTGTCCATGCTCTTCCCAGCACCCGTATGTACTGTGTAAATCAACAGGCAATGAGGCTCTTCTGCAATATCAATGCTCCACCTTGTAGGTGGAGCTCCTAGTCACCAGCCTAAAGAACATTTTTTTCTACCTCTCTCAGTGATGATGTAATTTCTCTTTAAAAAGAATGAGAAACTCCACATGAAAGAGAACAGTCTCTACTGTCTGCTAATAACATTCTCCAAATCATGAGGCAACTTAGTCTAAATTTCTGCTCAGACACAAGCAGTTTCAGGCATTTGAACCTGAGTGTCTCCACCTCAGTCTTTAGGCATGCTGGTTGAGGCATTCTGGTTACGGCCCCTTTTAATTCCTTTTGCTGTAATGTTAAATAGCTTGGGAAATAAGAGGAGAAAATAAATTATTTACTACCCTGTAGGACACCCATGTGTGAAGTTAGCACCTGGACTCCCCTCCCTACTACTGTGGCAGGCTGGTTAATGGAAAGCAGAACAGCATTGGCAAGTGTATTCTGATGCAGAACACAGCAGGGTACGAATGTAAGAGCAGCCACTCTCAAGAAAAGCCAGGAAGGAAATGGATATGTGACTTCTATCCCAAGTTTGACCTCCAGGTCTTGAAATAACATATAAAAGGGCAACAATAACATCACCGCCTTGAACTCTCACTCTGAAAAATTCAGTCAAGATTATTTCAGGAAAACTGACAACATATTCTTAAGGGAAAAAAATTGCTGCTTGCCATAAATAGTTCATCTAGCCTTCTTTATGTATGTACTAGATGTTTTACTGTGTCTTGCTGACAACTTTGTATAGAAAACAGGTAGATTGATAAGCACATGTTCTTTCTCTCATACACATATCAGTAAGTGTTTGCACATTGCACTTTGGTAATCATCACAATGCAGTAAAAGCTGTCTGAGTTTATCTCTGTCACAATAAACACTTTTGCTTTCTTATTTTTTTACATCAGCAGTTTGAAAATAGTGTGTAAAACCAAATACCCTCCAAGTTAAGCAAAAAAGCCTTGTGAAACTCTTCACTGTGCTTCAAGCAATTATGTATATTTCCACTTTAATACCTCTAAGAAATACATTTTTCTTCTAAAATGCTTCTTCTAATTCTTGCCATACTGCCCCCCAAAAGACACCCACACACAGATGGCAGTGGAAGGAAGTGAGTAGCAATGTAATTTTGTTGTCCATTTTTCACTGTAAAATAGCTAGTTTTCTCTGTTAGACAGTTTCAAGGACGATTTCTGTAAACATAGCTATGTTGTTGTAAAAATTATCTTTTTACATTCCTTTCCCATGGACACAGATCCTTTTGACGGACACTTCTTGTAACCAATATAGTTAGAGACGGAAGTGTTAACTTTCTCCAATGATCTGTGATTTTTAAAAGTGTATATAAGAATTAAACGAAGGTGGGTTTCTCCCCTTTCCGCCCTTTGCTCTGAACACAGCTCGGACTCCGGCTCTCATTAATTCTGCGTCTTCGGCTGATAAGCCGGGATAAGCCGTAATAACAGGCATCCCGGTAATATAATTTCTGCTAGACACTTTAACATTCATGGAGGATTTTCACAGAGGAAAATCCTCAAGTCCTAATTCAGGGGTAATGGGAATAAATATATAAATTATATGAGACTTGGAATTTTGACTCCAGCAAGAAAGTCAGTGGAGACACAGTGGCTTGCAGTTTTGACATTTGCCCAGCAACAATGTCAATGTACTTCTTTCTTCACAAAGTGTTCCTACACGATAATAGTTAATTTATACAGTTGGTTTGAAAATGGGTTTTTCCACTGTTGCTATTTCAAAACACTCTTTTAGTGACTCATGCTCTTACTGTTCTCTTCGTTTAAGACTCCCAAAACTGATGTCCAAAAAATCCCCCTTTAATCAGTTCAGGTTTCCTGAATAGCCCAAACTATTTAATTCAGTTATTTTGACTAAAATACACCTTTTAGAGAGATTTAGTGATGCTAAGTACAACAGCATAATGTGATGCTCTCTAGAAGCTCCTGAACCAAATGTTTCCCAAGAATTTGATAATTACCCAGCCATTCTCACACATACAAAAACATCTCCAACAGGAAACTCTTCTCAATAAAAAAAAAATCTACAGCACAGCAGTTGTACAAAATATTTATCCTCAGAGATACAACCAAGCGTAGGGACACAGGCTATAGCAGAAAGTCCCAAAACACGAATTTCATGACAAAATGCCAAGAAATTGTAGAATAAAAATATTTTGTCTGGCCAGAGTTATCCTCTGGTGTTTTTAGCGATTTGCTCCCATTGTTCCACAGTGTTTAGCACACATCAGCTATTTTTCAACTAGTAGTAATAAATACAAGATACAAGAAAGTTTGCTGAAGCTGAGTAGAAACCTTCAACCTTAATCCTAATATTCAAGTGTTACACCAGAAATGTCAGTGACTGATCAGAATTTTGCTCAAGGCTTCTTCTTTTTCTATTTGAAATATGAAATATTTTAATATGCAACAAACCATTGAAAGTTCAAATGAATTTCTATTCTTGATTAAGCTGTGCTGGATGTTTTTATATTATTTCCTCCAGATCCATGATTATTTTAATACTGCTATGTCTCCAAGTTTACACTTCAAAGATCTGCTGCAGGACTACATCTTCTAAAGGAAAAAGAAATTAAGTTATTCAAATTTTCAATACCTATACTTGGAGCATTGACATGACTGAAAATCTAATCCCATTCAGCTTTTACCAAAATATGGGACTGTTTCAAGACTTTATTACACTTAGTTGCTTGGCATAACAAAAATCACCTACCCCATATAGTGTGGAATGAACTGTGTTAGAAATAAAACTGACCTTTGCTCCAACTCAATACTTCTACCAAACTTGGCACATTTTTCATTTGCAGTCTATCATCACTATTCAGAGATAATGAATTAATTTATTCTAAATGTTAATAATTGTGCTGCACAACTATCTGAATCAGATATTACTTGGTCTGTTCTCAAAGACATACAAATATCATGTTTATTGTCATGGTAGTTCTTTATATATGTACCTCAAGCATCCTACCACAATAAGGGCAAAATTTATTAGCTCTTGAGGATAATTCCCAGATATTCATTGGAATATAAGTTCTTCTGACAATTGAAATTCTCTAACATGATTTAGCCATCAATGGAGATTTGTCAAAAATTGAGATAGACAGGAATTACCGCTTTAATATTCAATCAACAGCTCTTTGGTTTAAAATAAACTTCATCATACCATCCCTTCTAAGTACCATCTTTCTAGCTCAAATTTAAAATTGAGGTATAGTATATGCTTAAATATATATGAATATATATGCTAGCCTTTTTATATATTGTGCTTCCATCCATCACAATAAACTTAGCAAACCAAGAAGTAAAACTTAAAGAAAATTAATCTTTCTACATTTCAGTTTACAAAGTTCATTGCATTGCTGCTGCGTTTCCCTAGGGACATTCATATTAGCATTAGTAAGATATTAATTGCAGCCCTATAGCTAGTATTGGCTTTTTGTTTATGACATTTTTATAGGAATTCAAAAGTAACCCTTCTCCTTTGAGAAGTAACTTGATACTACATTAATCAAATATGCTTTTGAAGCAAAGTACTTTGCTTTCCATCAGTTTCAGGCAATGACCATAGAGGCATCACTGTCTCCATTTTAGGAATATCTCTTGCAGCCTGGACAAAGAAACAAGCTGTGCAAAAACCTCCTGTTTTCTGCCATCCCTACCCTCACATTCATTATATCCAGAGCAACCATTTGATAACACTAATCCATGAGCTCATGGGAAGCATTTGCAAGTTTATGTATAAAAGCTGGAGAAAGCAATTTTCTGCCATCCACTGTCAAGTAGAAGAAAGACAAAAAAGACATTATTCTGAACAATCCTGGACCACTAGCCCACAATGTAACCTTTGGTATTTACTTCTCCAGTAAAGATAATAGTTCCTCATACTGTGCTGTG
>VZRZ01005028.1:985401-1026539 GCA_013398175.1 Climacteris rufus | reverse complement strand
CCGTATAACAGAGAAACATTTTGAAAAGATCAACCTGTAAGTATTAGTGCAACAAATAATAGTGCATGTCCTGGAGCTTGGATTCTATCTTCATGTTATTTTACTGTACATTTCAATGTTTTATTTCTTTCAGATGAAACAGCTGAGAATTGATGGTGTCTTACTGTGAACATAGGATGGGTCTTTTGTAACTTAGACTTGTGAGTACAGAAGCTCTTTGTAAAGATGAGATTGTAGCTCATTATTTTTTTCCTTCTTCACAAAATACAGAGAAAAATTAGGTTCATAGTGTTGCCTAGGAGTATGCAGTGACGTGACTACTACTTTTAGCACCTGTTGCGTCTTTGCTGTTTACATTGTCAGAGCAAGAATAAATAGTACCCAGATGTAAAATCACCCCTGGTGCAGGAACATGTATACACAAGCATGCATGTACCTATCTAAACCACTTCTGTCCCTCTTCTTCCCAGCCCCTGTCCCTCTTCTTCCCAGCCCCTGTACACAACTATTTGAATTTTGGTCTGTCCATGTAATTTTTGAGGACCCATACACAACTTATGTAAAACTGTTGAGGGCTCCCATTTCTTCCTTAACCAGATTGCAGACTCAGGAACAGATGATACACCTTCTCTTGGGAAAATAAAGGCAGGATCAATATAGAAATATAGAGCAAATAGATATCCAGTACCAAGACTACTGTTTACTAGTGGAAGGTAAAAGTAGACACAGCTCTTGTGTTCTGAATAAAGATTTGTCAGTCAGCTAAGGAATTGTGCTGTCTACATGAAATATGGTCCCATATTGGAAGGGAGGGAGCAGGAAGAGGTTTTTAGAAAAACATGTTCTTGCTCAATCTTCTTACATCCTAAAAAGACCTAAAATTAATTAATCAACAGATTACAAAACAAAACTAGCAGCCTTCTCCTGCAACAGGAAATTAAAAATAAATTTAAAAAGAAAAAAAGAAATTCAAGAATTTAAAGTATTTCTTAATGAAATAAATGTACCCTGTTCAATTTGGCCCCAGCAATTAATATGATTCTTCTGCTACCTTATTGTCAGATGTGAAATCAGGGGAGAACAGCAAAGGATACTTGTGCTTGGACTAGCAAATAACCGGATTATGGCAGTAGGCAGATCACTTCCCCTTGATAGCCTGGGAATGGAGTCACTCTCCTCTCCATAATACAGGGGAAATGGAGTAGTGGTAATATGACTGGTGCAAGTTTTTCTTGATGCAAAACAGGATGGATATAGGCCACCTAGAAGGCAAAACTTAAGTAGCTTATCCCATTCAAATTTCTGCTTCACTTTGAATGAGGCAGGTTTATACTTAGAAACTAAGCATATACTAGGCTGTTTTAGCCCTCCTTTTTACTATGCTAATTCTACCTGACCGTGCATAAAACTGGGCTCCTGTCAAATATCAGTATATAACTACATGTTTGCCACAGCACCATTTTCAACAAATAATGTCCAGTGGATGGGAATACAGGCTCATGCTTACACACAACCATCTTTTTTTCCTCATTTGTGCTATGTTGCTGTCTTTACTGCTGCCAAACTGGCAGTGTTGATCCCTTCTGCAGGCTCAGCAGAGCTCACTGCATGGCACTCATGGCAACAGCCTGCAACAGTATGATTCCTACTCCATAAAGCTTTTGGGTTAGAAAATGCTTCCACTGGTCTTCCTTGTGCCTCTTCAGAGTTTGTCAGCCTCTAGCTGTGGGTGCACCCTCAGTGTGCCTGACTCTGCACAGTACCATTTTCCTTGCTGTATGGCACTGGGAAATATGGTATTTTAAGGTCCAGCTTTTCTTGCACAGACTCGGAAGAGAGCAGTATCTCAGGGGAGAAGGATCTTTGCTAGCTACATTAAAAGCCAAATAAAATGTGCCGCTCAAGCAAGAGATGACCAGTCTATTTGTGCTGCAGCACACAAACATAGCAGATATTCAAACCAGTCAGGAAATGTCAGAAGACTTTGCCCGTCTCAAATTCACTACTTTCATCTTTTATTGGCTTTACAAAGAGCATGTCTTCGACCATTGCCAGGTCTGGAACATATACATTCCATGATTTTAAGTAATTGCTGATGGAATATATTTATATGCTTCTGTTTCTTTTTAATTTTTTTTAAGTGATGGCTTACTAGTTTAGATGATTATATTAAAAAAGATCTGTAGATTCAACTCTAAAATTGATTTCCATTCTTATTAATAGTAATGAGTTTCCCTTCCCATGTAATGCTTCTCAAAATGACTGTCACTCAAGGGAAAGAAAGCAACAAGGTTTTACTACTGTTAATACACTTTACATTTCAGCAATTTTTCTTTCTCACATGTTTAAAATTACCATTTCCTTGCATTATGAAAGATGTCCCTGCTAGCTAGTGTTTTCTTCTGTTTAGCAAGGAAGTTAACAAAGGTAGACAAGTTCTTGTTCTTCAAAAAAGAATATGTGTGCACTGAGAAAGTAGAGGAAAATTACAGTTTAGAGAGCAGGTTCTTAAAATGAAGCACCCACAAGTAACTCTTGCTACACATAAAGCAAATACAAACATGCAATCCTTCAGTGAGCCTAAATTTAATGTACTCTAATCTTAGTCAAGATGATAATCACCAAACCAGGCATATCAGTGAAGGCAGATGATCTGGCAGCGGTAGGAGTTATTCTGCTGTTTCATGTGGCAGAGCTCATTCAGTAATTTTAGTATGGAAGCATTTTATACTAATTGCTATTCAAGCACATTGGAACAGTGAGTTCCTCTGCTAAGGACCCTACAATCAGCATTTCTGATGTGACAATTTAACTGAATAATGAAGATTTTCTGTGTTGATCGTGTTCACTAGTTGCTCAATAAAGCCCCTGACTTCTCATTCTCTGAGCTTCCGCAGCCGAAAGTGCATCCTCAAAAGGATGCTTCAAGAATCACAACAGAACCCACGAGACACCAGAGCTTCTTACCTCGCACCAAATTCTGAGGCTCTCAAACTTCATTGTGATATGAAGTGGAACCCCAACACCAGATATCAAAGCTTTGCACAAACTGAAAAATTAAAAATATTTTCTTTTAATGCTATCAAAATGTGTGATTCAACAAGGGCAAAACCTTTTTTTTTTTTAGCATAAAACAAACTGAATTTTTTATCTTAATCTTTCTGACTCATACAACAACTTCTAACAGAAGCATAATTTTTTTAAAAAGCAGTATTTCAATACTTCCTAATAATGGCAATGTCAAAAAAACTCTCCTGAAAAAGTGTGGCTCTGAAAACATTTGCCAGTAGAAAACTGGCTTTCCAAATATAGCATCAGAAATGCTCTTAATGGATGATACTTCCAAATTAAGCAGATGCAGAATGCTTGAACAGAACTAAGATGAATGTGCCTCATTATGCTATGATTCTGTGATCTCTTTGACACAACCAGAGGACAGTGCCATAGGATATGCTACACAGAGCACTCAGGGAAATTCAGCTGATAGTTTTAGTCATGAGAGACAAAATAAGAGAATAAAAGGCAATCTCATCTTCCTTTTTCTCTTAAGGTTACCTTGTCAATCATTATCAGAATAAGTAAAAAAATTTATTCCATTGTATATCTTGAATAACTTGCCACTTCCATTTTAACCTATCCTAAATTCAACTATATTCTTATTGTGCAATACAAACACTATAACAACAGCAGTGATAGCTCTGCTTATCTCATATAGCATGCCTCATATCTCTCTCCTGATGATGAGTCATCTCTCCTCTTACCACATAGTAAAGAAAACAAATAGCCTTGAAAAGCTAATATTTTATGCAATTTTATACAAATCACAACTCTTGCAACTACTATATCAGTTTCCAGACAATGGGCTATCTACAGTGGGGATAAAAACATTTGGGAAGCATCTGGAATTTAGTTTCTAAAAGACGCTTTCTTTGAAAATAAGAGTAACAGCAAACTTAGTATTTTGGCAGTTTTGACACATCTTTTTAAGTTTTAATTTCAAGTATATTTTTAATTTTCATGTTTAACGTAATTTCTATTTATTGATTGAGAAATCAAAAGGAATATTATAAAACCATACTCTGTCTTAGTTGTAATTGGAAAATCCAAAGTAACTCCATTTCAGTCACTAAAAGTATTTCAAAGGTTTCAAATCAACATATTGTCAGGAAGTGGCTGAAAAAGATACTGAACTACAGCTCAAATTCTTCCCAGCTACGACATATGCTGAGACCTACAAAAATAAATGGCAATTTAAAGTTGCTTAAGAAAATTAAAGTCTAATTCTTTACTCCTTCTAAGGTCACTATGCATGCAAAACTGTAGTGAAACCATAACCATCTAGAGGTATTTACTCCCAACATAAAAAATGTTCTCTATACAATGCTGTAAATTTTTATACTCAATTGCACCTTTGCTACCCCTGACAGGTGAAAGTGATATACAAAAAAAAAAAGGCTCCAACTCTTCTTATTGTTTAGGAAGATGTCCTGATTGTCTCTCAAGCAGCTTCCTGTGCTATGCAAACTGAAGCAGCCATGCTCTAAAATGGGCATCATCACAACTCTATAAAGAAGAAACATTCAGACTACTTTGACATGAAACACATTTGTTTTATTAGAGGCATTAGCAGTGTGATGAGATTCCCTCCCTTCATCAAACAGACTTCCTTTGTTTGATGTACAATTGATGCCTTCACAAGGAAACCTGGATGAATGCTGGTAATTAAAGTCACGCATGTAAAAACCAGGAGCAGCTGTGGTCCCTCCTCTGTGTGTATAAGGAAGCTGAGGGAAGACAGGTCTCTGGGGTGTCAGAGAGGGAGAGTCTTAGATGCCAGTTAGGTAACTATGTAGAAAACAAGGCAAAAAGAAGAACAAGTGTGTAAGTACAAACAAGTAGCATGAGGTTATTGAGGGACATATTATTTGAAGGACCTGCTGTTGTCTTGGTTTTGACTGATGTAGTCACATGCACCAAACCTGATTTCCTATATTTGGCACAAGGCAAAGGACCTGACAGAAAAATTATCACTGCTCGAAAAAACATTTCAATAACGGAAAAAACAACGCTCAGTTTGTCACAGAAAATGCACTATTAAAGTATTATTCCCTAAAGATGCAAAACTTACAAAGTGCCCTTCACAGAATTACAGAAAATAATTTAATTGATTTACAATTTGTGCAATAGTATACAGAAGAACTCCAGAAACATTAAGTCCCCTAGTACTACTGTGATGAAGTGGGTACCCAGTTTGCATTATAGCTGTGGTAGTAGTCAGAGAGACCAAATGGAAAGACTGCTTACACAAAGAGAAAATGGCTAAGCCAATGATGAAAATCCAAGAGACAATTTCAAGCCCCACTTATGAGCCCTAGGTTATGCTAGTATACCTTTGACAACACTTTTTTTGGGGGGAATAGGGGTTGGGGCATTTACAAGAGCAATACTCAAAATATTTTTTAAAATGTAATTAAAGAATGACAGGCAAATTTTCATGTTGCTTCAAACAGGAAGATTCGGCCTTGATATCATTGATTTTTAGACTGCTGAACTAGCTATCACAACTGCTTCTTTAATAATGAATGATCCTCAGTCTATTTATTTATAAAAGCCATGCAAGATACAGGAAATATACAGATAAAGGTCAGTGTTTAACATGATGAATTCAGGTAGGACTTCAAATCATATCAGGCTTGTTCTTGATTTTATTTCATATGAAAATTCTTCATATCATTTGCATTGATGGCTGGGCATAAGATAAATGTGTTTTGGTGCATTTTTTTATTCCTGTTAGCATTATATTTGGGTTTAATCCATTGTATTTTAGACTATGTATTCCTTAACAGATGATTTTAAGACACTTGTTAGGCTCTCTCTTTTATATAGTAGCTTGCAGACTTTGGCAAGTAAATTTGCCCATTTGTGCTGCTAAGCACGAAAAAATGACATTTGTCATTACAGCCTATATAAATGTTACCTTCCTTTGTGGACTGCCATTATCTGCTAGGGCAAATTAAATTGCTTACCCATCCTTTTAGAGTTAACATGTGTTGTAAATTAATGTATACTCACATTACACAGCACTCGCTTCAAGTTCTGCTCTCCTGTAACTAATTTTCTTTTATACTTTAACAGGTTCTGTTTTAAGTATAGCTTCAGCTATGGACAGCTTGTAGCTGCCTTGTGTAGCTAATTTTTTATTCTTTCCTATATGAGAGTTGCCATTTTCTTAGCTCCAGTAAGACTCTGTAAAGGTTGCAGTATTGTAAGATTGCTTGCTTTACCTTGTTTCCCAGGTAAAAATGCCCCTGAGTTATCCATTCTCTCACCTTAACACGTTTTATGTGTCTTACTGCTTAATTGCAACAGACTTTAAAAAAATACAGATTTATGGGTTTGATTTCTTAAGATATCACTTTGAGTGGTAATGTTTGACTTATTCTGAATTCAAAACAGCTTGCATTGATGAAACAGAACTGACTAATTTGCACCCACTAGTCCTCATTTGCTGATGTCAAATAGTCTCCTAATGCATAAAATTTTGGTTCTATTTTGTGCCAAAGTTACTCTAATTGCATTATTTTCCCAGGTCTTTCTCTTTTTTTGGTGTTACTTAAGCAGGTGAGAGAGAACATAAACTGAACATTTGATATGAAAAGTGCTCAACTTCAGGCTTTCTCTCTGGT
The DNA here is from genome assembly GCA_013398175.1 of Climacteris rufus. NCBI lineage: Eukaryota > Metazoa > Chordata > Aves > Passeriformes > Climacteridae > Climacteris > Climacteris rufus. The sequence goes on along the minus strand of VZRZ01005028.1, from coordinate 1,019,853 downwards.
TTTGTTGTGCTATAACAAATATTACCCTAAGTATCTGCCAGATAAAAAGGTCATGAAAAAATATAGCATGTGTATAATACTGATCACTCTTTTCCAGCACTTTAATTTCTATCATGTATCACGGCTGGAATGCTGGAGACGCAGAAAGAAGGAGCCAGAGCCAGCTGTGTTCACGTTCAGAGGAAAGGAAGGAAGGGGGGCAAGACCCGCCTTCTTTATTCTTAAATACACTTTTAGAAATCACTGTTCATTGGAGGAATTCAGTTCTCCCTCCTTCAATTACAGTGGTCAAGAGAAATGTCCATCAAAGATCTGTGTCCATGAGAAAGGAATGCAATAACAAGATAATTCTACAATAACATAGCTATGTTTACAGAACAATAGCCTTGAAACTAGCTAGTGTGAAACTAGCTATTTTTAACAGTAAAAAGTAAGGCAACAATCATGTCCTTTACATTTCTTGAAGTGTTAATTACACTCAGTCTGCTGTATCATATGGAAGTTTATTGGGGAAAACAGGATCATTAAAGGACAATTTGTGTGATTAAATGTTAGGCTTGACATTGTTGATAAACACCCTCAACTGGAAACTGTAGAGAAGAACTTTGCAGGTAAACACTTTTGGAAACCCAGGGCAAAAATCTTATTCCTAATGGGTACACTCCCATTTAGTTACATTCCAGACAAAATTAACTGGGCTTCTAATGCAGCCACACAGATCTAAGAAAGATCTAGTCAAATCTCTACAGATTTTACTTCAAGTTTTCCTTTCTGAAAAAGATATTTAGATAATGTTTTTGTGTATACAACTCTTTCAAATTAATCTATTTATTTTATCAGTACTCAAGTTGCATGGTTTGCTTACCAATAGAAAAATCTCATATTGGAAATAGTAATACTCAGAGAAAAAAAAAGAATTTTGGGTCAGAGGCAGAATTTTTTACTCTGTTTCTTTTATTATTCTTTCTTACCAATTCAATTCTAATTTCAGATGAAAAACATTCTATTCTTTAAATTATGTCAGCAAGAGGAACTTTTTTCTTTCCCAAATAATACTAGAAAAGATAGTTCCAAAAGGTTTCCTCATACAAAATCCTCATACAAATCTTCATGAGGGGGCTATAATCTCCTTATTTGAGAGATATGTTGATTTGAGAAGAGTTTCAGCTGACTAAGGACATCTACTGCAAATGTTACAGCTAATATATTCCATTTTTCTTTCTGTCATGTATTCTGCCTGTTTATGTGTTTGCTGTAGCTAATGCAAAAACTTAACAACTCTTGCTTGTAATCTGTGCAGTGTCCCTTTTTCTTTCTGTTTGCTCTTTTTCTGCAAATAAAATGTCCTTTTTGGATCACCCGTTGTAAAATACAGCATCTAAACTGAGTAATTCCCTTACTAAATCATAAATGACATTTCAATTTTTTTTAAAAAAATAATTATCTATACCTGTTACTGGTGTCCTGGACAGAAGATCGTAAATTATCATTCATTAAAGTATACTGTATTTACTTCTCTTATTCCTGGACTTCTAGATCTCTCACTATCTATCTGCATATCAAAATTCCATTTTTGAATACAGATAGTAGAGACAGTTCCCATTTTGGATTGACTAGTAACAAACTGAGTCATAAAAGGATCCAAAACTATTTGACACAAATCCATTAAACTGGGAGCTACTTCTCAGATGAACAATTATGACTTAATCTAAAATAGACGTAATATATACAGGACTAAATTGCCATTTCACTCTTTAACCTCAACATTCATTTTGCTTTCTGTTCTGTTCTAAAAAAAATAAAATTGGAAGAAAAATTAATTTTTAAAACTTTTTAGCTATCAAGCAGTGAGTTTTCAGTTGAAATCAATTATAATATTACTTTTTAAAACACACGTACAGGTGTAAACGGATAACGGTATGAATTTGTTGGACTGTCTTCCAAAGAAATTTAAGGAGATACTTAATTCTTACAAAATAATAAGGTTACCACAGAGAATAAAGACAATGTCTACACAGACACCTTGTCCTGGAAAGGCATAATTCAAATAGCCTTTTATAGAACATGAAAGCTCTTCAAAACACACATCACTCAAAAGTTAAGACACACTTTCCATATAAAATTCTGCTTTTCCTCCAAGAAGTAATGACTCCTTCCATATTTAATAATTTATGTACATTGAGGAAGTCTTTTCCTATTTTCTAATGCCTACATGAATAATCACCATTCCCAAATAATCCAAACAGATATGTTGCCCTGAGTTTTGCAGTTCTCCGATGTTTTCATTCTTCTATAACAGTTTATCATACACTCTCTGTAAACATAGCCATGTTTTTGTAACTGTATCCTATTGTTTGCATTCCTTTCTCTTGGGTGGAGAAATTTGATGGATATTTCCTTTGACCAGTGTGATGTAGAGGTGGCTATTTCTCCCTCCAATCCACTGTGGTTTCTAGAGGATATATAAAATAAAGTGCGGGGTCTGGGCAGGGCAGTGCTGCCCAGCCTTTTTGGCCCGCAGTCTTGGCTCTCTGTCATCAACGTGTCTGCATCTTTCTTTCGTGTCCTGAGCGACACAGATACTGTTTCCAAAAACATGAAATTATTTTGATCAAAAAGTATATGTCTTCAATGACTTTGGAACCTTTAAACTAGTAGTGTCTGGTAATGCCATTCCTTCTCTTGTTAAAAAGCTTTAATGGTGCCTTCCCTCTTCCCAACCCACTTAGTGTTCAGAAGTATGGTGCTATTCTTCCCTGTAAATGAGAGCTCACAAGTCCCTTTCCCCTTTCTAAAATCAGGTGGTCTTCCATTTGTCTATTGGGACTTTCCAATTAGTACACTAGTTTAAATGTATTACTCTATCTATTTATCTTGATTCTACTAAAATACATTTCAAAACAATATTTCATGTTTGATTTATTCTTAGTTTTAGTATTTCACTGAAAATGGTTTGCCTCTAGCCTTCTATGATTGCCTGTGTTTTATAGCTTATTAACTGTCCTATAAAGGTCTTTCTCTACCTAATATACAGGTCCATTTTTATATAGCTGTGTCCATATAAAGTTCTTCAAATGCTTTTTAAAATTTTACATCCCATCATTAATGATTAGAAATAAAAGCCTTAAGCATAATCAAAAGTGTAATTATATCAGACTAAATCCAAAACTAACTAGGTGACTGGATTAAACATGGCATATCATCCTTTACAATAATAGGAGGAGAGTTTGACTGATTAGACTCAATTACAGAAGTCATTTAACTTACTGCAGAGGTAATTTATAAGCAGTGCCCCATATCCCAGCTACATCACATGAAATTAAACAATATATTAGACCATCCAATTCATGCATACATTAGCTTTGTGCTGGTGTGACAGAGTTCAGGAAAACCACTTCCAAATTGTACCAACAGCACACCACTGCTTGCTGGAGCTGTGTTCTCTGTCCTTTGCATGGCTGTCCAAACAAGTAATGAGCTATGACCAAAACATGGAGAGAGATGGACATCCCATTTGTTTGAGGGCTTTTGGGGCTTTTTCTTTTTATTTTTTAAACATGAAGAAATGTATTTGTAAGACCTAGACAAAAAAAGAGAGACAAGCTGTGCTCTACTATTTATTTTCAGCAACCATTCTAGAACATTGAATTGCTACTATGAGCAGTTTTCCATGCATTTTCTGTAAAATATACTCAACTACTGGCCTTTCAATGGTCCAGAGTTTGGGGACATGATGCCTCCTGGAAGCTTCTGTGTAAGTACGACACAGAATCAAAATTAGCCTCATAAATCCTAACCCAACTGTATTTTCTACCTACTTCCAGTCCAGAGCAACCAACCCATTGCTTATGCAGAACAGAAGGGGTCCATGTGCACATGCTGACCATCGTAACTATGTCTTCATAGCTTGTCATTTTAGAACTCACGATAAATTTTTTAGATGACATATCAACAGTTTGTAAAGATGTAGGTAACATGCAAGACCTAAATATTTCTGTAAAACTGTATTTGACCCCAGGCACAAAAGTCAAAGAGATGAGTCACTCCACCTCCACCTTTCATTAAGATAGACTCTGATTTGTTCTATTGAATAGATACCTTTGTAAGTATGAAAGTACTTGATAAAATTGTTTAAAAAAATATCCACTTCCAGAACTTAGGTACTAGGAACACTAAAATACTACTACTCAGAAAACAAGTGAATAGAGAACAAAGAAGGGCTTTTTTCTCTAAAGAATATAGAAGAAAAAATAATTCAACTTGAAATGATTACTGATTAAAACAACTAGAAAACTGAGGAGAGGGTAAAAATGTGGGAAGAAAAGCAGACAATAGAATGTATGTGAACAAACCATTAACACGCAGGTTTGGCTCAATGCCTTTTCTCTATTTGCAATGCATTCCCTGTTCTAGAAATACAGTTCAGGAAACAACTGGGAATTTTACTATATACTTATTCTGTTTAAGATCTGGAAGCCACTTTCCATAATTAGTAAGTCCAAAACTTACAAGAAGATAGTCTTGATGAAAAGGCAAAATGTCTGACATAAAGACCTATAGCCACAGGCCTATAGGTCTATAATCTATTTCCACATTTTAGCTATCTCACAGTTTATTATAAAACCTTACAGGGCAAAAATTCTGGTATCAGACAAGCACATGAATGCTGGTATCCATGAGGTCCTTGCATGTGCATATTAAGCTGGTATTTGGCTCTGAAGAAAAAAAGTGCAAAAAAACCAATACAACCTTGTCATCAACAATCTTTTCAATATTTTCCGGAAGCCTGTCACATATACAGAATCCAAGTTAGAAAGTCGTACAGCAGTTTTAAATTCAGTTTGGGACAATTGAATGCATAAAAGGAATATTTGCATGCATTGATGGCTACATTGAGATCCAAATGGGTATATTAACCACCTGAAGTGCATATACCTTGCTGGTGTTTGTATATCAAAACTACACATTTAACTGTTGTAGTACAAAATGTTACGCACCTTTCTGTAGGTCATTAAAAAATAAACATGCTACTTTAATAACATCTTTTTATCTTGCAAAACACTTTGGCAAAATCCTTCAAAAGGTTAAAATTTCAGGAAGGCCCACAGTGATTGAATTGTCTGCTGCAAATATCCCATTTCTGTTGTTTTCCATATGATAATAAGGAACCAAATTCTCAGCAAGAACTCAAATCCTTCATAAACATTCCATTATTCTAGCAATGAAATACCTATTAGTCCCACGTGTCTGCTTGTACATTCAAGCACTACCAGGCCTTATAATAAAAAATATTATCTTACAAAACACGTGTATGGGGAGAGAAGTTTAATACTAATTTCCTTTCCTTTTTTTGTTTTTTTATAAATAATCTCAATGTTTTCCAATTATTTTGGCTTCACTAGCCAAGTCCATGTAATAACTGTCTCCTCCTTCCTACAAATAAGTCAGGACATTTTAAGTTATTTCTTTGTGCCATCTGCCTGCATTCTGGAAGAGTCCTGGGTTTCTGCTCTGATCCTCAGACACCAAACTCACCAGCCTGCACCTTCTGACTTCCTGGCACCCACTGCAACACTTTGCCCATTTCCCACTGCAGCCTACACCTTTACCAAACAGAGAAGGTCAGGGAAGTGGCACATACTCTAGTGATCTTTCCTAACAGGTGAAACAAGTAAACCAAGAGTATCCCCACTGAGGCCTTCCAACCTTAAGACAAAAAGGGGTAGATGCTGTGTGGGAAGCAAAATGGCAAGGTGCATAGCAGGAACGTTGGGCGTTGCGCCTTCAAAGCTGCCAGCATCCTCTGGCCTCGGGGACTGCTTAGTCTGTGGGGTTGGGATAACAGAACACATGGTAATTACAGCCAGCTTACATGTTTATTTTGTAACACCAAGGCTCACCCTTCAACTGCATACACTGGAAAGTAAATTTTTAAACAATAAATTTAACTATTGACCTTCATTATGAAGTTCAGGAGTATCCTCTAATGGGCTCTGTAAAATGTGTGCAGCTTTGTAACACTCAGCAGACATTTGAGCATCCTTATTCCCTCTTAACAAATTTTTCTTGATGCCATTACTCCATTTAAAATTATTTTGATAATTTGAAATAAATTGGTTACTATGAATGGTCTGTTTATTTTCATAGTGATAGACTGTAAATCAGAGTAAGCTGCATGAAGTTACCTTTACTTTCCATGAGACTGACTTTCTAACTTAATGTATCTTACTTTTTGTCAGGAACACAGCTGAAAGAAAATAATAGTAGAACTTCTTCAACACCACACAAAACTAGTCTATGGATAACTTCAGTGAAAATAGAAACACAAATTACAATTATTACAATTTTTTCCTTGCTGTCCTTTGCAAAGCCAAGTCTTCTGATACAAGTGCAATGACAAAGTCTTTTTCCTCATAGCTGGACCGAACAGAATTAGGAGCTAAATCACAAGTAATCTTGTAAACCCTGCTAACTTGATTTCTTGCTTAAGGGGCATATTCTCTGAGGAATGATTTTACTTAGTTTGATTATTTTAACTGCTGGCCAACTATATTTATGTGCCTCTAAAAATGGAAGATTGAAATCTACAAATACGGAACAATTTTCTCCTTGCATGCAGTTCATTTAAATATTTCAAATTACTTTAAAACAGTAGATTTAAAGACACTAAGACAGAAAATTATGTACTTAAAAAAGGAAAACTGAAGTAGAAAGAAATTACAATGCTTGAAAAGTAACAAAATGAGTCGATATTAGGCATTATTTAAGAGAAATAGGGACTACTATTCCAGATACATATGTACCATATTAAAAAGAAAAGGAAATGTATATGCTTACTGTGTATTATACCTAGCAGGATACCTGCAAATAATATGCTACCTGTGCCTATACCAGCAACACTTATCATGTCTACATTGCTTGCTAAACACATATAGTTAATAATCACCAAGCAATCAAAAACATGCCACCAGACAATAGCATACAATGTCACATAAATTAAAAAATCACTTTTCAACACGTACTCCAAAACGTAATTTTATTAATAACTATTGTCTCTGTTTATGAAACTCTTACGGTACCTGTTTAACTACAGCATTATATGCAGAAATTCCCTGTAACTATTCAATTCCATTCTAACTGACAAAATATTCAGAACCCAAGTCTGCTAACATATATTCCCAGCTTTAGAATTATATTATGCTCATAGAAACTGACACTTACAAATCCCATGTGCCATTACAAAGTTTTGATTTTTGGATAGAAAAAGCATACTTTTTGGGACTCCAAGGTTCTGACCTTGTTCTGTGTAAAAATGCCAATGTGATTTAAACAAACAGCTTTGCAGTCATGGAAGTACCTCTTAAACTGGTGGAATCAGATAGTTTACTTTGCTCTGTTTCCTAATTAAAACAATTACTTAAAATACACAGCCCTGGCAAATTCTCATTGATACTTATTCCACTGGTTCTAACCATTGCTGTGCAACATCAGCAGTATTTTTTTCTAAGAGATTTCCAAGACATTACCAGGAAGAAAAAACATTATCATAGGACTCCCAAATATATTTCTGTACATCCACTCTTCTTTAGACATAATCTAGTCTTTTCTTCCTACAAAGCTTTGTGCACTTAATAGATTTTAGTTAAGCTATCACTACTACAGATGCTACTTATATCAGCTGAAGAGGGTTTCTGCTAAGCTGATATATTATGCACTGCCTCCATGGACAAATACATAAGGCAGAAATATGCATGATACTTATGTTTGTACGTGTGTGTTGGACAGGGCTATTTTCTGTTTTCTCTAAGTACCACTCGTTTTTGCTGATGGAAAACCAGCAAAATACAATTAATAACTCATGTTAACAACAGGAAAAAAAATGGCAAACTACTGAAAGTGAAGCTGTAATAGATTGCAGAATTCCTGATAACTTGAAGTTCATATAAGAGTGATTCAGGGGTCCCTTTACACTCCACATTTTCCCTGAATGTTACATGTCCACTACACAGAGACTGGATGTCAAGGGTGGCAAACTAGGTAAAGTTTTGTGGTGAATGCAGTAGGTTTTCCTATACTCCTCTTAAAAGATCTCATACTTCAAAGTTGCAATCCTGTTCCACTTGAACAGTGGCAAAATTTTACACACAAGATTAGAAAGAAGGTGCAGCAAAGGGATGGAAGTATTTTCATCACAAAGCAACATAGTAGGAAAAGGTAGGAAAAAATTTCTATTGATTATCAACAAGGCCTAGGGATAACTCTCTGGAAACCAGTGTTTGGGAGGAAGCACACATTTGAGAAATGGGATCATCTAATTCAAACTGTGAAGTTCAGGTGGACAAACCTCAAAGAACATGAATATTCTTAGCAATCTTCCATCTCACAACAAGAGAATAACTATTAAGATTTTTTTTTCCCCAGGAAGGCATGACATCTAAACCTATTTCTTTTGCAAATGAAAATAAGTTTCAGATTTTAAGGGAACAGACATTTATGATGACTCTTTTGAACACAGATTATTTTAAAAGACTTTTCAATGGGGTTTCAGTATATTTAGTTTCCTAGGACAATTTTGCAAAATTGCCTCAGACTTTTTCACTTTCTTTCCTTCTTTTCACTAATGTTCCCAATACCAATTGCCACTGAATTCAAAGGTTAGCATAAGAATACCATTTTTTTGTTGCTGCTTGGTTGGGAAGAAGCGATTACTTTTAAATGAGTATTTGTCATTCTGTTTAAAATAACTTCACATTTTGAAAAGCATGTCATTCCAATAGTAATTCAATAAAGATATGATACTAATATATGCTTTAAAGTTAAAATGGAGAGCATAATTGTCTTGGAACAGACTGCTCAGATGCGTTGTGGATGCCCCATCCCTGAAAATGTTCAAGGTCAGACTGGATGGGGCCCTGGGCAACCTGATCTAGTGGGTGATATAGCTGTCCATAGAAGGGAGAGTGGAACTAGGAGGGAGTGAAGCAGGGAGCTGATCTTTAAGGTCACTTCCAACCCCAAAAAATCTATTATTCAATTATTAAAGTTATTGGAAAGAGTTTTTCATTTCTTTCTGAAGGATGTTCATCTTATTTGATCCCAGACCACTACAGCTTGTTCATTCTGCACTTCCCGACAGCAAAGTTGTCACAAAGCTGATTTTCCATAAGTTACAAAAATTGTCAAGTTTTAAGCAGCTTAAGATCACCCTTCTCTAACCATAGTTGCCATCCCAGTCATCAGGCTAAGACAGGCAAACAAACAGAAACAAGAGGTGAAGGGAGGCAGTCAGCACTCAAATATCCAATTTGGTTTTCTGTAAAGGATCACTCATTAATCAGTTAATTATCTCACTACTTGGAAATGACTATGTCCGATCTTATGGCTCCACTTAGTCAATGTCTTCTCCTCATGACTCTAAAAATCATAAATGTCGTATCAATAAATAAGAGAACCAGTCTTCCCCTTAAAAATACCCACTTCCACAAGACATTTGAATGCAAATGAGTCACTGACAAAGTGATGAATAGAATCACCATGCAAGAGAGACTGCTAGCATAACTTCAAACAAACTATTCATTTGGGAATAGAGGATTATTAACTTTTTGTTCTCAAAATTCTGCTTTGAAAAGTGAAACTCTAAAGATGGCAAGTCCCTGCTCAAATCTGCCCATCTGAGCAGGCACAGGAGAGGGAATGATCCAGCTTCTGTCCTTCATGAACTGACAGCAAGCTTCTCATCAGAGGATTTTACTTAGACTAGAACATCATCAAAGCAGTGAGCCTGCCATTTTAACACTGAAGGCTCTGTTTGCAAATAACAAGAGGTCATTTAGCATAAATAAATCATCAATGATTCTACCATTAAATTATACTCTAGGACAATATAGCAAAAGAGAGATGAAGGAGTGGATAGAACAAGAAAGTAGGAACCTGTCATCAAGCCAGCATGGGAGACATGACACTAAAAACAAGGTCCATAATATTCAAGACTTGGGAGATGGGAATCCTAGCTTCTCCCAAACGGTTCATTTACTCCGGAAAATCTGTCAAAAATGGAGATTCCAAAATCCTTTTATTTACCTATAATGCAACATTACTTTGCTCCAAAGGTAGAAGGTGACTAAAGTGTTACACTTTGTGGCTTTTGCTTCTTGTCAAACCAAGTAGTAGAGCTTTCTCTTTCATCTTGTATTTCACATTGGTAATCTCCAGTACTGAAGTGGATAAACCAATCAACTAACTTCACATGCAGCACTGAGAAGTCATCAGATGCTAACAATTCATTACTCAGCTGGGAAAGATCAAAACTAGTGACAGGTGAAACCCTCTTTCCGGTTATTAGTCCACTGAGTCATCCAATTCCCACTGTGCTGCTCTTCATTTTTTGCTGCCTGCCCCTATACAACAAGCAACACTATTGCTGGTAACCCCTGTGACTCATTCCTTGGGCTCACCCACCTGTGACTTGTGACTGAGATGAACTACAATAACACTGCTTACCTCTGGAGTCTCTCACTACATTCAACCAGGCTACTGAGACTGCTGGTCTGCTTTTAAGTTGGATTATTTTTTTGTTCAAACAAAAAAATTCTTTGTTCTTTTACCAAGCATACTACTACTAATGCTTAAAGACAGCCTGGTAATTAACAATTATATTAATACATTTGCTAATCAAAATCCAGGATCTCATTATTTTCATTATTTCCCAGGTAAAAGAGAAATAAGCAATTTCTGAGATCAGGAAAATCATTTTTTAAAAATTATATATGACAGCAATAATCTTTCTAAAAAATAAGAAAACAATGTTTATATGAAAAAGACACAATATCAGCTTTATATATAGGAATGAGAAAAAACTAAAGACTTCACATGGATTGAATTTTTAGGGAAAGGTAAATTAAAGTTTTCATTTTTTCTCTTTAATGCAGGAGATGTTAAAAACACACCTTTCTACTGATCTTCTTCTCCTATTTTTGTTGGTTTAAGCTGTGACTACTTTCCAAAATTATTGAGCCATGCATCAGACACAGCCAGTAATAACTAGTGTTAGCTTGTTTATCTTGAATAGTTTTTATTCTGTCTCTCTCTGTGTACATTGTTTAACTGAACTTACATTTCCCCCAGTTCTCCATGCTCCTTCAATAAAATGCTCGTGTTCCACACTCAAGCTTACATACCACTGGATTGGCATATTCTGCACAGGTTTTATTCATCACCAAGCATATCCAAGTGTTACACACTTTAAAGTCCTATAGAGCATCATGCTGATATTCCATAATGACCATAAGACACCACTACAACTTTTAAATGAAATATTCATGTTCTGATTTGCTTATGAAGCTTTCGGTGCTAATACTGACCAAACCATCCACCCGCCCCACAAAGACCCCCAAAACAAATCCTCAACTATTGCAGAGCTTTGTCAGTAAACTCTGCATGTTTCTTTCTGCTTCAAAGTGAACAGCAGAGCTTTGGCATTTTCTTGCTATCTCTTCTTAGCAAAAATAAAAATGATATTTTAGAGCTCCTTCTACTCTCTATGACTCATATGTCAGACTCCCAACATTCATCATTTCAACCAAGTTGTTTTTTTTAATCTGTTTCCAGGTCTAAAGGTGAACTATGGTCCATGCAAATTGCCTTTTCTTTATACTCTGATCAGGGTTCATAAAGAATGCATATGACATCTTTCATACCATTATTATTATTATTATTATTATTGACCAGCAAGATGTCTATATACACTATCTTCTTCACTCCTCCAAAACATTTTAAAAGCAAGAAGACAGCAACAGTAAGTCCTTCTTTTGTACACCAAAATGCATAATCACATAGGAGCAAAATTTCCTGCCAATATTCTCCCTTAGAGTCTTAAAAGTTTCACATTTTTATTTGCTCTCTATGAATATATGGAATATATGGAACATAAAGCAAAGTTATTCCTCATATTTTCAAAATTTCACAAAGTTAAATAATTAATTTAGTATTATATTTTTCTGAAGCACAGCAATGTGTATAGAATATAGAGAAATATCTGTATTTCAAATGTTTCGTGCTGTGGATATTTTACTTGTGAAAACATTTAAGGAATGACTCAGTAAATGTGATAGTATAATTACATCATCCTATTTATTACAATCACAACATTATGTTAAATTCAAATACCATTCCCCAGGCTGATTTTGCTAATGCACTCATCTTTAGAGACAGTCAGTAATTTAGCATTAAAAAAGTGACTGCTCTTTCAGCTAGTTCCTCACTTGCTCTTTTTAGAAGTAATACTATGAAAAAAAGTACACAAAAATAGAAATATGTGTATAACAACGTAATTAAAATCATTTAATGTAAGACCCTATTCCTACAGAAAATTTATGGACATCCTTGTTTTTTGCAGATTGTTTAAGGGACTCTTACAGCTCTTTTCTAATTTCAGTTTGGTATAGCCATCCATTTTTCTTCTCTCCACAAAAAAAAACCCCAAAACAAACAATTTCAAAGCTCCAGTTTTTATGGGACATAATCCTGAACAGATCGCTGCATACAAGACATCTTTTACGCATACACACACACACACACATATATGAGAGCATATACATATATATATTTTTAACTGGAGAGCATCTGTTTGACATTTTTGTGGGTATTAAGAGTACTACAAGTTTTTATTAACTATATTTGCATTATTACCATCATGATCCTTAGACAATATTCCCATGTTTCCTAGAAATCAACAGTTTTGTGTTCAAGCTGATAATTGTTTGCTACATATACATAAACTCCTAGGACATTAAATGAAATTGGCTACTTAGCAGATAGGTTTGAAGCTTTCAGATTCCGTTCAGGATAGAGAACTGACAGGGAAGTAGATTAATGGAACTGAAATGACAGTTATACTGTTCTGGTGGGAGTTTTAGTCATGTGCAGCAACAATTACTGCCATCACATTTGAGGGAGAAAATCAGAAAAGGGAAAAAAATGAACTATCCTATGCTTTTTCTTTCTTTCTGAAGTTAATAAAGTTAATGCATCAGTAGAAAAGCTGTTGCATCAGTGACTGCTACATATAACTGTATATATATTCTAACAACATTTAAAAGTATGATGTCTATTCCAGTCAAAAAAAAAAAAAAGGCTTTTTGGTCTGTGTATATTGAAAGCCATAGTACACAAGGTAAATTAGAGATTAACAATTAATCTGAGTTATTTAATACAATGCCATGCTGTAGTTACTCATGGAAAATAAAGTTCTATTCTTCAGAGATTAGTTTTTTGTACACGTAGTTTCTAAAATCATTAAGCTATTTTATTCATTCTCAAGACTCTATCCTTCTTTGTAACAGAATTATTCACTAGCAAAAACACTCCAAAGGTTGAATATCAAAATAGAGAATTCTCACTGTTCTGGACTTCTATAAATACTTTCTATAAAAGGACACACTCTTCCAGACTATGGAAAAATTAGGTTCAACAATAGCATCCATTTCAAAGAAATTCCATACTCACTGGAGTCTACAGCCACAGATATAAATGCATAAATTGATGTAAAATTATGTAAATGACAATAATTATATGCTAGTTAATTAATAAACGGACAGATTTTTGTGCCTGTGAAAATCTTGACTTGGATTAGCTATAAAGATTACAGCTGTCTTGCAAATCACCACAGAGATCTCAGGCTTAGTTTCTCAGGCACGGGCAGCCAGCTACAGAAGCAGATCATGGATCTTGTAATAAATGTCACAGCCCCTAATCAGCACCAGCTGCAGAGTGTGGAGATGATTTTTCTCTTGTTCTGCTGCTATGACATTTCTTATCTTCATGTATTGGCCAATACACTAAACTCATACTTGCTATGGAAACTGGCTAAAAAACAGACCTGATCTGCCATAAAAATATTACCATTTTGAGATAATTGACTTTTTGTAGTAAATTAAGTATTCCCTTCACCTAATTTTCAGGACAAAAATATTTCTGTGTAAACCCAATCTAAGAGAACCATCAAAAACTTCTATAATTAAAGTATTCAAAGGATAGAGAATGTCTCCTCCAGACCAGATGACTGTGAATTTCCAACAGTACTCATTTAAAAATGTTTCCTATCAGAGCATCCCCTCACATAGGCAGAGTTAAAAATTTAAAATAGTATGAAATTCACTTTGACTCTTACCAGAAAAGACACTGGGGATCTTGGAAAGAAAACTTTTCACTGTACGAATAGGAATCCCATTTTTCTCATCTTGCATGCGGGCTATGACATCTTCCATCTGAACAGAGAGGGGGAAAAAAAAGAAAGAAAGAATAAATAAATCCAGAATTATTTCCTAAAATTAATCTCCAAGAAATCCTAGCGTAGTCTCTCAGACTGACAGGTCTACTCTTGCTATTTCTTTCCTATGTTTTATATTCTATATTTTTATTGAACAGGCTAAAACTGCAGGTAATTTATTCATGCACAACGGTAAAAAAATGTATGTACTCAAAGACTCATGAGAAAGAAATAGCAATGCAAACAACTTAGTTAAAGTTAGATTTAGTTAAAGGAGCTAAAAGAACTTGTCAAAAACCACTGCTAGATATAAAACTTCGCATTTTGATTGTTTTAATGGTTTTGCACCACATATAAAAGCAAAATAGACACATACTCTTAGGAAACTGCTAGAGTTCTCAAACAGACTGTTCAAAACAAAAATAGAACTTTTAAATTCAAAGCAAAAATTCCTTCTTTTTTTTACAGAAAGGGCAAAATTTACAACATGTGGTAATTTTGCATCCTTGGAGAGCACACAGCAAGAAACATAAGATTTCTTTGTAAGTAATAATGGAGTGGGTATAAAAATATTTAAAGTCAATACTTGTATATATATATATATATGTTATGGTAGCCCGGTTTTACAACTCAGTTAGCTTGACTCTTGAAAAGCATATTTATTCAGAGAGTGTCTGGAGGTTCCCATGCTTCATGTACATATGGATCATACATTGACAACCCAAGGAATGCAAATCCAGTTGCGTAGTCCACAAGAAGTAAATATTGTTAGCAAGGTGTGAAAAAACAAGTCTATTGCACAGAATTAAGCAATGTGCAAATGTAACAGAACAAAAGAACCAATGTTCATCTGACAAGGAATTTAATTATTTAATAGATTAAATTAAATAATAGGCTGTTAATAGATTTCTGAAGAAATTGTCAAGCATACAAACCATTACCTACGAAATAGAATCTGTCCCTATGTTTTTGGCCCACATAGCAACTGAAGGCTTGTATAAATCCCTTCCAAATTCAGTTGGAAAACTGTCTTATTGTGCCCTTAATTGAATAAGAAGTCACTCACATTCAAGAGAATCTTTTTGCTGACCATATTTGATGATAAATTCCCCACATACAGAGTAAGCTTGTAAGAATATTGCTAGAAGTGAAGAGTGAATAATGTACATTACACTGGGACAAAGTGTAGAAGACAGTTCATATATATGGCGAACACATGATCAAGGTATATGTGCAATATAAAAAGGATTACTACAAACACAGGCCACACTCCTGAAACGTATTATTACAGGTACAGAGATGCAGTTACTGCTTGCTTGAGAACATGCATGTAAATATTGAATGCCCAGCATTGTTAGTGCTGTCAGTAATCAGTCTTTTGAGGGTACATGAAATAAATTGCTAACTGACATTTACATATGCTTTCCTAAACTTGCTTCATGGACAGGAATTAATCTAAACAGTATAAAAATCTAACACTGAGAGGGACTGTAGCTCTGGGTGAGTTGTCTGCTTTTGATTAGCAAAGTGAGCTCTAGGATGTCTGCACTAAAAAAGTCCACCTTCCCCTTCATGTCAAGCTCATATAATTTTACCGTGTTGGGAGTTAATTCCCTCTCTGGAAAAGGCAGTTCACACTCCAGACCAGCATCATTGTGAACAGCTTGGTTAACTCAGTGAACAAAGATTACTTCCTAAGTGGGAATGTTCTGGAAAGAACAACATACAACACAACAGCAGTCATCTAATTAGCTACAGTTGACCTGGGATTCTGCATGCTACCTGTTAAGACCACGGAATTCTTGTTTGTCCTGTCCCTTCTTGCACAGAAATCTAAGAAGTTACTTGTGCTTTGTGGTTATATTAAATCTTAAACATAAGAACTCACGAAAATGAAGAGCAATTTGAGAGAAAAAATGTTTAAATTCAAGATCCAAACCTATACAATCCAACATATGTAGATGCACAGTTTAACTTTCAATGCATGTAGTTGCTATTTCTGTTTCAGCTGTTTTAAATTCAGCAAATATATAACCTTTTCCACTGAAAAACATCTCAATTATATTTGGGAAGCAGCAGTCAAGGCACTCCTCTGTCATTCATCAAAAATGACCTAAGACAATGGAAGGGGCAGAATAGTTTAATTAGAATGATGAAAGAAAATCTTAATCTAATTTTGCTCAAGAAGCCTAATATGGGAAACACATGCTGCTGCCTGTTATAATAACTTTCCTTCCTGATGTCTCATTGTTTGCTTCTGAGTCACCTGACCTAATGCTCAAAAATGAAATAGAAGCTTCTTCATTTCAGCTCAGATTTAGATTTTGTTTTATTCATATGTTCTTATCTGGCTAAACCTGCCTGGCTCTGGTCTTGCACTGGGATCCTTTTTAGCCCTAAATGTATTCAAATAGCTTAGAGAAAACAAACCCACAAATAATTTGCCTCCTCATCACTCTGCAAATGAAGCTTAATATGCTCAAGAAGAGCAAGTTGTATAAGCAAATCTTTTAGATTTTCAGTCATCATTATACATCATTAACTGGGAAAGTAAAGTAGAAAAAAGTTCCAGTGCAGCACAGATTCTACAGAAGGCTTTCTAAATAAATGTATTAGATAAAAAATCTGCCATTTGTTTATCAGTGAGGTAATTCTAACCCTGACAAAAACTCACTACACTTCTGATGCATAGGCAGCTTTGAACAAACTTACATATTAATATTTAAAACTTCACTCGTCTCCTTGTGAAGATAATTTGCAGTCTTCATCTTGACATGTGAGGACTCTGTGAAATCTATTTCAAAGACTAACTCTATGACAACAGTGACAATGCATCTTACATAAGGCAAAAAGAAAGCAGGTAACAATATCCTGTAATAGAAGGGCTATAGAATATAAGGGCTATAGGATACAGGAGCCATAATGACAACTCACTCTGCTCCGAACACACTGGAAGCCCAGCATGCACAACTTACCCCAGGAGCAGAACCAGGGGTTTCTATAGAACTAATAAGCCCACAGAGTCAGTAGTATTTGACCATGGAGAAAAGAGATTAAAAGTTATCAAACGTGAAGCAAAGGTGATGGTTCTTGTTGTTGAAGAACTATGCCTATTAGGCTTCTATTCTTTAATATGACCAAAGAGCTTTCTGCCATATGGGGTACATTTCAGCTCTTCCATCTTTAATCATCACCTACCCAACGGGATCTGTCTTTCTCCACAAGTCTTGCCAGCAAACCAGGATCAGTATCCTTTAGCTACTTATAGCTAGGTCAAATGAATACAACTACCAGAAGCAGAATAGCTGTGGTTCCTTAGTGTCAGAGTGCCATGTGGTTTTAGGGGGGAGACCCTGATCTTTAAATTTCTACAGCTAAATATGAATTTCACGGCTACTCATCTGCACATCTTGCAAAAATTATCAACTTGGACTATAATTCATTCACACTGCATCTTAAGAAATGGATTTGGTTTGGTTTTGTTTTTCATTAATTCATTAATTCAAACACCAAAGCGAAAAACAAAAAGATTGTCACTGCAGGACAATAATGTTTTCTTCCATTAAAATCGAGCCTAAATCAACCCCACATAAAGATGGTCACTAGATACAAGGATTCCAATAATAGAAAAAGTAATTAATCTGGAACTTAGTTCATGGTAAAAACTCGAAGCCTTGGCCTACTTAGACATGTACAGATGTCTCAATTTGATTTCTGTTCATAAAAAAAAAAATAATTCAGTGCCAGGGAATTAAGAGTATACTCGGGAATACTAGAATGAAACAAGCATAATTTTGTACTTAGTTACCATACATCAGAACACGGGATTGCTCTTACGTTGAGTGTGCTGGGATCCACCCACTCTACAGCTTGTTTAATTTTGCTAAAACCTTTTTTCTTCCTTTTACACAAATGCAGGGGTGGAATACCCCAGTGGACCTCACTACAAACCTCATCCAAACTTATTAAAAACTACAGTTACAGTATATTTCTTACACTATGCAACATTTCCTTAGGCATTTTCTCCCCTCCTTACTTCCACACTTCACAGAGTCCCCGGTCATTAGTGCAGTTGGTCAGCACATTACAGGAGGTTTTCCTTAACCTGCTCCCCATGCAGAAAACTACATCAAGCAACATGGGCTGAACAAAACCTGCAGGGTAGGAGAAAGATGCAAGGTTGCTTACAAGATAATGGCCACTTTTTTCTGACTGCTTCACTGAAATGCACGGATACCGGCAAACTGATTGCCAGACCAAATATTTCAGTGTCACGCACCAAAGTAAAATAATCTCAGAGTGCTGAAGAATGCTGACAACTCTTTTTCTAAATCAAGAAACAAGATGGTTTAGTATGTTCGTATCAAAGATTTTAGCATTTTTCATTTAATGCAGAATTGGGTTATTTCAACTCTTCCTTCCCGATTGGGATGAAAACCAAGTTTAAAATATTCAGAAAAGTACATTTAGATTTTTTACTGAAGTACAACGCTGAAAGAAGGTTTGAAACATGCAAGACTAACCAAACTGTTAATGACAGTCATGCATGAAATCTCTGAGCTTAAAATTGTCAGGAGTTTCTCTAAGACAGCAATACTTCATATCTGGTCTACCAATACAGGAAACAGCCTTATGTACTCTCTGATGAACATTAAATTAGAGAATAACTTAATTAAAAGAATACAAGAATGACTGGTCTCATTCTTTTCAGAACCTCTATTTGCTGAAGTAATTATTTGACATCATAAAATCAAACGACAAAACAACATAAAAGATTCCAATCATATTAAATAGATGCATTGGAGATAGTTTGAAGATGCATTGGAGGTAGCTTGAAGAGCCTAATTTTCTACATGTACCTGTGCTGTTGGTACCTCTGTCTCATGTTCGTTTCCTTCTGTATATGAAGACACTGGTGTGTGAAAATAGTTCATATTCTGTCCTTAAACAGAATATCTGTGGAGAGCAAAAGATGTTCTGCCTTCGCATGTAGCACAAAAGTCTATATTGAAGCACTATCTGTCATCACTCTCATGGCTTCATTTTTAGTTGTGAATGTGAATTTCAAATAAAGATTCAAATTTGTTTGCCCTATTTATGCATACTGTGTTAGATACAACAAATAGATAATGTTTCAAATTGGTTGTAAAACAAGAGTGGTACTATGTATACTAATAGCCTGTGCTTACATTAAATGAATGCAGGGCAAACCCTTGTTATTTATTAAGAATAATTTAGGCTATTTTGAATTTATTTGAAAATCGATGCCAGTTCTGTGCAATTATTTTTGAGACCTGGGGTTTTCCTAATTTAATGAACAGTCCCGCTGGGCTTCTCCTTACCGTCAACCCTGTATGTTCACCACTGAACATGCATCAATAAGACAGGCTCTGCATACTTTGCTGATTTAGAACTGTGGTTTTGAATGACAATTTTAAGCATGTTCTTGTCTTATTCATATAACTAAAAGTCATCAAAAGCAGCATTTCATTTAAAAAGTGCTTGTAGTTTAACACAAATCATACAAGTAGTTCTTGTGCTTTTCATTCCTATACCTATTTTAATATTTTTTGAAAGAAGGGCAGCTTAAAAGCATACTTTGAACTCCTGTCATTAGCCTGTAATCATGTGGCCTGTTAGGAAGCTAGAACTGTCAGTGATCCCTGTGTAAAGATGGAATAAAGGTTAATCCCCATCACGTAAAACTGCACACTATTGAATGGAAAATCTTGAAGATGCCATATAGTGCATTCCACAGATAGTAATTTATGCCAATGAGTAATTATCTTTTCTCCCACGGACTGATAGTGTTGAGCTCATGGTTTCATGTACCAATATGTCATGAGACATTACTCTTTTTCACTGCCTCATACCCTGGGTAAACTAAAGATCTCCCAGAAACCTATTTCCACCTCCACTATATAGTTATTTCTTACCGTGACTTCTTTGGATCAGGTGAACTGAAAACATTTACTTAATACTCTATTTGTCCCACCCCTCAAAAAATTGTTCTTTATTCTAATTCAGAAAATAGTTTAAATTTGCTTCTATCAATATATGTTTCTGAGAACTTAGCATGTCAGAACACTGTCAACAAACTGATAACATTGCATGGGCTATCACTTCATTTTTTTCAATTAGATAAATTTTTGTCTCACCTACATCTGGATATATAAGATCTACATCCAGTTCACAGAATGTATATTAATGCTATATAGCTGGACTGTGAACAGCAGACTGAAGTAATTTCTAAAAACTACTCATGTGGCATTACAGAAAAAAAACCCATAAGTTTGGAGGAATATATCATACTGATTCAGCTTTGAAATCAAGAAAAAGTTATGGAAAATGCAACACTAAGTCTATGAAAAATCAGATAGTTGGCAATTCCAGCTCTCTGGCCCTGACCCTCATGAAAATGCAATTTCAAACAACAAAACACATACTAAGCAAGGAAAAAGACAATATTTTTTTTAATTGATCACTTGAAAAAAATTGAAATATGTTTTAAAATTATTTCATACCATTAATACTTCATAATTTCTTTTTACTCTGGCCTTTCCTAGCCAAGAAGCATTTTCTATATCTAGGAAATGTCACAATCAGATACAGAAAATATAAGTCTATGCACTGATGAAAAATTACTACTTTAAATGAATGGTCCCCATGGTAAAATTCCAGATCAATAAACAAAAGCATGTCAGTTTACTTACCTTTTTCTTGGAACTAATAAATTATTAATTAGAAGCAATTAAGAATAAAAATTTCTCAAACATTGAATGCCATTGTTGTACAACCAAATCAGGGAAGCTTACCCAAAGGAATTAAAAAACACATTCAGATCGTGAAATTTCAAAACCACTGAAGTCGACGATAATTTTGGAAATTGTATTTCTGCTTTCAGTAAAATCATTATTTCCATCACACGTGTGAAACATTGGTTGGAATGACAGACGAAAGGGAAGCATCACTATGGGCATTTGAGAAGAAAACACAGCTTGATGAAAGAAGTCTTGGTGGAAGATCGTTTTTATTAATAGAGAGATTTGTGCAAAATAATGCATTCAGAATAAAACATAAATTTTTAAAGCAGTCAAACCTAATTTTTATTAATCTCTCAGGCCATGACTTGATCTTCTAAGCTGTGCTATCAGAGAAAGAAACAATGTTTCTTAGGCAAAATACATATTTTAAAAAATACAGTCTTTCAAAGTCAAGATGTTTCCTGAGTTGTACTGATCATTTGTAATATGACGGTCTTGGCATTAAAAATCAAGTCTCCTTTATATTTCAGAAACAGAGAAGCTCAACTGGAAACTTGATCTCTGAGATCCCAAATGGACCTTTCAAAACAACATTACAAGAATGGCCAAAATGTTTGATTTTTTTTTTTTTCCAGAAAGAGGAATAGTAAAATGTCACAATTCAACAGAAAAAATTGAAAGAAAGAACAGATTCTGGACAGTACACTGGCTAGGATTTAAAAGAAGCAAACATATGCAGATATTTTTGTAGGAGATGCAAAATAAGGAACTAAGCCTATGCATAGGTCACTCAGATACAAAAGGGAAATGTAGCCAATGGCACATTTTGCCTTCACAAAAAACACTCACAAAGATATTGGCTACAACAGAGTTATGACATATTCCTACATCTAAATAAAAGCAACATTGCTCTGGGGAACACTTACATTTACTCCAAAATATTGTCATTTAATTCCAAAGTCTGCAAAACCAGACATTTTTTCTAAATTGGTATATCTTTCTTATGTCATCTGTTACTAATGGTGTTAAAGCTAATTTTGTGTGTTTGGAATCTCTTTTTCTTGCTTATCAGATGATCCCAAACATCACAAAGCCACATCACAGCAGAAGCTCATTTCAGAAGCAGCTAGGGTCGACCAAGGAGGAGATCTTTTTCAAAAAGTGCAATATCATTATCCTTCAAATAAAGACAAGGGGAAAAGTAATTACAAGAGATATTTCCAATTACATTGACAGAAATAACATTTTAGGGCAAACAATGACAAGAAAATGGAATAACAATTTAGGAAATGATCCTGCCTATATTTTGAAGTTCTGTAACATGGTCTAGAGAATAGCTGATTGTTGCGGTGCCTCTGGGCATGGCTGACGACCTGGCCGGGGCCGCAGGGGCCGGTCCTTTCCCTCACCTCACGATGCAGCCACGGGGGGCTCCCCGGCCAGGGTGGTGGGGGCTGTCCCTGCCCAGGGGGACAGATCATTGGTTCCTATGCCGTGTGAGGACAGACGACTCGCTGGCTGGCGCCCCTGTCAATCATTGTAATCCTCCGCCATGATTGGCTCTCTCCCGACTGTCCTTCCCTCTCCTCCGTACGATAACACGCCCCTGACCTCCGTTTTGGCTGGTTTTTACCGCACTCCATGCTCCAGTAATAAAACTCTGCTGGCAATAAACGGAAAAGAACCCTTTCTCATCTCTTTACTTCCCTGCTTAAATTAAACTGCTGTGCGTGAATTAAGCCTAAACTCTGCAGGAGCTCTGATGCTCAGCTCAACTCTGTTCAATCAGAGACTGGATGAAGCCAAAGTCGCTTTCTTCAGGTCACGAGACTGCTGCTAAAGGCTCTGAGTTACTCACACTTTCTACCCGTGGCAGCTGATAAGGAAGCTACTAATAGCTGATAACTCACAGGATTACTTCTCCATTCACAAAGAAACTGCAAGGAGGAGCATTTACCATAGAATCATAGAACTATAGAACAGCTTCAGTTGGAAGGAACTTCCAAAGATCATCTAGTCCAAACCTCCTGCAAGGAGCAGGGGCATTTTCAACCAGACCAGATTGCTCAGAGCCACATCCAATCAGACCTTGCATGTTTGCAGGGATGTATCATCCACCATCTCTCTGGGCAACCTGTGTCAGTGTTTCACCAACATCTGCAGAAGATAAAGCCTAACTAGTTTGGTGATTTCTGCATTGATTTCTGCCCTGTGGTGAGGGAAGACTGAAGATGGTAAGCTGATCTTCCACTAATATTCCAGCATCTAGAGAAAAGAGATACTGTATAAAAGCTACACTTCTAGTTCTTTTGGTTCTTTATGTCACTCTGAGGCATTAAACTCCATTAAATACAAAGTACAACTGCTACCATCAATATAAATTTTTACCAGTGACTTTTAAATTATGCTCTTGCAAAAAAAATTGTTCTTAATTGTATTACAGTATGGCAAGCTTTCAGTATCAATTCTATTCGATATTTTGAAAAATAGGCTGCTGATGTAATACAGTAATGTAGCATTATATGACAGATGGATTAGTTTCACAGTAGTCTGTTCACCCTCTGTTATACAACTTACTTGAAAACAAATAGATTATTTTACCTAATCTGAACAGATAGAAAATAGACAGTTGTGGATGTTCTGGCTATGTCAGTTCTTACAGTATGTTGAATTCATCCATTTTCACTTACAGAACAGTGTAAAAGAAAGGAAAAGAAATGAAATCCTGAACTATTGATCTGCAAAGTGAACAATACAGATAAAGAGTGGATAAAGTCCACAGAAAATGCAATCATGGTACATTCCCTATACAAAAAAAACCCAAAAAAAACAAAAACAAGAGTCATATTGAGAAGAATACTGAACTAAATTAAACAGAACATTTAAACCCTTCTTCCATAAAAATTCTACTAGCATTCCAATAACACCAATATGCTTTCCCTCCTTATTAAAAATCTTACAATCTCCCCTTGGAGCCAGCTCCAGGCCTGATAATCTTTTTACTCCTCTTGAGAAGATCACACACACTCCGGTACTAATTTTCACACTAAAAAGCAAACCTATTTCATATAGCTCTTGCTAGCAGCAATTCAGGAACTGCAGTGCATACTATGGCTTATGTAAGACAAGCAAAGCACACAAATATTACCCTGCCCTTCAGTGACAAAAATTATGTATTTCCACATGTCAAGCAATTTTTTCAGCTCTCATTGACTATATAGATTAGTCAAGCTTCTCATCAATCAGAACACTAGAAAATTTAAGAAAAATAGGTCATAGGTCTTCTTATTCAGCAAGGAGTAATGAGTTCTACACACATTTAAAAAACAAAAATATTGGGGTGAATTTATGTGAAAAGGAAATGTTGTTTTTTCCCTGCACTGAGTTTCACAGTCTTGAAATGTGTTTTAATTTGATTGTGGGGAAAAAAAACAAACAAAATGTGAGTATTTGCTATGAAACAAAATTATAAAATGTAATTAAAATAAGGAAATTTATTTTGCAAAGAATGTCAAAATTTCCACTATTTTATTTATCCTCAGCATCCCCAGAGTTATTCCAGCATAGGATTCTAACTGTATCAGGCAGACTCTAAGACGAATTTAAAATCTTATTTTCCTAAGACAGAGTAAATGTTTCTATGGCATTCACAAAATTCTGGCATTCTCCTAAAAATTACTTAAATAATAGCAAAAGTGAGATAATTAACAGAATGTAGCCTGTTGCTTACTTTCGCAGTTATCTGGAAGAAGACAGCTAGTCAGAATTTTGATAATGGTTTTTGATAAGGGGTTTTGATACTACTCAATGAATGGGCAAAACAGAAATGAAAGTTTCTTGTTTAAAAACAAAAGCTAAGTTAGCCATACTCTTTGATCAAAGCCTTTCCCAGGAGCTTTCTTAAAAGGAATCACTGATAAAGAGCAGTAAGGCCAGTACACACCTAATTCCATCGTATGTAGCTACCTCACATACACACAGACACACACACACAGAGTGACTTCTTGGCTTCATCTTTTACAATTAAATTTACCTGATTTCCTTCTCCATCCATTGGACATAGTTCTCGCTCCCACTCTACATTGCTGTATTTTCACAAGGATCCTCTGCCATGTAATGATTCAGGAGAAATTTCAGTAAAGTCTTTTTATCAACGCACTTAAACAGCTGGTAAACACTGAGGCTGAAATTTTCTAAGACAATGGAAGTAAATAGCTAACTCATTAAAAAACAGTGGAGTGACATATCAAAAGACAGCGGGTGACACAGTGAAAAGTGTGTATGTTCCAGTGCTTTGTGAAATGGGAGCCCATTCCAGTGTGACATTTCCCAATTTATATTTTGGCTGATTGCAGTAAAATTAGGAAAAGTAGAACACACTTTGTGATACTTCATTTCAGTTTTATGTAGCAATTACATCAGCTGTAGCACATCACTGGACTTGGTCTGAAGAAATTAAAGAAATTTAAAATGGACAATGTGCCTCTATCTTATTTGATTTTTCTCCATTTTTAAAAGCATAGATTTTTCTTATGAATTCATGCTGTACTTCAACAGAAAAACCTACCATACTTTAATTTCACAGGGAATAAAGAAAGCAAAAAAAAGCTATCTTGCCATCAAAGCACAAGAGCTTTTGAATTCTTATGATTTAGACACTTTAAAGGAAATCAGTCGTGGATGTTCTGTACTTGTCCAATTTAGTCATAGTTTGACATTTACAGTATCTACATTTTGTTTTCCTTTGCAGTCATTTTCCTTTTGATTAGAAATATTCTATGTCTTTATTGTCAAATCATGTTTGTGCCACAAAAGAAAGTAGAGCAGCAGTAATTAACAGATTTGAAACATATGAGCTCTGAAAACTGTGAATGATGGCTATAAAACCATTTCTTTATTTGATACACAATTGGGAAAGGAGCTATTCTTTTGTTAAAAAGAAGTTTTGGTATTCACGTACTCTTATACGTATGCAATGAGATTAGAACAATATTTAAATCAGACACATTCTAACCTAAGAATCAAAATTTAAAAATGGACTTGAGTGAATTAAAATTTAAAAAAAAATTTTAAAAATCAGGATTAAAGCCCAAAAATTCATTTGTGAAATTATTTTTTACTCTGGAAAAAAAAATACACAAAACACTGCAGGAAAGAATTGAGAAATGCTATTTTTTGGCCAAATTTTATTTTCCCAGAAGGACAAACTCATTCCAGATAATTGGTACAGTACATTGGAACATTGTACTACGCACATTGGAATTCTGTATGCCATACACACATTTCTGTCAGCCCTAGGGGTGGACAAGATATTCTCAACTCAATCTCAGATTTCTCAGCTAATATGTACTTGGTTAATTTGAAGACTTGGAAAACTCAGAATCTCTGTAATAGATCCAGTTGGATCAAACTGGTAGCTTGAATGAGAACAACTTTCACAGAAAGTTACTTTCAGAACAGGGAAGCTTGATTGCAATAAAGCCATTTCTCACTTGAAAAACCACAAGTCTTTTGAAAGAAATTTTTTCCATCATACATTTATCTCTTTTACCAGTTTAAAGGATGGAAAGTAACAGGGTTTAACAACTGAAGCACAATTTCAGTTAATCCTGTATCTGTACTAGGAAGCATTTAGAATGACCTATCTCATATTGAAAATATATTAGATAAGAATAATTGCTAGAAGAAATGAGACTCTTATTAAAAAAAAAAAAAAGCGACACGTATTCCTATACAGGATCTCTTACGCTGCAAGAGATCTCCACACTAATAAATTAAAATATAATAAATAGAGGTAGTCTGCAAGCAACCACACCTTCCAAGCAGAAACCACAGATTCCTACTTTTGGCTGATAAGAGGTAAAACACTACACAACTAGTCTTTACCAGGAAAAATTAAGGGGCTGCGAATCTTGCGTACAAATACAGAAAACCCTAATTCTGTTCTTTTTAATTGTTTCAAATAAGGTCAGAGACAAGTAGAATACCTACACACATCATCCATTATAAGATTCCTCTGGCATTTGGATAAAACATAACAAGTTGCATTTAGCAGAGGAGTCACTTAACTAGACATGAGAATCCTTCGTTTTCTTCTCCACTCTGCACCAACTGACCTTTGGCAAGTCACTGTAACCTCCAGTGGCCAAGAAATATGAGAGACAACTAAGGAAACAAACATTAAATAAGCAACTTTCTAAACAATTTTGACATATTGGAGCATTGTAATGCTAGATAAAATTAAAGCATTGAGATTTTCAACAGACTGGAGTTTCTTTCAGTTCCAGAAAGCTGCAGAGTCATGACATTTTTTACCACCCTATGTCTTCTCAGAGGCATGAATCAAGGCCTACTGTAGTCAGTGAAGGCATTTCCTTTTATATTTTGGGAATAAATACTAACATCACTAGGTACCAGGCTTCTAAATATTAACTACTTCATGATTGTCACAGCATATGTCCTCCTTTTCTATCAAAAGCTAAACTATTTATAAAGTTCCAGAAATTAAATTAAAGAGGTTGCATGCCATCTACAAAGCCATAAAACTGAATTTCTCTATGGTTCCCCCTTACAACTAACTTAACACCTTGAATGGTGATGTCTTGAATGCATTTAATATGCCAAACTTTGCTGAGAAGTTCATTATTCTGAAGGAGCATGTTTAGAGACACATTTGTTTACTGTATGCCTCTTTGTTCCATCATTACCTTATCACATCTTGTTGTACTACATCATATTGCAAGAGAAACATGAGGGATAACTCATATACTGAAATTGTTTTAAACAGCTTTTATGTGTTAGACAAAGCAGAACGGGAGGAGGAAATCACAAGGAGGGCAAAGGAAAGATCCATGTTCATTATCTCCTTTGAAACTATGTAGATTTGCATTTTAGCTTATGGTCATCATATGTACTCTTACCAGGATTTATTTATTCATACATAATGCTACATAAAGATAATTAGATAGGATCTTCGAAGTCTAATACTGAATAATGCAGTTATAAAAATACTCACTGTCTCATAGCATTTGGCAAGACCTCCTGAAATCCTGCATTCGTAATAGATAGCTTAGGTAACAGCACTGTATTCTTAAACTCTATTTTAAAAGAAATCTTTGTTTAAAGACAAAAAATTTCCCTTTAGTCATGAGTTCTAAAGGTGGTGTATAGGGAGGTCTTATAACATCAAGGACTCCAGAACTGATGGTTATGACAAAAAATGACAAATTCTAACAAACACAAAAAATACATTTTAATAATTCCTCTCTCTAAAACAGTCTCCACCAGATAGTGACCACAGTGTTTCTAATATTATCTCAAATAATTTATATATCTATTTTCATAAGAAATACTGTTGCAAGTTAAGCGTTAATATAAAAAGATGCTGACCAAGAAGCTGGAGACTGTAAATTCTGAGTAAATCTGATGAGATTAGACAGGAAACCGGTGCCATCTAAGCTAGTATAAATGGGTAAAAGTAATAAAAATATTTAACTTCTGAATGCTATATATCCAGCATAGATAGTCTGATACCAGGACATTCATGATACACCAGTTTCAGGAAGAGTCTTGATCATATTAATACCTACTGTTATCCCTTGCAGCCTAATGCAAATTGAATAGAAAACTTTTGCATCAGTGTCCTGGTTACAGCTGGTAGAGTTAATTTCTTCTCAGTATATGTTACAGTGCTGTGGTTTGGATTCTGAAAGAGAATAGTATTGATAACACACTGATGTTTTGGGTTTTTGCAATTTAGCCCAAGTTAAGAACTTTTTTTTGTCCCATGCCTTTCCAGCAAGGAGGTACACAAAAGAAACTGCGAGGGAGCAGAGCCAGGACAGGTGACCAAACTGACCAAAGGGATATTCCACAGCACAGACGACATGCCTGGTATATAAACCGTGGGAGTTACCCAGAAATGCAGCCAATCTGGGTTTGGGAAGGGGAATCTGTCATCAGTCAGCAGGTGATGACCAATTCCATTGTGCATCACTTGTTTTTCCCTTTTTATTATAATTATCACTTATCATTATTACTGTATTTTACTTTATTTTCAATTATTAAACTGTTCTTATCTCAACCTAAAAGTTTTACTTTGATTCTCCTCCCCATTCTACTTGGGTGAGGGAGCAGAAAGGTGTGGATTGAACAAGTGGCTGTCTGGTGCTTAATTTTCAGCTGGGCTTGGAACACAACAATCAGGAGTAGATCAGGTTCCATTCTGAGTTGGTTTTGCCCTTGGTAACATTTTTAGACTCCAAGAAAAGAACTTAAACCTCAGCTTAACTTTAGAAATTAGTTCTAAAACGTCACTGAAATTCAAGTAAAAAATACATGTTTGAACTTTATTAAAAAGAAGATACAGGCTGCTTATTTTTCTTTCTGCATTTATCAACCTTTATGGCATTCCTGGATGACCATTCTGGAATTATTAACAATATTAGCCAAATTTAATTAATCTGAGACTTATCACTTTTTATTTCTCACTCAATTTACTGGCTTTGGTACAGTGAAACTAAAAGTCCATTTCTCAAATCAAATCTACCTCTTGAACAAGTAGCATTTGATAAACTACCTTTAAGGCCACATGCAGTGAACTATAAATTATTTGTCTATTCTGGAAAGTTTGCATTTAACCCTTCCTTGTATAACCTTCCAATCTCTGCCCAAAAGAATGTTTACCAGTCCTGCTTAAATCACTTAGAGCAGAGGGTAGGTTTTGGACTATGTGCTGGTCTCTAGTTATTTTAAAGCTGATCAAACTTATTATAACAGATTTGCTCAACTTATTTTATAGAAACAGCGGCACCATATTTCACATCATATATTCCTATGGTGCTTCAACTCTGACATTTACTCATAAGCAGTAGTGCATTCTCCATACCCAAGCAGTTGTGGATATGTCTTAAAAAATGTTGATGCAAAAGGGCTTGCTTGGGGATGTTTGAATGTTGTAATGTTTTTAGACTTTTTATGAAACCATAGACTTAAAATTCTAGAACTTTTGTTGTATTTATGAATACACACAGTAATCAGTTGCACATTTAACTGTACTTTCCAAACAAAATACATACAAGAAATCCTCAGACACACAAAGCTCATCAGAAATAATTACGAGATCAATTTGATGCAAAATTGATCAGTTACAGTTCAAACTGAGCAAAATTGAGCAGTTACAGTTTGCTTTATTTCTATTCTTTTGTTATGTCACTTCAGCTTATTATTGTGTCCGATCACCTCCACTGTGTGCTCTAAAACATCTAAGGGAGTTGTAACAACCAACTGGAAAGTGTGAATCAGAATTTGTTCAACGGTATGCATAGCAAAATGAGGAATCTAGACTTTATTCTAGGGTCCAAG
Organism: Climacteris rufus; assembly: GCA_013398175.1. Lineage (NCBI taxonomy): Eukaryota > Metazoa > Chordata > Aves > Passeriformes > Climacteridae > Climacteris > Climacteris rufus. The sequence continues at coordinate 989,460 of VZRZ01005028.1, read as the reverse complement.
TCATTCCAATGTTTACATATTCCAAGCCAGATCATAAAACTGTAATTGTTACCAAAAGCTCAAAAGCAGCATAGTGATAGCCCTCAGAGACACAGAATTTAAAAGAAAAAAACAGGTGCCAAAAGACAGAAAAACATGGTAATTCTCATAGTTGTTACTACTGAATATTGCTGCTAGATCAATGGCTAAATTTGTTATTGCTAAATCTATAGTCCTAGAAGACTACTGTACCAGAATACCCCACTCATATCCACAGCAAATTTTCTTCACACTGGTAAAGCACTAAGCCAGATTTTTGAAATCTATTGAAATCCATTTTGAGATTCATCTGAAATACAGGGCTGAGCTCTCTCTGGCCTTGCCCTGAAGCCTTTCTGAGAGTACAGCACTGGGAGGGTCCTGTCCCTCTGCAGTTCACGTAGAGGCAACTAGGACAGTGCAGCACCCAAGGGCTGCTCTGAGGCGGTATAAAATTGCTTTTGCTGCATTTTCTCTTGTATCCTTGCCAAGTACATACATAAAACAATAATTAGTTCTTAGCCTCACTAATGCTCTCCTAATGTCATCTCAGATGTTGTCAAATCCATGACTCCAGCACTAAAAATCAGATTAATATAATTAATAAGTGATTAACATGAAGTTTATTTTAGATCTTCAGACATTATAGCAAGGCTTATATATTTAAAACATTCACATTAGTTTTGTTATATTGACACAAACCTAACAGCACTTAAAACATTCAACTTCTCCAGATTTTTAAAATTTAAATTGCAGAAGTACAATCAACAATGGCATTCCCTCTTCTGACTATAAAGAATACAGAAATAATTAATACTTATATCTAGAGAAGATGCAGTGATGAAAAAGTGAAATGTGGACAAGAATGAATGAAGTTATGGAATGTGGTCCATGAAATAAGGCATTAAACATCCAGACTGAAAAAAAAAGAATCAAGATTACCAAATAAGGAGGGGACAGATGTGAAAGATATAGACAGGTTTTTGACCTAGCGAAAGATCCATGTCCATGGCAGAGGAGGATGGACTAGGTGATCTCTAAAGGTCCCTTTCAGCCCAAACAATTTTGTGATTCTACTGATCAATGAAAAAATGAGTAAGAAAGAATTAATATTTCTTGTGACACATGAACTAAAAAAAATTAAATTATATTAGGCAAAAGGCTTAAGACAAAAAAAGAAATGTGTACATACATTTAAGTTGTGAGACACAACTTTATCTTAGTCAAATAACATATATGGTTACTCAAGCTTCTGAAGCACATGTGAGAGTTCTTAAAATTTAACCGAGCTATATACTGGGAGCAAAGCACAGCTTCAATGCTGTTGCAAGAACATCAATTGCAGTTTTTAAAGATGCATAAACAACACTGTATTATTTTAAACACAGCATTCAAATTTAGGTCATGCTTTGTCATCCTTGGTATCTTCAAAATTTCACTGCAAGAAGTTTCTCAGGGTGTGACTGCTTTTGAGAGCCTTGGTAACCAGTTAGTATGATGCATGACAGAGGAGTGTTACATATTATGTTACATATGTGTTACATATTATGTCTTTTGTGCATACAAGTGAAAACAGTTCATACATGGAAGAAAGAAAATTAGGTAGGAAGAAAATGAGGTAGTGGTTTTATGATGAAGTCAAGTAATAATGAAATGAATCAACAAAAAAAAACAATAGAAACACTTTTTGAAAAGAGCCTACAGAGCTGTGCATGCTGACACATAGGGCACAGACACAAAAACATGTTTTCAATATTCAGATCCCAGAACTTTATCATGTGTTTATGCTTTCCCCATCCCATCAAAATCTTTGAGACCCAAACTGTGGATCTTCAAAAGCTAGTATAAGTAACACTATTTATTTTTAAAATGCATCATTTAAGTCTTTATCCAGTAATTCCATTTTATATTACCAATGCTGAAAAAATTCTAAAATAGTACATTTTTGTTTCAAATCCACTGTCTATAATTTTTCCAAAGGCACAGCAGTATAATTATTTCAAGTTACTTCTGACTAAATGGGGCAAAAGAATCTTTGCTATAAACTAAGACCATCAGAGGTGCAAAAGAATGATCAACAATCAAGAGAGAAAGTGCTCAACCAGTTTTTCAAACTAAAGCTGTCTGGGGTGTATTAGGCACAAGAGTCCCCATAATCAGCAGCACAGAACTAGAAAGAGCCGACCTCAAGCACAGCTGCACAAGTAAGGATGTGCCTACAGGACAGCACTGTGGGAAAATTCCTCTTACCTTTCCTAGGAAATCAGCACAACAGGGTGCCTCTCTGAAGTGCCTGTGCACCTACACAAACAGCAGAAGGGACAAGCAGGAGGAACTGGAGATCTTGCTTGTTTCCAGGAGGTTTTTGGAGGACATTTATCGTAACTTCTTGACAGAGATGATTGACAATCTGATGAGGGCAAGTGCCCTTTTGAGCTTCACATCCTCTCTAGAAAAAACTGGCTTAGCATCAGTGACCAAGTCTGATCACATCACAACTTTCCCTTTCCTCACAATAACCTTTTATGGAGAAATTATGTGTTGATTTTACATATAAGCCACTGAAGAGAGAGAATGTACCTATGCAAAATTACCCACACAAATACAAGTAGGCCCTGTCTGTGCTCTGCAATAATGAGAAGCCAAGCAGCCACATGAACATGAAGGCAAGAACCTGACATAGCCACACACAGCTTTTTTCAGTGTGGGATTAGGTCCGTGCACTGTGTACAGTACCAAGGCAGTGTGGGCATATCTCACTCACACTCACCTACAAAGGACAATACATCTCTGCTATTAGTAACTTGGTAAAGGTTAATTACAGGAAACAATTACAGAAAAAGCAATAAATTTAATCCACACTTCACAAGGATAGACTACAAGCAAGTCAACCCTCTTTCCCTTCTTTTGGTGTCTATCAGTACTTGCAACCATCATGCCATATATTGAAGCAATCTAATTTTTGGGCCTAGGGCACATGGACTGAAAAGACTGAGACAATCAATTTGAATTTAAAAAAAAAATCTGCCATAATTTAAAAGATACAGAATTAAATAAAATGTAGAAACCATTTCAATTTTTATATTTTTCATCATTCTTCCACTCCTACTGGACAAGAGGTATCATTAACATCAGCCTCAACAGCTCAAATGCCAAAACGGCTTTTTGATTTAATAATCCTTCTCTCAAGTCATATACACAAATGTCACACACACACAAGAAAGAAAGGACTCTATTTAAAATTGATTTTAGCTGCCACCTCAATTTTCTGTAACAAAGATCCTAGGGCCATTAACTGATCGGTAGTTTTATCATGAATAGGATCATGGACTTGTGGGCAAAGTTACAAAACTACAATACATTTATTCATGAACTCTGGTTGCAGTATTGTAGTGATTAAGCCCTCACAACCACTTTTCAGGACTAATGAAAGTCATTTAATCTGTAATGCAAATAACATGCTGATACTGTAATAAATTCTTCTGGCCATAGCCATCATTCCATTCCACACCTAGCCAAAGACTGGATGATTGCAACAGAACATGTAAAATAAATAGTATATGAAATGCTTTCTCATTAAAATAAATTTATTTTCTGGTTAACAAGTGAGCATATTACATACATGACCAAGCCTAATTTTGAATATTTAGTCTGCTGCATTTAGTCTCCAAGAACATGATGGGATTCTCCTTTGGTTATTTTTCATTTGCCTGTTTTGGGGGTTTTTTGTTTGTTTCTTTGTTTATATGTACTCTTGTCTAATGTTCCATGTTAAAACTCTATATGTAAAACAGTACTTAAGGGACAAAACTATGTCCTTGAATATTTTATCTGAAAACTACATAAGGAAGCTTTCTATGAACTCCAACTACATTAGTCATATTTTATTACTTTCTAACCACTCCAGATTTCCTTTACTGTTGCTTAAAACTGCAAGAGAGTGAAACCGTTGTCTGTACCTCCTTGAGTAGAATACTGCCCGAGTCTTCTCCTGTTTGTACTGGATTTGAATCTCCACACCTGAGGTTTGCTTTTTTTTTT
>VZRZ01005028.1:937464-985334 GCA_013398175.1 Climacteris rufus | reverse complement strand
GCTTGTAGTTTATCAGTTAAAAAAAAATGCTTATTTTGAGGCTCAACCTTCAGCATTAGGTAAACTATATAATCAGATGACATTGTTAAATAACAGTGCAAAGAATAAAATAAAACTCACTAAGGAATGGTTTGCTTATACTGCAGCACGTTACCATGGAACTCATTTTTATTTCAGTCATAAAAAAGTATTATTCCCAAGGCATTTAAGGGCTTATAACATTCATAAATTCTTTCATACTTGGAAATGTGTCAACAGAACCTCTCACCTAATAGTATGCAAATTTCTTTTTGGATTTAATTTTGGTTTATAAACTATTTTAATCAATTAAATGTAATTGAACCAAGAGTGGTAGCAATACCGGAATGATTGCTCAGATAGGAACTTAAATGAGATGATGATTTCCTAACATAATACATAGCAATTCTTCCAAATTTTTGATTCCGGGTTTCACAGCTATGGTTTATCAGATACATGCAGGTTTGGGTTTTTTTTATTGCCCAATGCAATTCAACTGTAATACTTACAGCTGGTCTTCTCAATAGTTTCATTTAAAAGTGTGCCACTATTTGCCTAAGCATCAACTTCAGCATTTTTTTTTTTTTTGCTCTTTGTGCCTCTATGCTTTTCCAGACATAAGCTACTTTTCTTTTCTTTCAAACTGTCATTATCCTATCTGCCTTCTAGCTGTTGGTAACACATCCTTGAATTCAGCTAAGACTGTATCCCTTTTCAGCCAAAGTAACAGCAAACAGAACTCTGCTCTGCCCTTCAGAATTCAGGCTGTGACGTTGCCATGCTCCCACATTCTAAGTGCCTCCCATATCATTGATTTTTCAGGTAGAGACTATAACTGACATCCTCAAATTGAGTACAATAATTTGTTTGTAAACTACACATAAATATCTTCCAAGCAACATCTTGAAATTAAGTGAACTACCGGTAGACAGATGGTTGAGCTCTATTCCAACTCAATTATTTATGATTTTGTAGTTATTTAGATTGATTTCTGCAGTTTCTTTTAGGTGTCTGAAAAAAACAAAAATCTATTATTGACAGATGATGAGCCAGCTAATGAACACTGTGAAGTGCATAGTGCAGGATGTACTGCTTCAGAATGAGAGGGAAAAAATTGCCAGAATAAAATAATGTAAAAAACTTCTAGTGATTTCCTTTTTATTATTAATAGTGCAGGTCTCGCTCTCTCTTAAGTACAAAGAACTGACTAGTACTGGTAATGAATCCACTCAGGAAATCATAATTTCAGTTCAGGTCTCAAGCTAGAAGTTTTCCATTTTCTTTGTGCTAATTCAGGCCATTTTATAAATGCTTGAAGACATTGTTGACACTTGCTTCTTTCACAACTGAACCACACCACCAGCTTCTTCTATACAAATTATTGAAGAGACAATCTTTAAAACAAATAAGGCATAAGGGAGAGGGAGAAGAAACAGCAAGTTGGTGCACTTGGACAAAATTCATGCACTTAACACGTTTCCTAAAAACTGCAAATACACACTCAAACTATCTTCAGAGAGTTTGTGCTCATTTACAGAAGGATGATCTCAATATGACCACATCAAAAGACTAAACCAGTAAGTGCATACAGTATTTTAAAGACATTTAATGTTTTTAACAAAGACATTTTACAATTTAATGTTCTTCTAGCGTAAAATAAATATGCATCATGATGCATAATCTGAAAGAAATTCAGGCTTAAGCTCAAGATGCAGTTACCAAACAATGAGTTTTCATCTAAATAAACTCAATTAAAATTTTAATTATCTAGAGCAGAAAACCTGCTCTTATTAACAATGTCCCACTTCCTGTTCCTTTCATTTAAAAAAGGGGGGGTTGGTTATTTTTTTAAAACTTTTTTTTATTATTTCAATTCTATTGTATTTAAAGTAAGTCATTAGATACCAATATAAATATTAAGTATTAAATAATTTATATGCTCTACAAACAATATCAGTTTCTCTCAATTTAATTCAGAAGAATATTTTATTCCAAGTTTAGTTTTGGTTTGTATTGGTGAAACTGAGTTAAGAAATTATGAACTTCAACTAGTTACAATCATTTAATGTGACAAAGGTAATTTATAACTTTTTTGCAGAACACAAACAGTGTCTCCACAACAAAAGTGAAATACTGTAGCAGGACTGCAAGCTCTGTGAGTAATTCTGCATAATGAAAATCTGAGTGTTGCAAATTCTCTTCAATTATTTTTCCAACCAGACACTGTTTGATTTTATGGATCCTGAATGCTACATCTTCCACTGCCAGGTAGAGACAGACTCAGGACTCCTTGTCTCACAAAGAGAGTCAAGTTACTTCAGAGCTTTAAAAGAATAACAAGGTTGTCAAGGTTGTAGCTGTAAACATCATATCCACTGATATCAATGGAAAAGTACCATTTCATTTCTGACTTTATTTCAAGACTTCCAAGCCATGAAAAAACATCAACTAAGAACTGATCTGGCAGGTAGCTAAACTAAAAGGTGGAAACCTTCAGTGTATAAGAATCACAAAGTTACTTGGTAGAGCTACCACTGATGGAAAACATTTCTATTATTTTATCTATGTAAAATGCTTATAAAACCAGAGACCTTTTTTTCTCAAGCCACACTTTCTGTACTGCTGATGAGTTTCATATCTTTATCTGTGCCAAATCCATTGCTTTGATGCTCTATGCACTAATGTAGGGGCAGAAAGCTCAGGCAGTTCAGTGACAATAGTCAGGAAAAAATAGTGGGGAAAAATTCCCATTCCAACTCAGCATTGTGCTTCAAATAGATAGACATTGTACAGAACACCAGCACTTAATCCATTTAAACTACTGATTCTATCCAAGTTAGTTATTTGACGGTATTAGGAGGATCCATCAGCAGAAAGACTAGAGGTATTCTTTCACGTTCATTTGTTACTAATTCTGAATTTTAACAGCTATTCATTGCCTCTTTTTCTCTAACTCACCTAAAATACCCAGAACACATTTTTCTTCTATCATAGGACTCACAGCTTCAATCTTCAATTTACTGCCCCAGGAAAAAATCTCAGAAGTAAAAGCAGATAGAGTGAGAGAGAGTTATATCTAGGTACCAGTCCTTTCAGGATCTACTGAAGAAAATCCAAAGCACAGTATCATTTGTAATTTGACATATGACAAATTTTTCCATGTCAGACTCCCAAAAGAACAGATAGTAATAGAGAATACCTAGCTACAGCTACGAAAACAGAAACATACTAATGCAATGCTTACTGGAATTCCCACTGCCACTAGGTTTACATAGTAGTGAGCACTTTACAGGTACACTTGCTTTTTCTGTGCAAACAAGACTGAAAGAAATAGGATTTTAGTTGGAGACACAATGTGATAAAGAGACTTCCAGTGTAAGCTCATGGCAATACCGTGTCATCTGCCTATTCTTACAATTACATTTGAATATTAACTGTTCTCATTTACATACTCATTCAGATTTTTATGGACATAGTTTATTCACCATAGCCAGGGTTTGGTTATATAGGTTACATATACCTGAGTATATAATGCATAAAAAAAGTAGAAACAATAATATCAAGTATTTTATAATGTCCATTGTAAATTGTAATTGTCCATTACTAATTGTAATAAAATAATTGAAATATCACAATCCTTTTAAACAGAGTTTACACATAAGAACTGAAACAGAGACTGCTTAGCTTCTATCAAAGAATCTAAAAGTTCCAAAATCAAAAAGAATGTAATTGTTATACCTCAGCATCAGCTGAAGTGAAAAACCTGTAGCTATTTCAAAGACAGCATATGAATATATTTCTTTTTGTAGCCACATAATACATCCTGATTAAATCCTAAGTCTATGTACAAAAGACCCTGAATTATTCCACAAGGCCTTCACTTACTATGCTGTCAATGAGCCAGGTTGCTGGGATAAAAATTGTACAAGCGCTCATAACAACAAGCCTTGTAAGGATGCATACATTCATAGTGCGTGGGTGTCACGGATGGAGTGATGCACCTCACTTGTAAGAGAGAAGTAGCAATAAGTTTATTGATATAAAACAGCAATTTCACAAAGCTGAATAGTAAATGTCTCAGTGATTTAACAAGACTCAATGGCAGAGTACATTCAGTATTTACTGTAGAGAAGAGGATCAGATAAAACTGTCAGATAGAAACTTCTGTCAAGTCATGAGGGTGAGAAAGAATCCCCTTGCTCTCTAAACTCCTTTCTGAAGAAGTTCAAGGTGTGCTGGATCAAGACATAGTGCCAGATTTAGTCAGTGGTTTATGTCTAAAGGATTATATATGCACAGTCAATCCTTCATATCACTTAGAAATTATTTCAAAGTTTCAGCATGCTTATTCCCAATTCACTTACTGAGTATTTGACTCTCAGCCTAAAGCAGTAACCTTGAGAGGAGTCTCAATTCACAGGAAGATCCTGGCGTGCAGCCCACTGCCATGCACAAGAGTTCAACAGGCCCTGGGCTGTCCACTATTTATGGAGTAAGATGATTTGCTTATAGTCACATTTGCATACCAGCTGTATTTCAGTTGGCACGTGCTCAACTAGCTCTTACTGTTGGGCAAGACTTGTAGCCCCTAACTATTGTGTTGCTACGTATCTTCCCAAAGTCCAGCTTAAGCCAGATTCAGCCAATCAGACCATCACTGATAGCTCATACTCAAGCAGGAAAAAAAAGTGGGGGCACAGGGTAGTGGGCACACAATCATAGTGGCCTTGACTTTTGAGATTTTCCTCTTATAGTCTCGATATTACTGTCAGTTGCCATGCACAGAACTTCCTACATTTTTAAACACCAAGAAGAAAGGCAACAGGAATTGTTTACCTTCTAATTTCTCAAACTATCCTGGTCTTTATGTCACTATCAGAAGCCTTTCAAGACAAGATCTCCGTGCTGCTGCCAGTCCATTTCAAACTACCACAGCTTTCTACTTGAGTTTAACTTGAATTTTATGAAATGATGATGTACACCACTTTGGTAAATCAGAACCAAAAACAGTCTTTGCTTTAATATTCCAACTTGAAATTTGAACGTTTCTACCATTTATTGTTCTAAAGTGTTATCAGCTTCTTAGTAGCTGCCATAACTAGGCATAGCACTTCATATGGATTGATTTTTTTTTGCAAGTTTAAGATGTTGTAGTTTTGTTAACAGATAAATGAGGCTATCAAATAAAAGAGAGCAAAATGAGTAGGTAAGAAAATCTCTTTTTTCAAGGCTTTTGAAGGTCGTGTAATCAGTGGGATTTTAGAAAAATTAATACACCTTTTATAAAGCTGATTCAAGCTCAAGAAACAATTACTTGGCCATGCATGCCTTCAAAGCTGCTGACCAGGGTAGATGCCCATGTTGCACTCAGCCACGGCTGAGTTTCAGAGCCCACCACCCACAACTGGTGTCACAGCCTGCAGCAAACGGAGACCTGTGCCCTCACTGAGGGATGACCTCCCCATACTCGAGTTCACAGCAGTGGTGCCCGCTCTTTCCTCATCTAATCTCTGTTTTAATTCCAAAAGATTTCTGTGTTTCAGTGTCACTCAGCTAAAACTGTCACCATGCAAAGCCTGAGGGAAACTTCACCGGGTGCAGTGAGCACAGCCAAAGTGGAGAGCACGGGTACCCCACCTTCAGCTGGCGGGGCTGTGTGTCACTCCCAGCCTCTTGTCTGTGGCTGTGACTGAAATGGCAGATTCCTTTCTCAGTGCTGCTTTTTCCAAATCACAGAATACAATATAAGCTGATGTTCAGCTGCTGTAAGAATACCTCTGCTCTGGCTGTCCCTGCCCAGGTACTGGGGTGCTGCAGGAGAGGCAGGAGCTGCCTCCATGTCAGAAGCAGGTCATTCCAGACAGCTCCAACTAACCCACTGAAGGGCACAGCTGAGTCCCGTAGCCACCCTGGAGAGTGCCTCAGGGGAAGCATGTTTCAGAAACGGCAAAAAGTGCCTTTAGAGCAAAGAGGAATGAGGGGGGAAAAGTGTGAGAAACAACTCTGGGAAGACCCATGTCAAGCCAGGAGGCGTGAAGTTGTGTCACCTGCACTGGGTCAGGATTCCCTAACAGCCTGCCCAGGAGCCCAACCAGAACAGGTGAGTATGACTGTGTCTTTCCGTGGCCTTAAAGTTAAAAAAACCCACTGACCTCCATTTAAAAGAAAATAGTACCAGTTCAGGGGCAGTTCAGTGGTCTTGAAATTAGTTCATTAATGCTATTTTGTTATTGCTAATCCATCTAATACTACCAAAGGAGAAAAAAAAAATATTGTCTTTCAGAGGATGAAGGATACCTGGCATGGAAAGGCATTTAAAGCATTTACATTTCGCATTGTGCTATTGTCAGCGATAAATGGTTTCTTTGTTCATCCCACAGATTTGTTGATGACACAGGACAGAAACAAGTGCTCACATAGAACAGAAAAGAGGGATTCACAGCAGACAAACTCTGATATTCAACTCTTTCCCTTGCACCATGAAAGAGTATAGAAAACCATTCACACATCTACTAAGTGTTTCTCTCCAAAGACAGAACTCAACAGCAGAACACCGCATTTGAAAAACTTTTCTCCACTTGCCTGACTCGCTTTGTTTTTCTGGTCAAATGGTTCATACTACCGCTTATTATGGCTTATCTGCCGGAGACGCAGAAATAAGGAGAGCCGAGCCAGTTTGTGTACAGAGCAAAGGGCGGAAGGGGGGAGAACCCACCTTCGTTTAATTCTTATATACACTTTTAGAAATCACAGTTCATTGGAGAAAATTAACACTTCCGTCTTTAACTGCAGTGGTTAAAAGAAATGTCCATCAAAGGATCTGTGTCCATGGGAAAGGAATGTAAAACAAGATAATTTTTACAACAACATAGCTATGTTTACAGAATCTTGTCCTTGAAACTGTCTAGCAAGAGCTAGCTATTTTTAACAGTAAAAATGGGCAACATCTCACCCTTTTTCATTTAAAAAAAAGAAAAAAAAATGAACGAACAAAGTTCAGACTCTGCTAGTGGAAGGACCATCGAAATGATCCTCCACGTCATCCCCGTATGGGCCACCAGTTATTACCGCTTATTACAACTTATCTGCCAGAGACGCAGTAATAAGGAGAGCCGAGCCAGTTTGTGTACAGAGCAAAGGGCGGAAGGGGGGAGAACCCACCTTCGTTTAATTCTTATATACACTTTTAGAAATCACAGTTCATTGGAGAAAATTAACACTTCCGTCTTTAACTGCAGTGGTTAAAAGAAATGTCCATCAAAGGATCTGTGTCCATGGGAAAGGAATGTAAAACAAGATAATTTTTACAACAACATAGCTATGTTTACAGAATTCTCGTCCTTGAAACTGTCTAGCAAGAGCTAGCTATTTTTAACAGTAAAAATGGGCAACAGGTTCACCCAAGAGCGAGCTTTTTATAAGCTCTGACTGGGCCAGCATGTGGTCAGAGGTCAGAGCAGTGCATTACCTGATCTACAAACAAAAGCAGCAATGATATTTAACCAAGTCAGAAAGCTCACTGAGGCTTTTGAAAAACATCCATGAAGGCATTTCAATTTAATGTGATTTGCATGTTAATTCCATCAGCTCAGTGACAAAGCAAAGATAGTGTCATCTGGAGTATTCTGTGTATTGTGACAAATCTTTAGATATTTATACTGTTTTCTATTGTTTTGTCTCTAGAGTTTCTTCACTGCTATGAACCTACATCAATTAAGCTAATGGAGAATATCACCACATTTTTGATACAAGATTATCTTAGAAAATGCTAACTGAAATATTTAAAAGTTGTAATAAATTTGCATTTATATCAGTTATTTGGGGGTGGGAGAGGAGGGTTACTAGTGCTCACTGTTTGATTGGTCCATGAAAATCATCACAGATTCAAGGGCTGGTATTTTACAAATACACCAAATCCTCGCTCTACTAGAATACAGCAATTGCTATGCTTATGACAAAAAGGATTAGTGGCAGATTTTGTGCTGAAGGTGATGTAGTTGAGGAAGGACAGCCTATGTCATGATTTAATTCCTTTAAACTGATTATCTCAACGATTCCTATCTAATTCAACATGCACATGGTTTTGATATTTATAATGCTTCTGCACTGAGTTTTACAGTGCCTTTCACGTAGTCCTACGAACTGCGCATTTGTGTACTGTCTCTGTGCATACTGTGCAAGCAGATGATGAAGTATTAAGCAGTGTTCTGCCAAGGTTTAGCAGGATGATGGTACAAATCATAAAAGATAAACCTGTCACATGAAACAAGCACAGAAACTCCTTTTACAAATCCCAAAATACATGATTGAGAACACCAGCAATGAGCAATGTTTTCCTGCTATAGTTATGTTACTGTTTTTCAGCACTTCAAAGTAGGAGGTAGTCTGTTTTTCATATTATCTTATCTGCAAATATACCTTAAACTTAGCACGTAATCTATACATACTTCATTAACAAGAAACTATGCATGAACCATCGCAGACTTTATTTTAAGGCAGATACAAAGGTGCTAGAAACTGAAAAGGCCATGTTGGAAGTTTCCATAAAAATTCTACCGAGAATTTGATTTCTTCATGTTAATATTCCCATTCTGTTCATCCTTATTAGGGAAAAAAAGTCTTTTTCAGCAAATGGTCTCTTTGTGAATTGTTATGAAATGTTGCTTACCAAAACACATTTCAAATAAATAAATGGCACCTAATTTCTTCCAGATTATATTGCCAGCTGAAAGACACCAGTAGTGTGAATGAGGTTATAAATAGTCCACTCTGATTTATGATTTTTCTCTCAGTTTGAGGATTCAGAAACTCCATGTACACCTCTGAAGAAAATGAAGGAACATCCAAAATACAATGAACATTTAAAAATCTCTTAGGCTAAGCTAAGTATAAAGTTAAATTGAATAATGCAAAGTTATAATAGGACTGTGTTTTCTTTCACAAACAATATATTTATTATTATTATTTGGTTTTAATCCACTTATACAAAATTGCTTAATATAATAATCATACTGTAATTGCATAGATATTAAAAAACTGGTAAACAGCAATAACATAAATTGTCATTTAATCATTAAAAACACCAAGCACAGCCAAAATTAGTGTTGCCAGCACAGCACTGCCTAGCTGCCCTCATGCTCTCCCTTTCAGACACTATCATGACATAGTACTATTTTTGCCTCACCTCAAAAGATGAAAGACTAACTGAAAACAGCGAGGCATAGCTGACAACTCTATAGTTTCTTTCCCAGCCTACTGCTCTACTGCATTTTAGCAGTACTGAGTTTTTGTCTAACATTCTCTGGACATCTAGGAGTCAGGATTAAACACCATTTTTCAACAATGAATTTCAGAGAGTTTTTCAAAACAGTCAAAATAGCCATTTTAACTCAAAAGGCATTTTCAGCTTTTCAGAACTTTAGGTAATACAATCACAAATGGAAAGATTTCATAAATCAAAAGGAAGTAACATTACTGTATTATTAGAATGGAATGGATATGATGGAAAAAGCTACAGTGCAACTCTACTTTTACAAATTACAGTTCATATACATAAGTCTAAGGATCAACATATTTCTGCTTTTTTTGTTGTTGATATTAAAATCAGCAGTACTCAAAGATGTGCTTACACAGTCTTCTGTGAGTCCTTGAGAAGACAAAAGTCTGGGCTGTAGCAAAAGTAATTAAGCCTAACTGATCCGCACATAAGCTTAGTTTCAACATAAGCAAAATATTTGTTCAACTTTGGGATATGAAGCTAATAGTCCAATTTGTCACATCTACTATAAATTATGAAATATAAAATGCATTGGGGGAAAATATTCAGCTTGATTTTATTGTCTTTATTGTTTCAATTGAAATGCTTACATATATCAGGCTATCTAGCTCTTAGTCATTTGCTAGACAATTTTATTTGCCATCATTTGCTCAAAGAAAACCTAAATGAAAGCTCAACAAAAGCTACACAAAATACAGAGAACTCCACATGGATTTGGCATTGCCCATCACCAAAGAACAAACAACTGCTGTCAGCGAGGTTGCTGACTTTACAGACATAAAAGCCACACCACCAGCTTCCACAGGCTACCAATGTTTGTTTAGTGCAACTGTGCCTTTGGCTTAGGTAGAGTAATCAGAGGAACTGAAGGCCGTCTCCCTCTTCTCCTACTGCACGGAAAGGGAAGAGGCAATGAGAAGCTTCATAGCTGACCTGCTTAAAGCAGACCTTTTCAGAGTACAGGAATATGGGAAGATCTCTGCATGTAAAAGCTTTTACATATTCTGCCTGTGGAGAAACAGGTGACTTCTGCTGCCACAGCTGGAAATGCCTCCAAAGCACTCAACCTAAACCTTCCCTGCACAGCTGCATGCTTTAGCCAAGGTGGAAAAGGCCCGAGATGGGAGCAGCAAGCAGCTGTTAATGAGTGTTGTCTTCATTAAAGATCGAGAGTTGTCTGTTTGCCATTTTAAACACAAAAATAGAAACAAAGCAGGCTTCCTGTAGACCTATCTAAGTGTTTTGTTAATTGGCACTAAAGCAGTGAAAGTCTGATGGCACATGAAACAACTTGCTTTTGACATACAAAAGGATGTATGGCCTGATTACGCTATAAAGCATAAAAACTTCTAATGTGTATAGAGTGGGTATTCACAATGTATTACAGTTCAGTGGCATACAAAGACATTCATCGTTCATCATAAAATCCTTTTAGATAATTGCAAGGGTCAGGCTTGGAGAGTACTGTGATTCTTTGTAGTAATGCAAATGTAATTTTTAATCAGCACAATGAAGTTAAGTTGATACAAAGTGACATATATACCATGTGAAGCTTATTGTTGGTACTTTGAGGTATCAGTGTGTTCAAGACAGATTTTGGATGTTGGTTTTTAGTTTAAAGCCATGATAGCTACCACAACAGGTGTGTTGCATGAAAAGACAAACTGTTAATACATTTTCCTATCACAACTATCTTTTCCATTAGTGCACAGGTGGCAAGAAATCAGGATAAAAAGATTGACATTTTCTTTTCATATAGCTTAAAAAAAAAGTAGCTGTTATAAGTCTACAAGCTGTTTTATGTTTTCAGAAAATGTTCTTCTGGAGTTATTAAAAATCATGAAAATGTGTTTCAAAATTCACTATGATCTTATTAAATCATTATAAAGTAGATAATTTGAGTATATTTTATTCACCTACCATTACTCTGAAAGTAAGATTTGTTTCTGCTGTTTTTATTTTCCCTTCCCTTTTGTTTCTGTAAGGAGAATGAATTACAGACTCCTGTTTGGACACAGGAATGATGCAAGAAAAATGAACAAGGCTTATAAATATGCTCATAACATATGTAATAAAGTCCCCTACATTCTCTTGCAGTATTTTCCTTTAGCTAGAGACTCATACTATGGTTTGTGGCTCATTTGCTGAATTGAGGTATCATTAGGCCTTAGCAACAAAGTGAGTGTTGCAGACAGGCAACAGTATTTGGATCCAAGTTAATCTCATGTATAAATTGAGGACAAATTGTATAGTTACTTTGAAAGGAAGAAAAAGAGGCTTAGGACTCTAGATTATCTGTTCCACTAAGAACAAACAGCTCCCATGTGAAGAGGATTTGGAGAGATAAGTGTTACAGAAGCACTGACTCAGAGCAGCCCAAGCTGCGGCTGACTCCACAACCTGCTGACAGAAAAGTTCACAAGCTATTTCTTTCACTAATACTCTTCCTTGCTCATTCCCTGAGGACTGAGAATAACCACTGCTAGCCAAAAGCTGCAGTCAATACTGGAGGTCAAGAGGTGCCACTACCTTATTGCAAATAGTCTTCATCCCAAATGTGAGGCATCCCTATATTAAAAAAAAAAAAAAAAAAAAAAAACCCACAACAACAAAAAAAACCCAAGTGCAATTCCTGTAGTTACTTTGGAAAGTTATCTTGTTTTTTTCAGAAAGTTGACATATCACAAAATAAATGACACAGCCATACTGACTTGAATCTGCAGGTAGCCTGGAGCAAGACATCTAAGCATGTGGTCTAATCACCCAGCTCACATTAATCACTGTTCTCATGAATCTGATTATCACCCTTCTCAAGGACACATAAGAGTTCACCATTTTTGCTGCAGGACTATTAGCCTACTGGAGTAATCCAAGTAGCATTTTGTTTTCCTTCCCCGCTGCCTGACAGAATCTGCTCTTGCTCTTTTTCATAAAAAGAGCACCATGTTCCTCTTCACAGATCACCTTTACAAGGAGAAGACAACAGGTTGTCAAAGCTTTCAACAAAAATGTGCCCTATCACATTGCAGCTCGGAGGTTGGAGATGGCTAATTAAATAGCAATATCCAAAGAGAGATCAAATCAGAATCCTCCCCTCTATTAAGACAAACAAAACAAAACCAAATCAAAATAAGCCAGGGAAACTCAAGAACATTTTGAAACAGGAGAAGTATCTGGTGTGTCTTGGAGGGGGTATGAGGCATAACAATAAGTAACACAGTATAATGAAGAATAGAGTATCTTGAAAGAGGCATTTCAAAGCACAACATGGAACACCTCATAAACGTGTTATGCACTACTAAATGGCTACTGAGTTTCAACACCAACAGTCTCCTAATAAAAGTGAGGCGAATTAGAAAAATTTTAATAATTACAATAGAAAAGAAGTGGCAGACGATTCATCCTTCACTCTCATTAAAACATTCTCTCTGCAACACTTTGGTCTTAACTTACAAGCTGTTTGAGGCAACAAGACAATGAAGAAAAAAGCAACAACAAAGCATGGGACAGGAAAAAAACACCCAACAATGTACACTGCTCTCTGATTAGGTCTGATCATTTCACTTACAAAGAAAGGAAATACTATTCCCCCATCAGCTCCTTTGGTTTGTTTGTTTTGGGGTTTATTTGGTCACACCATGAAAGAATGAAACTGTTTTCAAATGCTAGCACCAATGGTCATTTTAACAAAAAATTCAGTACAGTATAAGTAACAGAAATTATATTTTAAAAGCAAAGACAATATGCTCCTCTTTTGAAAGTACACTTATTTTAACTGTGGTCAAGAACACATGTATGGTATCCAGTTCTGGGCCCTCAGTACAGGAAGGACATTGAGACACTTGAGTGTGTCCAGAGGAGGGAAACAAGGCTGGTGAAGGGCTTGGAACACAAGCCCTATGAGGAACGACTGAGGGAGCTGGAGTTGTTTAGCCTGGAGAAAAGGAGACTCAGAGGCGACCTTATGACTCTCTACAACTTCCTGAAAGGTAGTTGTAGTCAGGTAGGGATTGGTCTCTTTTTCCAGGCAACAACTAACAAAACAAGAGGACACAGTCTTAAGCTGCGCCAAGGTAAATACAGGTTGGATATTAGGAAAAAGTTTTTTACAGAAAGAGTGATAAAACACTGGAATGGCCTGCCTGGGGAGGTGGTGGAATCACCATCTCTGGACGTGTTTAAGAAGAGATTGGATGTGGCGCTCAGTGCCATGGTTTAGTTTAGCTTTTCTGAGATGTTGGGGCAAGGGTTGGACTCGGTGATCTTGAAAGTCTCTTCTAACCTGGAAATTCTGTGATTCTGTGATCTCTAAGAACTGAAGTTTTGATTTTTTTTTTTTTTTAATGCACAAAACACCCAAACAGCTGCATGTATTTAATGTGTGTCAGCAAAGGAAGTTCTAAATGAACTCATACACAAAATTCTGATCAAACAGAAGCAGGCAATTGAACAGTACATCATATTGATGGCAGACATATCTTTTTACTGCTTCCCTTGGAAAGACTAACTATGCGCTATTTCTTGACAATTATATACTCATAATATTTTTCTTGATACTTTGAAGTGTGAAGACTTCCTTATTTTTATTTCTATGCTTTCATTAGAAAATACTTGAAAAGCCTGCAACACTTTAGTAGTACTAGTTTACTATCTAATTCACTTAGAATACCCACCAATTTTGTGAAATAACATGTAGGTAATAAACTACAAATTTAACGTCTTAAGTAACCTCTATGCTTGACCGAATACTCTGGACCTAAATTACAAAAAGCACTTTCAGTAAGACTTTTACTTACATAAGCAGCATTTCTCAAAGGTAAGATTTCTGCTCCATGAGCTGTCAGTCTGAATCAGGTTAGATATGGTGTGGTGACTATGAAACACAACTTTGGTCTTCAGAGAAAGAAGACAGGTCCAAAGTAAAATAAAGTTACTACTGTTACGTCAACTGAGGTATATTCCACAGGGGAACTGCACAATGTAAGGGCAGGAAGAAAATATTTGTCATTTTATGGAACTTTTTCTTCTTTTTGACTTAGTTTTAGAAGACAGAAGCAACTCTGTGCAGCCAGCTTACACTACCTCAGATTCAGTGATGTAACAACACATCAACCACAGAGATTTTGTCTTAGAGATTTTGTCTCTGTGTCCAGCTCATGCCTACTTCATTTTTCTTTGCTTGGGTGGGTGGGGGCCTTTTTGAAGCAGCAGAAAACCATTTTTTTTTACATAAGAGTTTCAATAATAAGAAGCCAGTCTAAGATTTCACATCAGGAATGATATACCAATGTGCTAAGGCACTACAAATTACTCCTCCACCAAAGGGATTTGCTAAGTATGGAAACATACTCTTCCTATAACAACTCCTACTTGACTTCCAGTCCCTAAAGTCAATGGAGAAAACATCTGCAGCCTTTCCCTCCTCCAGTAAGTAGGTCATTCTTTCACAGAAGGAGATCAGGTTGGTCACACAGCACCTGCCTTTCATAAGCCCATTCTGGCTGGGCCTGATCCCCTGGTTCTCCCGCATGTGTTACACGATGGCACTCAGAATGATCTGCCCCATGACTTTGTCTGGCACTGAGGTCAGGCTGAAAAGCTGAGAGTGTCTCATTTGCTAACTTCCAGTCAAATGGCACCTCCCCATTTAGCCGGGACTGTTGGACAATGATGGAAAGTGGCTTGGTGAGCACATCTGCCAGCTCCCTCAGTATCCAAGGGTGGATCCCATCCTGCGCTATAGACCTGTGCATGTCTAAGTGGTGTAGCAGGAAGGCAACTATTTCCTCCTGGATTGTAGGGGCCTTGTTCTGCACCCGGTCCCTGTTTACCACCTCAGGGGGCTTGGTCTTGCTCTTAAAGGCTGAGGCAAAGACAGCATTAAGCACCTCGGCCTTTGTCACTGTGTTTTCTGGAGATTCTTCTTGCCCTTGCTTTTGTTGCCAATGTATTTATAGGAACATTTTTTCATTGTCAGAGTACAGCCTGTTCCTGTGCCTTCAAGATTTCCTTCTTGAAGAATGTCCAGCCTTCCTGGATTCCTTTGTCCTTTGGAACTGCCTCCCAAGGGACTCTCTCAACCAGTCTCCTAAAGAGGCCAAAGTTTTGCCATCCGGAAGTCCAAGTTCTGCTGACTCTGCTCGTTATTTTTCCAAGAATTAAAAGCTATCACTTTATGATCACTGTGCCCAAGACTGCTCCAACCATCACATCATCCGCCAGTCCTCTGTTCACAGACAAGAGATCCCACAGGGTGTCCTCCCTTGGTGTCTCTGTCATCAACGGTGTCAGGAAGTTATCTCTCACATGTTCCAGGAATGCCCTAGACTGTTTGCTCTCTGCTGTATGCCATTTCCAGCAGAAATCTGATAAGCTGAAGTTCCCCAAGAGAACAAGGGCCAGCAATTTTGAGACTACTTCCAGCTGTTTACAGACTATTTCATCTGACTGTTCACCTGGTTGGGTGGTCTGTAACAGACTTTCACCATGATATCTGCCTTACTGTCCTTCCTCCCAAGTCTTAAACACCTAACCATATCATCATAAAGCTCTGGACAATCAAAACATTCCTTAATATGTACTTACTCCACTGCCTCTCCTTCCATGCCTATCCCTGAGACAGCAGACCGAAGGACCTTGCTGTCCTCCAAACTGAACTTTCACTTAGTTTGTTGCTCACTTCTGTGACACAGAAACAACACCACTGACATCTGAAGGAACTTCTGGAGATCATCTAGTCCAAGACACTGTTCAAAACAGGGTCAATTACATTGCAGTTGAATGCAAACTGCTTGTAAAGCTGAAAAACCTCAGTGGTCTCCCCAGTAATTTTAGAACACTTGCAAGAAGTAGAATTAAAATGCTGTGATGTTGCCTAAAGCTAACAGCTTAAATACTTCTGTTATTCCTGCAAGTATTTGCATTATTATGTAGCGGAACATGACGAATTTACAGTTAAAACTGTTACATTTTTGTAGAAAAAGCTAAAATATTTTGTAAATAACTTTGCTTGGTTTAAATAATAGTTCCTTTTAATTAGAGGGATGTGTGTTATAGCATAAGTACAACACATTACTTAAGCTTTCACCTTTTCATTGATGTAAAAAAAACCTAATTAAACAATAGTAAACATCCTAAAAATGCACAGTGCAGTGAAAAATATGTTTACTGGTGAACACTAAGCAACAAAACATTAAACAGATGTTAATGAATGAGAGAGAGTTTCAGGTTTATGCCTGCAGGAGTTGGAGCTCAAAAAAGATCTGCACTTTGACAAATATTTTTTTACTTCTTGCACAGTTGTTTATCCTAAAAAGAAGAACTTTTTCTTTTTAACTGATTTCCAACTTCCATATAATGTTGTGTTGACATAGCACTTATTGATTTTCTCTTCTGTCCACATCTAATGCCCAGAATCTGTCCAAAACCAAAGCACTTGTTCTATGTAAAAAAAGTAATGCAAATCACAGCACTAATATTTGTATATAGTGCTATTTCCCTGATCATGAAGGGCCTGAAGAACTTTAACCATCTCAATGATAGCTCAGTCCTGCTGCTGTTCCACTTGAAGATTCTGAAAAGGTTACCATGGGGACTTAACTAGAATAACATTATATCAAGTAGAAAGTTTGTAAAATGTCAGTTGGGAAGTACTTCTTGAAGTAGGCAAGCTGGAATTTACTTCAAGAAAACACAGGGAGGAAAAACATAGATGCATTGATTCATTTACCATTCAAAATAAAAGAAATCCATTTGATTAAGAAAATGTAGCACATAGAAAATGTTAGTAATTTCTATGTTATTTTCTTTTTTTCCTGCATATTTAATAAAGACTCCTAGTGTCCTTTCTTACAGTTTGTTTGAGACTGAAATTCTTTGTTACTTGGATGATTACACAAATTTTCTTTTCAATGCCTTGAAGCTTAAGGGAAAAAAGCATTGACTGACTATGAAAAGCACACTGATGCTGTATCCGCAGAAAAACATCAAGGTCTTAAATTTCACTTCATATGAGACATGGAGCTTATAGAAAGTTGCACAGTATATCCCACAAGCAAAACCAGTAATTAGTAACTGCTATGAGCAGATCTTGGCACAGCAGTTCAGCAAACTTAATGCTTGCAGTCTGATAACATTCATGCAAAATATTTCTCTATCACTGTGTAATGTACCAACAAATCAGCAGCTTTTAGTCCGGGGTTGTCCCAAAGCCTTTGTACAGTTTCTGTTAGCAATCCTTTTCTATCATGTATTGTCATTCCCAAGAAAAGTTCCCTGCAAAGTCACTGTTAATGCCACCTATGGAGAATTTTTTACACTAACTTCTTAGAACTGTTTTTATTAGTGCTGTAATGACAAAAATTATTAACTATTTCTTCCAACTGACAGGGGGAAATAGAACTCCAGGAGGTTTATATGCCATTGACAATATGTCAGTGCTGCACAGGAACAAAAGCCAGTTTATTTATATAAACACAGCAATGTTTGTTCATGACTAGTTTAATCCTAAGAAAAGGAGACAGTAAGCCTGTCAGTTGCTCTAGGTTTAATTGGACTGATGTTCAAACATCTTTACCAACTTCGTAGTACAGATTTTGATATGAAGCTTTGCCAATATTCTGTTAGTTGATTTTCAAAAAATGTGATTAATGAAAAGACAGAACTTTTTTATACAGTAATGTGCTTAAATATAAACACAGCCATTCACTTTTCCTCTGTCAGTAAGAGGACTGAGAACTGCAGTGCTTACAAATCTCTTCAGTTTCTTGTCAAGAAATGAACTGTATTTCCTTTTCTTTCCCCTGAAGTTCAATATTTCTTTCTAGAATGTTATGTTTCATCTTATCTTAATTAAATAAAATTTCATTAGTAGAACCTGTCTACAAAGAGTTACAGCCAGGAATTAGCCCGTGGCAATGAGGAGAACAAATATTGCACTCAATCACCTTTATGTTTTCATTACACTTATCTGAACTTCTAATGTAATCTCTATATCTAATGACAATTATTGACTTGGAAAATACATTTCTTGTTTGTCAAGAGCTGAAAAGCTGCTGCATTTAGCAGTTTTCAGAAGAGAGTATCCATCATTGTGGATATGCACCTCTTCCTGTTCTAGTCCAAGACTTTTACTTCTGCTTCAACAGCAATCACAGCAAAAAGAAAATATTCAGACATATACCCATGCAAGCTTGTATGACATGGAGCTTACACATTTTCAAATACTGTGAGTTATACTTGTTATTTCTAGTTGAATGATTAAATCTACTACTCAAGAAAGCCTGTTATATGACATTCTTTCTCAATTAACATTTCTTCATGTAAAAATATTAATCATCACATAATCTAGTTTTCCAAATGTATTTGGAATTGTATGAAATGAGGAACATTGTGTTTAAAAAAACTCAGTGCATATTTCAAACTGAACTGCATAAGCAAGATCAAATCACAGAATCATGACAGTTTTGAGTCAGTACCCAAGCGAAAAACCCAGAGTGACACAGCATCAAAGGAAGAGGCATTACAGATGTTAAATGAGTGAATAAGCACAGGCAAAACAGTGCATAAAAAGCTAAAGATGATGCTGGGAATTCAAGTACCCAAATGTTAACTGAGCATTAAACAAGTACTTCCAAACAAGCACTCATTTTGAAATTTATTAAAAGGGGAACCATTAACCAGAGCCAGAGAAATGTAGAAACACCTTGCTGTGAAGGAAAGACCCTAATATAAGCTACTTTGACACTTGGAGACAAAAGGTTTTGTGAATCTGAAACATTTGAGGAACTTAACGCTGTCAGAGGTAAATGAAAAAAAACATCCATAGTGAAAACAGGCAGAATAAAAAAAGCATTTGAAAAGTATCAGTTGGACTAGATTGCACTTTTCCAAAACAGAGGGGAAAGCATTTCAATAATAGAAATAATTTGGCAGGGTCTGGATTAGTGCTGCACAGCTGGAGAGGAAAAGTAACAAAGGAAATATTGTGCAAGAAGACATGGCCAGATTCACTCAGTTTGAACTGAAGAAGTTTGTATTTGTCAGCCTGAGGTCTCCAGAAGCCAATAATTTTTTTTTTAAAGGCTTAGAAGAAAAATCTGTTTCCTAGTTAACTTCCAGGTGAACATGTAGGTTAGACAAACATTTAGATTGGACACAAGAAGATTTCGTTTCAAACAGAAAAACATTATCAATTTGGCATACTAATTGTAGTTAAAATCATATCACAAATAAAATTATTCTGTTGCTTTATCATTGAGGAAGAGAATCAAGAATGATGGCCTGTAGCTCCACAGACACACAGGGAAGAAATATGAGTCATGGGAGGTAATTAACAGCAATTACTACAAAGAAGGTGACTTAATTTTTAAGTAAATGCTAGCTTTAGAGTAAAAGGTATGTCCCAGTTCTGCCCTTCAGCCACTGGGAAACCTTAGGAGACTTGACTGGTAGCAGAGAGCAGAAGTGCCACTTCAGAGTCCGAGGAAAAGAGTGGAGGATCTGCTTTAAGCTGCTACTCTTAACTTTGACAGCAAGGGAGAGAGGTTGTAGATGGTTTCCAAAAAACATCAAGATTATGAAGTTAATATCATGTATTTGATATTTTTGTGCCTTTACATCCAGTCTTATTAGTTCCTACATCCAAGGGACAATTTTAGCCCGTTCTACCAAATGGTAAAGTTCCTGAACATTAAATTCTTGCAAAGTTTAGGAGAAGCAGTGGCTAATGGAAGAAATTAATTTGAGAAAAAGGCTTAGCTTAGCTATTATTCATCCTGTGTGCTGGCCACTCAGTACTCATAGAAGATACAGACATTGAAGAAAACTTCCTCATCAATAAGACGAATATATGGAAGCAACACTGCTGTATAAGGCTGGGGGATGGCAGTTCCTACAGTTTTTTCCTCTAGCTACCACGTTTGAACAGAATGTGTACTGCTAGGAAATCACACAAGTTTAGTCCCTTACAACTGACAAGAAAAACTAAACAGAATTGTTCCTTTTGCATGGGCAGGAGGAAACTCAGAAAAGTCTGAGTTCAAAATTAGTAGAAAAAAAAATTACAAAGAGAAGGCAATAAAATACGTACTATTCTTAAAGTGTGATTCTTTCAGTCAAAACCAGGATGGCAATTTATTAACTCTTGAACACTATAAGAATTTTTTAAAAAGAAGCAACTTACACTGTTTAGATTTACCTAAAATACAAGTACCTGCAGATGAGGTATAAGCTGCATTTTTTTCAGAATTTTCTGGTGCCACAGTCAAATGTAACTTTATTAGAGTTTGCAGATATTTGGATTGAGGACTTTAATGGATTATATTCCAAGACTAAGGAATTAGATGCACAATCAGATTGTGAAGCTGAGATATATTTAAAACATCTGGTGCAGACCTCTTATAAATGCGTGCATGCAGGAACACAGAAAAATGACTTATTTTTTTCTTTTTTAATGTAACTTATCAAGAGTTGCATCAAGTCTCTGCCACAAGACAGCTGAGGTCCACCACTGCTCAGTATGAGAAACTGTTCAACATAAAGTCAGAAGCCATATAATTCTATACTTCCATGATTTTCAAGTACTTTTCAACCTAATTGCAAGCTTAAATGAACACATTTATAAACCAAAATGAAATTTAAGACAATTTTTTAAGAGCTCGACTGTAGCATGGTCCAGTTATATAATCATAGATCAGCTGAATATTCAGATGGGAAGTGTGAGTATATACTGTTTTCCAACTGGTGTTTGATATTGAAAAAGGATTGGTAATGCATTATGAAAAGTAACTACTCATAAAGACCTTTCTTAAATTCTACAGGTTTTTAAATTTCAGGAATCCACCTTGGTATTGCATTTCTATGGCAAAATAGGGATCACTTTTTCAGAAAATGGTCCACTAACTCATTATAACCAGATATAGCCCATGTCCAAAAAAACCCTGTAAAAGTGATGAATAAGTAAAGCAGATTTCAATTTGTATGAGTCATAGCATCTTTGGTTTGCTGTCATAAAACTGGGTTTCATAAATTCACATCTGTGAAGATTCTTCCAACATGTGAGCACAGCTGCCTCTCAGATCCAATTTTCTCCATGTTTTCTGAGCCTTCTTTTGTCTGTCTAGCAAAATCAAGCCTCCAATTAGTGTCCTACAAATTATTCTGTCATACAGGTACCATCTTTCTCTTCCACTAAACATCTGCTAGGAAAGCTGAGTATTTGTGTGCAAATTATACTTCCTTTCAAATATAATCTTTTAAGATTATATTAATAGATAAACTCCTTACACTCAACATGGGAGGTATTAAATTGCCTAAAGAATAAGTGAGTTCAATTTATCAATGGCTAACACTTCTACAGCACTTACTTAAAAATGAGTTTTACCCATCAGACAATGTATGTGGTTCTATTAATACAAACTCTATCTAAGTAGTTCATGTACTTTCTAAATTCTGACTAGTTCAGTTTTGGTTTTTTCATGACAATCAGGAAGACTGAGGTAATTCTTAAAGTTCATTCTAATTATCTAACATAATTTTATTTTCTATTGATCAATTGCCATAAAGTATTTACTTGCTTATTGTACAAATGCCAGTTTGAAAATTCATTTCAGCCTAGAATTTGTTACATATTTTGAGCATTCATGTCCCTGCCACATAATTTGTGGTCCAACAAAGTTTCATTTCCAGATTTTAGTTAATCCTAAATAAATCTTTGGTAGGGATGTAAGATTTTCAAGCTGTATTTTGGGGGACCTGCAATTCTCACCAACCAGCTTTCATTTTTAAGTATTGTGAACCTAGACACAGCACACAGACTCCAGCACATTAGACACACCCATGCAACAAGTACTTCTTTAATAGTGACAATTTTTTTCAATTAACACAGGCAATCATAATAAGTCCAGCAAAACAACACTGCTTCTCCTAAGAAGTAGGGAAAACATTTCCACAGCTATCAGATTCCAAGACCTGAAATCACATCTGGTTTAAATGCGATTTCCTCTAAACAAAACAACTGGTTTAGAATTTTTTACCAACTCACTGAAAATACATTTTACTTGTTATTTCCTGTTACATGATTTAGGCCTTAGAGACTACAAAATTCTTGGCTTTCCTGGTCACCCTACATGCATTTACATTTAATTGCAATGAGAATGAATAACAATATCCTGCTTGTTGGTCGCTTTGCAGACCTAACAGTGGAAATAGAGTTGGGAAAGTCAATGACTCTTCCTTTCCTAGAATCTCCTTTTTAGAGCAATGCATTATCAATAAACAGAAAGCTAGAAATGGAAAGATCTACCAAAACAAAGTCAGAAGACTTGATACTTTAAACTTAGTCTAAAGGACCAGTATACTTGTTTACATCACTTAGGCTTCTAGACTATTCTACAAGCACGTATTTAAGAGCCATTCTTGTTAAGGATCAAAGAGTAATCATATATTATATCCATTCAGTATGATAAGGAGTATTGATATTCTGATCATGAGGATTGGGTCACTGTACCAGTGACAAGCAAAAGTTTAGAATATTTATTCAACTAGAAAACACTTGCCCATGGACTCAAAACACATTAAAGGTCTCTCTGGAGTAATAGACCAGACTGAGCCATCTAGGCAGACCATATTATCACGCTGTCTTGAGAGGACAAGTCATCTATAGTCTTGACCACAGATGGCACAGTGCCAGATGGAACACGTGGCAGGGACCAGGCCACACTTGGTATGCTCATCCTGCCCATGTTCTCATAGGCATGTTCTTGGGCTTATTTAAGGCTTTCTTCACAACCTGCAACGCCTCGGTACAGGCAGGAATTCAAATAGTAGATTAGTATGGATGCAGTTGAGATGAATCAACTGTATTTTTGAAGCCATGTGTGAAGCAGAGAACAATTTTAAAACATGATCAAATATGCTTACTACTGCAATTTTTACATGTGGCATTATCCCCAGAGTCAAAGGCATTTTCACACATTTGTTAGTTCTAAAAGCATAGTTTTCCTCCTACATAATGCCTCATGAACCATGTCACCAGCTACATATCTTTGTGTTTCCTGCACGAAAACACACATGGCAGAATCCGTTTATAAATTATTATATAATTATTTCCACCATTGTTTTTCTCCCATAAAAACTGTATTTTCCATTCTGCTACCACTTGAGGAATTTTAAAATAAAATGTTCATCTATGATAGACAGCACTACAGTTTTACATCACTACAAGTTCTTCTCTACTCTTAATCTCTGTTGACCTGTAAAATACTTCGAACAAAGCAATTCCTGAATCTAATCTGTAAAAATTCACATTTTTATTTTGTTGGGGTTTTGGGGTTGTTTTTTTCAGAAAGGAGGAAAATTCTAATACCTTCAGGTCATATTGTTCCAATTAGTAAATGAAAGTAAAGTAAGTTTCCAACAGAAGGTACTGGAGTAGTTGAGAGCTTATTCTGAATTTCTTTCTCTTTCTAAGGTAAGCATGAGATGCATTCCAGGCAGATGGGTATAGCAGATTTTTGTTTTAACACCAGCATTCTAGAAAGTAGATTTTTAACACTATCTTTATACTTAAGTTTGTTTTCACACTAAGCAGCTGGAGGAAAAAAAAAAGCTACTATTTCTTATCTTAGGCCAAGAGAAAGTCAAAGTTTATCCCATGGGAAGGATTACTGCTTCTAATGCATTACACTTTGACATCACAGTCTGAATAACAGACACAAAATGCTAGCATTTGATCTGTACCTCCTGTAACCAATAAGGTGCTGTTTTGTAATTCACGAGCACAAATTCTCATCATGACAAAGAAGTAGTGGAAAGTCTGGCAAAATCTAACAGTGGGCTCATAGCAAGTAATTCATTCCATATCTTTAAGTATACTTATCACCTATCTTTGAATCTTTTCTAGATATAAAGATAACCTTTCTGAGATAATGGAAAAAACCTGCAAAGGATTTTCATGGTTTTGATTAACCATGCATTTATCCTGAGGTGTACTGATTTAGTCCATATAATCAGTAACAGTTAAACAGGCAGAATATCAGTCTGCATCACCTGCTAGTCTCAGGTTTAGGACGTGTTTCAGGGTTATATGTATTAATGACTACAGAATCTACGTTATCAAAAACATTACGAAATGCTGCTACACATATAGTCACAAAATGAATATTCAGAAAGAATAACAAACTTAAGAATTACACTCATTAACATGTGCATTTCTGAACTGGTTTAGGCTCTGTCTCTAAATACATGTCCGCATCCTGAGGAGTATGAAATGCTTTTCCCCATCTTTTGGGTTACACAGTATACTTACAAAAACAAATAGCAATTATTTAGTAACTATTTCACTGCTGATTGCTTCAGTAAAAACACCTGCTTTTGAGACTAAAGAAGAGGTAGTGTTCAAGGCAAAAATTCAGTAGGCGGTTTTGTAACTACTTATTTATTTTGAGCTTTAGAGTAAATGGCCTCATAATTGTATAGGGCTATTGGGGTTTAAATCTGCCCCATATATTTCTTCCTACTTCAGTGAAATATAGGTGCTGTATTGCACAGGAAGTTAAGCAATTCCAGAGACAGCCAAAACAAATTACTGAATCTAAATCTGTAATATGTAAATACAAGAATTTGAACCATTCTGCCACATCTCAGAAGAACAGGTTTAGGTGAAGAACATCAGTAGAATCAGTCACTCATGTGCAGGTCAAGGGGCAAGCAGTTCACTGCTCTGCATCTGCACCTCACCTTTGTTTAACTGCGTGTGCTCATTTCCACCAGAATGTAAGAACAGTTGTCTGCAGAAACACAGGTCAGAAACAGAAAGCTAAATACATTTAGAGAGGTTAAATATATTTCATTCAGCAGAACTGATTAATTCATCTAGAGTATTTTAAGAGTCAGCTGAAGCAATGTCTTTGACACTTCAAGAAAGACCAGTGAAATCCCAAAGGATTTGTGAAAGGCAAATATAATACTTCCCTTTAAAGTCAGAAAAAGCAACCTAAAGGTAAACTTACAGGCTAGACAGTCTGATTGTGGCACTCAGGAAAACATTGGTCAATGCTAAACAACTTCAGAGGTAGATACAAGATAACATGATGTTCAGTATGCAGTTTGTGAGAACATCCTTCCTCTGCACCCCCACCACCCCACTCCCCAAAAATTAAACTAATCCGTATGTCCTCATTTCATTTTATATAAGGTGATTCTTAACAAAGAAGGAGGAAATAATAGATACTAGGCTTAAGTAAGTTTTTGATTTTCAGAAAGTAACAACTTAAGAATTAACTAGATATGAAAATTAGAATGGTTAAAAAAGAACAGTTAAGCACTGGAACAAGACCATCAAGAGAGTCTGCAAAGCATCTCAAAAAAGGTTTTAGCAAAAAACAAATTATCAGGCTTGGCCTAAGATTATTTTTGATCTTGCTTCCACTTTTCTGGGAGGGACTAGTTCTCCTGAAATCCCTTTTGGTATCCATTTTTATGACACCACAGTATCTCATAAACAAGTGGAGAAATCAGAATCAAATTACTGAAAGAAAGATATGTAACTATCCAACTATCAAGAATTAGTCCTTGCCTGGAAGTCTGCCTGAGATCTTTCTGCAGAGGACTCTACTATATTAGCTAATGTTATTTTCAGTATTCAAAGCATGATGGAGAAAACACAGTCACATAGCATTTGTGGATGATTTGAAACTCAGAGCAAGTCCTTCAATGTAAATGCCAATTTACAAAAAAAAAAAAAAAAAGTTAAAATCCAAACTCACACTGAATCCAGCAATGAAAAATGTTACACTATTCAAAGGTAAAAATCCCTTCAAAAGATGTAAACATGCAATGCAGAAGAAGAAAGTTTAGAAACAAAAAGTCATTACAATGTCATTTCATATTTCCTGGCAACAAAGTGGAAAAACAATCTGAACTAAATTCTGCATATTTTCGAAAGAAATTGTCTTAAAGAAAAAAGCAATCTTGCCACTGTAGTCATTAGATGCCATTTGCCTATGGCAAAACACTACAGAAGGAAAAAGAGTCTGATACAACCTCTGGTTAGTAACTTAACTGTTTTATTATCTGAATGAATCACATTTTTCAAATTGAACAAAGGTGTTCTTGAAAAATTATTTTCATTAAGTCATTTACCTCTAGCTCTATCATGTCATTATTCTTCTCATTTGCCCACTGAAGTTGCCTCTTACTGGGTTTATTATCAGTAAATACTGATATTTAGTCTCAGAACATTATGTACTTGGAAACCTCAACTGAAAGAGCAATTTTGCAATTTCTGGGAAGCAATTGATACAGTTTCCAAATTTATTAATATTCTAAATGACACCGAAAATGCTAAAGTACTAAATATAACTTCCAGTTAGAACATACTGAAATGCTACAGAAGCATCCAAGGTAGTCTCTGAGATAATATAAGTGCTTGCTATATCAGTCTTTTGAATAATTTTTTAAGACATATAATTTCTCATTCTTCTATAAAAAGTCTTCCCATAAAATTGTGCAGAGGATTTTCTTCATCTGAATCCTCTTCTCGCTGAGTACCAGCCTTTCACAGTGTCATAACTTTTCCCAGAAAAATTGAGGTGTCTGAAGGAAGCAAACTTCATTTCACCCAAGGCAGCCCTGCTAAACTTCAGCAGTTAATGAAGGAATTAATAAAAAATATTTCTTTCATATCAGAAGGGAACATGGTGTGGGTCAAGAGGAAAGGGATAAAACAGAAAGACGGAACAGTGTCAAACATTTCCTATCAAGAACACAAATACAGATAAACTAATATATCACCCCTTCTTTCAATTAACCAAAAATTGTTATTAAACATATGGGTAAAACACATTCCAGAATCCAAACCTTTCTAATTTTAGTAGTTAGCAAAACACAAAAAAATCTTTTTCTCTGAACCGGAGATTTTTGATATTAATACAATAAACAATGTAAAAGGATATTTCTAAATTGTTTTAAATGGATTTTAACCAATACATAATTGTTATTAGTTCTAACAATAGCCCCTTTGTCTTCAGCTAGGTTAAACTCCTGCTTAAATACACAAATCAAGCCTCAAAAACCATTAACATTCAGTTTTTTGGACTCAATGCTTTCTACATTGAAGATAAAGCAAAATGCATCACAGTCATAGGCCAGATGTAAAACTTCTGTTTGTCATATGCAAATTCACATACCTCACAAACAGTATTCAAAAGGCCTGATGATCAAAAAGCCACTTATATTTCCACGGACCATTGTGGATTTTGGTAAATTACATTACATTTTAAAATCTATATAATTCAAAGCTCACAGATGACTAAAAAATGAAGCTGACTTTGTTTTACTGTACACACTTTGAATATTGTCCAAGAAGAACTTAGGACCTTGAATAAACACACCTTCATATTCCCTAATTAACCTAAGTAGGAATGCCACAAAAAATGACCCAAGCCAAACACGAGTAGTGGAGAATCCAAATATTAAATATGCAATATATTCATTTAGTTTAATGCACACAACTCTATAATCCAAATCAACCTAAAAGCCAGTGACATATCTCAAAATCCACTCATTGCAGTGATGCAATAACAGACTGGAAAATGGTTGGAGAAAAAATGTGGAAATTAAAATACAATGAAGAACAGCAAAATCCTTTATCACCCAAACAACACTTAAAGAGCCAGGAAAACAAAAAAAAAAACTATTTCCACAAACCTGCAGCAGTTTTTGTTGCAGTCTCTAACATAGATAATGCTGCAGCACAAAGTAAAAAAGAAGTTAAGAAACAAAAGCACAACTTGTAGACATGTAAGCACAGCATAGGGCACAAGGGCAAAGGCAGGGATCAAAAGCTTTGTTGAATCCCCAACATTTCAGATGCTGAAGCACACAGGCATGTGAGGTATGCCAGGATCCCATATGATGCTTTAAAATACTATTTTGAGGACATATAAATTTAAGGAAGCTTTTTAAATTTGGTCCACTTCTTACTTCTGTCTAATGTTATCTAGTTCCTGTCATGCACCTGTTGCTTCACAAAATCATAGCTACAGGTTGAGTTATCCCTGCCATATAAGGCAGTTTTAATAAGTATGCTGATACAATTTGTGTTAGCAATGCTAGTTTTCAAAGCAACAAGGCATAATAGCTGGTTAAATTACAGTTCCACAAATAAAATTTTGCAAAAATCAACTATACTGGCATTTATTAGTAACTGAAAACCCAACATTTTACTGAGCATGAAATTTTTCCCTTCTTGTCAACATCTCACCTATGCTCTAAATTCTAAGCAAAGATTTTATTTTAAAAAAATAGTTTCAACTGAGGTCTATTCATTATTTTAATTTGTCATTCAGAATAACTATACATAACTGACTCTAAACAAGGATCAAATTATTTAAAAACTTAGAAACATAGTAAAACCCATATATTTCCTAAAAATCATCAATTGCAGGTTTTACAGACATAATGTTAAAAGCTCAATAGGTATTCAATGTTGTTTGGCATTGATCAGGCAAATTTAAAGACTTGCTCTCTAATTACTATAAATACTGAAAGGGCTAGCATCTGTATATAAAAAGGATTGATTATACTTTAACAAAATGTGTTGACGGCATAGGAAAACTCAAACAGGAAGCATGGCTACACTTTTACTAGCAAGTTTTATGCCAATCACTGCATGAACTTGCAACTATTCTGTAAAAGATTTGTTTCACTGCATTTGCTAGGAGGATTCTGAAAAGAGCAGGCTCAAATTTGGAGAAAGCACAAGTGATTAAAAGTCCATGCCGCAGCTGAGGAAACTATCACTTCTCCATTCATGGCTTGTGGATGCTTACCACAACAGGTGGAGCTGAGATCCCTCTGCAGCCCACGGTGAAGACCATGGTGAAGCAGTTGTGCCCACGTAGCCTATGGAGATCCATGGGGATACAGAGATTCACCTGCAGCCTGTAGAGCAGCCCACGCTGGAGCAGGTGGATGCCTAGAGGAGACTGTGACCCCATGGGAGGCCCGTGAAGAGAGAAGCCTGCGCTGGAGCACCCTGTCCTTGAAGGACTGCACCCCTTGGAAGAGTGACCCACACTGCAGCAGTTTGAGGGGTACTGTTGCTTATGGGATGGACTCACATTGGAGAAGTTCATGGAGAACTGTCTCCCATGGGAGGGATCTCACAGTGCAGCCGAGGAAAGACTCATCTCCCTGAGCAGTGGGAGAAGCCTTGGTTGATGAACTGACCATAGCTCCCATTCCCTGTCTCCTTGCACCATTGGGGAAGGAGGTAGAGCTCATAAGGAGGGAGGGGTTGGGGGAAAGGTGTTTTTAAGGTCCCATTATCCTGTTCTGGTTTTGTTAGCAATAAATTCAACTAATATCTCTACTTTTAGCCTGTTTTGCCCATGATGGTATTTGGTGAGTGATCTCTCCTGGTCCTTATCTCAACTCAGGAACCCTTTATTATCTCTCCCCTGTCCAGTTGCAGGGCAGGGAGGAGTGAGAGAGTGGCTTGGGTGGGTGCCTGGCAATCAGCCAGCATCAAACCACTATGGTTAATTACAAAATTTCCCAGTAAACTAAAGAAAGAAGGAGAAAAAAAATACCCCAAATGTAGTACAACCTTCAAGGATGAGTATATTGAAACCACAACTGATTTTCCATCATTATGTCATCATATTTCAAAAAAAATATGAGTAGTTTCCAAAATAAATGGTTTGGTTTTAAATCAGATGCTTACTCTAAGGGGGGAGGAAGAAAAGAAAGAAAAAAAGCCTGAAGAATTCATTGCAATTTAAAACACCCAGAAGCTGTAAACAGTATGAAAAACCACTGAGATTACCTCATACTAAATGCACACAAGTGTCTAAAATTCTGTCTGCGTTCTACCTTTTTGAATTCTGTTCCATATTTTTGAATGTCACAGTCCATCTAGCCTGCCAATTAGTCCTTAGGATAAAATGCTTGCTACGCAACTGTGACAAACAGGGCTTGCTTAAGGTAAGGAGCCACAGCAGGCAAAAACATTAATTAGTAAATCATATTTTTCCCCCCCTCACATTAAAATTGCCAAAAGCAAGAGAAGGCATCTGCTTCTGCTTATTAAAAATAATGTCTCCTGCCAGTGATTGAAATACAAGTTTAAATTTCAAATAATAGAAAAGTGAAGAAACTACCCTATTTGCCAATGATAACATGAACAGCAGCTGAGATTTACAAAAGCATTTATTGTAACTAGCACTGGTTTAATGCAAAAAGGATTATGCAATATATCTATGTGTTTCAAGATGTTGCACATTTTCTTACGTAAAAACTAGCAAAAAACCTTCTTGGTCTTACTCTTCATTACATATTTCACCACTGGATTCTCCCAGAATATCTCACCCAGATACTGGCAATAATAAGAACAACCTGACGCATGATGAAGGTTTTCTAAAAGGCCATTTTTTTCCCCCTTATGAAACAGGATGCAGGTATAAAGAATAGATTTTTAGGGGAGAGAGCATCCAATGGACATTTGGCAAAACTGCCCACTGGTTATATTTTGCTGCTTTGTTATGTAAGAATTCAAACCCTCTCTAATTTGCTCTGGGATGCCTGATCCAGGCCCACTGCAGTTCACAGGAACCTAGCCAGCTGATGTCATTAAGCTCTGATTCAGCTGTATCCTGAAAAACTGCTTGAAAAATAGCATTAATTGGATTCATATTGCAATTTCTATCAAATTATGCATATTTTGGAAGTGGTAGTTTAAATTCCTATTTGTAAGAGGCAACACTGGGTGAATTATTGTAGTTTCATGTTATGGAACACACAAGCAACAAGATTTCTGATAAGAAAGGTATTTCTGTTGCTATCCTTCTTTTTGAATTTTCTCCACTCTTTCCTTATCATTGTTGAGAAGAGCAGAAACACACAGAATTCAGAATGCTGACAAATCATGGCTTTCTGCAACATTGCACTGATGTTCTACTTTGCTCTCCATTCTCTTCCTAATGACTACTAGCATTTTATTTCCTTCTTTGACTGCTATTTAGCATTAAGTTGATGTTTCCATGACTATATCTGCAATGACAGATTGGTGCTAGTCCTTATTAGACAGGTACTCATTATTGTGTAGCAAGGGCCAACTCAGAAACCATCATGTAATATATGAAGTAATGGAAGAAAAAATATTCTGATATTTATCTACTTGAATTTTACCTGTCTTTTCTTTAACCACTCAGACAATGTTTTAAGGTACCTCTGCTATTCTTCACAGTTAGCCATAGCCCTATTTCCCCATAATAACTTGCCATTACACTACTCCTTTTTCAGGTCACTTAAAAATATACTGACTATTTCAGAATGCAGATCAAATCTCTATAAGTCTTCTCTCCCTCCCTCCATCACAAAACCATATAATTTACTACTGTCCTCGGTGTTTGGCTTTTCACTGACTTTTTATCAAAGGAAAGATGGTGCCTCTTGCATCTTGGCTAGTTTTCATAAAAGCCTCTGGTTTATGGAATCAGATTTTGTCACTAGATATGGGATGTCCAAATCCAAGTACAGCACATCATTCACCCTCATCAACAAGATGTACCAAATCCTTCAGAGAACTCCAAAACAACGGTTATGCCAGGCCACCTTTCACAAAAACGATGCTGACACTTCCCAAGTTTATCTGCTGTTTCTATATCATATTAATCTACTAGTTCATAAAGTCTATTCTAAAGTAATTGCGACTATATTATATAGAACAGAGACTTACAGGCTTGGACTTCTTTAGATTCCATATCAGGTCCTTTGTAAACACTGGCATTGTGTTTACCTTCCTCTAACCCTAGCCACAAAGACAATTTTAAATGAAAAGTTGCACATCAGCAAGAGTAATAAAGCCATTTTCCCCTTGAGTTCCTGTAGCTCTCCTGGCCAAACACCATCTGTTCCAAGCAGTTTGTTATCAAGGCAGTAGGTCCACTCCAGACATACTAAAAGACTCCTCCTGTTCCATATTTCGAAGCAGTATAACAATCAGATACAATGAAACATTCCAAATTAGCAATTCAATAAACTGAATTAATCAAATTCACCTCTGTATGTTATTGTTTTGTCTCGCTTTTGACATCACGAGCATAAAATACCCACCTGACCTGTGATGCCAGAAACCCCACTGACACATCAGGTAAAGGCTAAATTTATGGAGAACTCAGTGTTTTATTTAATCAAGTAAATATACGACTAATGAGGTCCATAGAGCTACAGAAATGCACAAACTTACAGATGCACTATTTAATTAAAAATACAGAGAATCTAAATATGCTGCTTACAGCAAACACCTAGAAATTGGTGTTCTTAGGTTTTCTTCTATAAAATAGAATCCTCATAAGACTAACAAGTGAGCACAGTAAAATAAACAGCAAGTGTTAGGTAACGGTAACCCATATTTGCATATTTAAGATTCTCAGATGATCTCATAATATATTTTGGCCTTTTATATAACAGCAGCAAAACAAAAAATGCAGACATTGCTTTGAAGACTTTCTTTGCTAGCTTTTCTCCACCCACAAATACACAGAAATGAGCACAGGCATTTTGACTGCTAGCGTGCATGAGTAGAAAAATTTCTAGGACAGATGCTAGATCCAAGCTGTTTTGCCCCATAATAGTATAAGCTTGACTCAAAAGTTAAATTCAAATATCTCCATTACCTGAGCTACCATGTTTTATTGATTTGCCATTATAAAAGACGGGGTATTTTTTTACTTTCCTGCAAGTGGAACAGCCGTAATATACAATGGTCTTTCTTCAAGGTCCATGTTTGTTATTCTGAAACAGTTATTAAGTTAATACTCAGTGCTTAAGTTAATACTCAGTGCTTTCAGAAAACTTGTTGGCACATCATGAAAATTGCAGCCTCTTTGTACGACATAAAAATCATATTAGATATGTAATAACAAGTACTATCAGAGTGATAAAAGTGAATAACACATAGACATTCTTAATCTTTTTTCCTAGAATTTCCTAGTTATTTCTGCTAAATTCTTTTCTATTCAGATTTCTGAGGCTCTTCAGGTGTATGAATTTGCTTCCTTATATTTTATATTTGAAAAACATGTAAACTAATCAGATATTATTATTTTATTAGGGGGAGCTTTTCAAAAGAAGTAGTCAGGCATGAAATAGATATTCATGAGTACTTTATTCCTGTCTTTTCTTCTGAAATCCAAACCTCAATCCCAATTGTTTAGGATATTTTTTGTGAAAAAGTTCTTGTACAATTCCAGGAATAATATTCTATGTTTTAACTATGAAATTCAGAATGTACCTGGCATCCTAAAAAAAACACATTAATTTAAAAGAATACTCTCTAAAACCTATTCTCTCCTGCAGAACAATGAGGACATAGAAGTAGGTCTTCTCCTGCCAGAAGATTTCCTCCAAGACATTCTTCAAAATTCTCAACTCAAAAGGCTGCAGGTGAAATAAAGAAATCTGTAGATGTAGGGCATATATACCAAGCAGACTGTTCATGACATGGGATATTCAAAACTGAAATTTGTGGGTTGAGGAAAAGTGTGCCAGGTGTGTCTAACGGAGCACACCAGCACCCACGGTTTGCCAGATACAGGAAAGAAAGTTATGCCAGAGTTTCTGTCACAGAGTTGGCAGTCTAGAAGTCCCAGGAACCTCAGTTTGAAATCAGGCATACTAGGGAAGTCTAGTAAGAATTTTGGCACCCTGCTGCAGAACTGTGACTCAGAATCTCAGCAACCCTTGGCTGCTATCTTGATAATGTCACTGAGCAACTGTAGCACACAGAGAAAATGCTAAAATTTAGAAACATTACTTTTCAGTGTTTCTAGGAAAGAGAAAAGAAGAATCTCTGCCTAGAAATTAATTAAAAATAGTAGCTATGAAAGACCAAAGCCCACCCAAAATAATGAAAACAGACCTTTTTATGCACAAAACCCCCTACAATCTGTACTCTCCAATATATTCAGGAATAAGAAACTCATTTTCACACAGGCACCAAAATTAATCATTCCACTGTCAGAAGTTGATGACCCTGCTTAGATGCAGACTGGGCCCAGAAGGTCTATAACCTAAACTCTTTAAACTGCTCTTGTTGAGTAGTAGAACTGTGCTGAAAGTGATAGAGCTCAGGTCTAGGTTTTAGGTACCATTCTAGGCAATTTGCACTATGAATGGTGGAAGGAGGGAGCAGTAACAAAGAGGCCAGTAACAATACTTACAAAACAAAATTTTTAGAAAACGCACCCTAGACTTCATATTTTAAAGACAGATTTCAAATATTTGTAACATTATCCTTTTAGAGGTCTGCTCTATGCATTCATTGCTGGTTTGAAAGTCCTTTCCATTAGCTCTCTTCATTTCATTTCCAGGCAGAAACTCAGAAATTCAACCAGATTTACCTTATCCTTGCAGTAAGATTTAATTTCTGAAATTATCTTGTCCTGTGTTTCTAACATTTAATTATATCAGATAATCATTCACATACAGGAAGACAAAAGCAAGAGGAGCAACTGTCTTTCCATTTTCCCACAAAAGGCTGCCACAAGATCCAGAATAGTTACAATCACTTACACAGTTATGCATCAAGATGAGAGTATGCTCAGGGAAAACAACACATACTAAATATACCTTTTAAACATCACCTATAAGTTGCTCCCTAACTTTCCTAAAATAAGTCATGCTGGTTTTGTAGTGAAGACAGAGCTCTGAAATGCTCTTGGTAGCCTTGTTTGAACTCTTTTTCTTTCTCCAATTCCATTTCTTTGTTGAAAAATGCATTACCCTGCCAGAAAAAATGGCAAGTAAACACCATTTTCATACTGCCTAGGTTGAGGTGACAGTGGAACTACCTTTTACATCCTAATTACCTCCACGTGATTTAAAACAGCACAAAGTAGTGGAAGCATTTTTACTTATCTGAAACAGACTTTTCATGAAGAAAAATTAATACCTGAAAGAAGTTAATGTGCAGAAGTGAAGACAAATTACATCTGTTCTCCACCAAAACACCCTCACAACACAAGGCTTTTTTCCTTCCTCATATTCTTCCAATATGACATATTTGAAAGACATCTTTTACAGAAAACAAACAACCTCAAAACAGACAGTTAAAAATCACCACAAATTATGGCCTCCCAGACCACACCTTAATAGCCACCAACAGCTCTTTGAAGCATTCACCTTGCAGAGAGGCAGAGCTCAGAGAGCCATCCTGGATGACTAAGCTACACGAGGGAGCAAGAGGAGGACACAGCTATTACTCAGTGTAAGGAGAGAGAAAATGAAGCTTTACACTTGAGAAAAACATTCCCATTGCTCAGTGAAAGAGTGTTTGTAACAACAAAACTGTCTAAGCCTACGTAAGTTTTATGTGCACAAATGCCTTGTATTTAAGTCTGATGGAAAATTTTGAACTCGAGCTAACTGCTACACTTGTGACAAGACACACACACATGGAGCTTCCATTGAATCAATTACAATATAGAACCATAGAACAGCTCAGGTTAGAAGATTCAAGAAATACTTCAGTCCAAACTTTTGAAGGAAAGGGAACCTTACAATGAGATTATTCATCACCCTATCCAATCACATCTTGAAACCCACCAGTCACAGGGACTCCACCATGTACCTGGGGAGGTCATTCCACTGAATGTTTCTTCTTACTGTAAAAAATTAATGCTTATATCAGAATGAAAATTGTACTTCAAAAGACAACTGCAGTTGCAAGTGCCCAAAGACAGCTCACAGTGGGGTAATAAAAAAGAAATACCAAAATATGCAAAGACAACAGAAAATTAAACACTCATGAAATCTTTCTGTCCAGTAGCATCACTCATCACAAAAAGTTACAGAAATACATTGAATAAGAACATTTTGCAATTGTTAAATTAATAATTTATTAAATCCATTTAGAGTTATTAATAGTTTTTTATTCCTTTTTATAGTGATACCAGATAAATTTTCCTTAATGGATATGCTTAAAATGTCAACATTCCCCAAAAGGAAAACCGTATTTTATTCCAGAAAGCTTCTTACTAAGGCTTCACTTCTGGATGGTATTCATACTTTAGCAATTCCAAGTACTGTCATTAAGAAGCTAGGGTACTTGACAAAGATTTCTTTGGAAGAATAAAATACCATTACTAACATAAAAATAATAATGTTCCATAAAATCTGAAAATAAATTACATTCAACTACAAAACGCAACTTCCTATTATTTGTTACCTGGAAATTTGTAGAGCAAAACTGTTAGGATGGCAACAATCTGACCTTCAATGTCTGCAGTGAATCAATAGCAGTGGGGATCACATGATATGTATCATGTCCAAGGCTTAGATATCTGGGGTGAAGTGCTTCGTGCTAGCATTTCCTAACAGGATTAGGTTTCCCTGTGAACTCTTCTACATTTGTGCACCAGTTTAGATGGCAAATCTACTTCCAAGGCAAGTTTTCCACCTAATTGTGGAGACCTCACATTATGGAGCAGTCTCTTCACAGGACATCAGCTGAATTCTTTTCACACTATGGTAAACACAAAAATGTGTTCCTAACTATTCATTGCCCCATGGGACCAGACAAGAGGCTGGCTGAAATCATGGCCCTAGAGTGTGTGTGATGGGGACTACACCAATTATTACTTGCACAGGTCTCCTCTCATTATCCCCTACTACCCTGTGTGGAGATCTTGTCACTCAAAGTTTTATATCACCCCTGACTGAGAGAAGCATCTTGTCTCGTCAAATAAAGTTTCTGCTGCACTCCACATGCACTCCGGCAAGGGCCCCCATGTGGCCAGTACTGCCTACCCTTGAAAATAAACCTTTCCAGACTGCCCAAGTCCATCTCCAGACAGTATCCACATAGTAACCACCTAAAAGTAACAGGACAAAATTCATGCACAGAAGAACTGCAAGGATTTACTCACACTCAAGTAGTGATTTGATAGTCAAGAATTATTGTCACAGAAGAAAAATAAATGCTTAAATAAATAAATAAATAAATACTGTCAGGAGACTAGGTGACTGTCAAGACATCATTCCAATATGGCCTGTTTCAAGTAAATAGCAATAGATTCAGCTT
This sequence comes from Climacteris rufus, assembly GCA_013398175.1. Lineage (NCBI taxonomy): Eukaryota > Metazoa > Chordata > Aves > Passeriformes > Climacteridae > Climacteris > Climacteris rufus. The sequence goes on along the minus strand of VZRZ01005028.1, from coordinate 947,952 downwards.
TTACCAGCAGTTTAAGAATCTTGAAGCTTCCTATTTTCACAACAGTAAGAATAATAGTGTTGAGACTAAACTTGATAGTTATAAAAATAGTGGTATCCTTGCTACCAGAAATGTTAGTTAAATAAGACTGTCTTACAAAAAATGTATCAACTCTCCTCCCATGATAATACTACTATTTAGCTTTATAAAACCAACACAATAACTATAAACAAAGTGGTACAGTTTTTGAGCATAGGCAACCTGAAGCCACAACTATGACCCAGCGAATTTCATTAAAAACACATTATCAAAAGGCAGGATCTGACTTTATCTAGTCACTCAAAAAAATTATTCTGTCACATGCAAAAAGCGTAAGATTGTGGTTTGAGGTGCTAAAGATGGTCATGTAGAATTTCAGGTAATGTAGAATTCATGTGAGTTAGTAGGATAGTCTTTTCTCTATCTCTTTATGATTCTGTTCCACAATATATGTGGCATTATGGAGAAAGAATGAGCTACAGGCGTTCAGAATCTGAGAGACTATTTTCTATCTCAGATACTTTATAGCACAAAGTGTATTTTGAATTAAAAAAAAAAAAAGAATAATTTTATCTTCTAGTCACCAGAAAGTTCCCCAAAGCCCACAATGCCACTCTGCAAATGCCACCATGTAATCTGATACAACATTAACAAGTTAGAAATGCAGTAACTGCAGCATGAGCACGCAGGTTGTCCATTATCTCCAGTTTTCAGAATATAACTGAATTTTCCCTCAGTCACACTTTAGATTTCACTTCATAATCAAACAAGAGATTCATGTATCTTGAAATCCTTAAAAAAACCAAGCAATTCTCAAGCAATTATCATATCTTGCTTTACAATCTCACAAAGAAAAACCCTGTCATGAAGCAGTTCTGCTTCCTTGTGGAGTTTCACCTATAAAAAACTCCATTCTCCCTTTTGTTTCATATTACAGAAAATCTCCAAAGATATTAAATAATTCTTAGAAATAAGGGCAAAAGAATTCTGTTCTTTGCCGTGGGTAGTAAGATTGAGTAACTCGGAGCCTTTAGCAGTGGTCTTGTGTCCTGCAGAAAGCTACTTTGGCTTTATCCAGTCTCTAAACAGAGTCGAGCCGAGCATCAGAGCTACTGCAGAGTTGAGGCTTAGTTCACGCACAGCGGTTTAATTTAAGCAGGGAAGTAAAGAGATGAGAAACGGTTCTTTTCCGCTTATTGCCAGCAGGATTTTATTACTGGAGCATGGAGTGCGGTAAAGACAACAAAATGGCAGTCAGGGGCATGTTATAGTACAGAGGCGAGGGAAGGGCAGTCAGGAGAGAGCCAACCACTGCGGAGGACCACAACGACCGACAGGGGCGCCGGCCAGCGAGCCAGCCATCTGCAGCGGCACAGGAACAAATGAGCTGTCCCCCTGGGCGGGGACAGCCCCCGCCACCACAGCCAGGGAGCCCCCGCAGCCCGCCACCCCTGGCCGCACTGCGTGGGGGAGAAAGGACTGGCCCCTGCGCCCCCCAGCACGGCGGGGCCAGGCTGGGCCGCCAGCCACGCTCAGACATACCACAACAGTTCTTCATATATTCCACCAGCTTTTATAAAGGATCAATTATTATCTGTACAGCTAAGTATGCTAACAATCATCAGTTAATGATGCCTGACAGAAATGTTCCTGACAAGGAGCCACCAGAAGCAAAAGTGTTCCCTTGGCATCCTCCAACTTTCCAAACATTTATTTTTAATATTTTTATTTCACTTATTAAAAAATGGATTGAAAAGTTGAAAAACTCATTTAGACATGTCTGAATTCTCTTTCTGAGATACAGCCCACATAAGAAAGAAAGTGGCATGATGTGATTAAGCACTATGCCAGCAGGAGACAGGATGGATAATAAGAATTTGAGGCAAGGGTCAGTGTCAGCTCAGCCTAAACAAGCCAGCAAATAATTCTATGGATCTGCAGGCTGCTCTGATACTTTTTAGTCAGGAAAATGCTTTCATGTTACAATGCTTAATGAGTATTCCAGACATACTTCTACTGCCGTAAAAATATACCTTTAATATAGGATTTAAACAGACATTAATAAAGAACCTCTTGCTAGAAAAGTTGCCTTTAATCATAAGGTACCTTCTCTGAAGAAGGAAAATTAATGCACAAATCCAAATAAAAATTCACTTGACAAGAGGCAATTCCTTGTGAAAAAAATACAGATAGGGTAAACTACTACCACACAGTATCATCTCCCAGATACAAACCCAGGCACCCCTCATGTCTCACACATCTCTGTCCAACCGGTCAGTGACTGAAGGAAACGAGCTACACAAAATTTCTTTGCCAGCTACAAGCTACCTGTAACAAAAGTTCAGAAGGAAACTAGAAAATACAAACCCTTTTAAACTTTCCTTGGGTAACAATATTAAACTAGCGACCCTTCTGTCAAACTGTTCCTCAATTAAAGCATGAGACATGAAGATACGCTAAGGGAAATATGAGTACTAATATCAGCAAAAGCTTCAATTATTGCATAAGATTCAGAGTCCAGTGCATAAAATATACCCTCCATTCAAAAGAAAAATGGTGTAAACTGCACTTCTTAAAGTTGACAGAGCATGATGTAAAGCCTTTAGAATGCTGCTACTCTCAAATTAAACTTTGCTGCCTCACATTTGGTTCAGAGTTTAACCAATGCCACAGTTTCTTTTATTTAGGCTTTCTTTGTAACAACCAGACACAGGACAGTGTTTTTCCCTGTGAAACAGCACAGAAAGGACTGAGGTAGTATGCACAGATGCTGCACGGGGCCTTCCAGTATAATCCTACCCTGAAAAGAGTCTTCTCTTACATATGATGTTGGGGTTCACACCTTTCCTGAGTTTCACTGACCTCACAGACATTTTCTCTATATTGTAGATTGATTTTCCAAACCCTGTCTTGCCAAAGCTTGGGCAAGTGTTGTTCATCTACATTTAATTTCCCAAAATCATCAGTAGAGATTATTTTAACCATCTGTGTAGTTCCACATATCTTTAAATTAAGTAGGGTATTGTGGCATTCTTCTAAAGGAGGGAAGGGGGCATTGCATGTCCTGTTAGGTTATGGCAAGAAAGACTATATAGCAGTCAACAACAGCAACGCACTTTTAAGAATTTTACACCCTCTTGCCGCGGGTAGAAAGCATGAGTAACTCAGAGCCTTTTGCGTTGGTCTCATTTTCCTGAATGAAGCGACTTTGGCCTCATCTAGTCTCTGGTCAGAGGCAAGCCGGGCATCAGAACTCCCGCAGATCTAGGCTTAGTTCACACACAGGAGTTTAATTTATGCAGGGAAGCAAAGAGACGAGAAAGCATTCTTTTCCGCTTATTGCCAGCAGGATTTTATTCACTGGAGCATGGTGCAGTAAAGACAAGTCAAAATGGAGGTCAGGGAGTGTTATAAGATGGAGGCGAGGGAAGGGCAGTCAGGAGAGCCAATCACTGCGGAGGACCACAATGACTGACAGGGGCGCCAGCCAGTGAGTCGACTGTCCGCACCCGGCATAGGAACCAATGAACTGTCCCCCTGGGCGGGGACAGCCCCCACCGCCCTGGCCGGGGACAGCCCCTGCCAACCCGGGGCTGCGCCACCCCAGCTGCCACACGGNCCGGCAGGGCCGGGCCCAGTCGCAAGCCATGCCCAGAGGCACCGCAACACCCTCTGATAGGATATAAAAAACTCTATGCTACATTTGGTTTGCATTTTATTAGATACAATCTACTCTTCAACCTCTGATCTAAAATTCAGTTGGAAAATAGGGTATTCATCAAGAGTAAAATCACCCACTCCTTTTCACAGTCAAGACCAACTTAAAATTCTTCTGTCTACAGTCTTATCGCAGTATTTAGTTTAATATTTATTATTCCACTGGTCTGTAAAATAAAAAAAAAGACAATCTTTTCAGCTATCAAAGGAAAAAAGTCTATCCTTTCCCTCAGCAACCTTGAGATATTTTAGCAGCCCATTAACACTTTGAGGACTATAATCATGAAAGATTTATTTTTCTTCAGTTCTTTAGAAACACCTCTAGAAACAGAGACAGCACTTCCTTCACTCCTCTGCAAGGCTCCCATCTACACCGCAGTGCTCGAGTGACTTTGTTCACCCCCTTTTTTCCTTTTTTTCCCAATGTTTCTCTATTTCTGATTTCATGTAACTAATGACTGTGGCATGTGGTTTATTTAATTCTGCAAACAGAATCTGTGAAGGACTTGTTCAGGAATCTACAGATTCTCTAAGCCTTGAAATACATCTCTCATATGAAAACCACTTCATTCTGATGACAGGCTTATTCTCTGGCTCCTAATGTCAGGATCTTATTGCACAGTCTCTTGCCTCTAACAGGTTCAGCTACAGCAACAGGACAAAAACATGTTTAGGCTGGACCTGAAAAATGCAGTGAGGGTGAAAAGACTACAAAGCTTTTGGCCCTCTCTTATGAGGGAATACACTTACATGGGATTTGCTGACATCTGAATAGATTTCATCAGGCAATGCAGACATCTGCCTGTGAGCCAATCCTTCTGAGCTCTCTTTTTAGCCCAAAAGTCTTCTCAAGGGTGTGATTTCCCTATGCTAAAGAGAACATCTACATTTGGCTGGAAAAAAATCAAATCCCACGAAATATCTTTATGTTTATCCTCATTGACCATAAAGAGAATCTGAGGGCACTAAATCAACTGCATGTCTATAGTAAACTGAGTCCCAGTCATGGCCTGTAAAATTCTGGCAACTCCAGCATTATTCTGCCCACTGAGAGCAGCCCAGAGGCTGGGTTGATTGAGTATATATAGTGGCTGGATCCCTAAGAAAATCTTTTACATCTTGTGTACTCTACAACACATCCACCTGCCTGTCTAAGTTTCCTCAGGCAAAAATCCAATAGTCCTAAATTTATAACTCTGGAACACATAATGTGCTCAAAAGAACATCTTGTTTCAATCAGAGCCTTCATTTGGCTAAGGAGATGGGGCACTAGACATGAAGATAGAAACAAGGAGAATCAGGTACCTAGTCCTTTTCATTCACACTAAAAGATCCCAGGCTCCTATTCAAGTCTACATACAAATCCCAATTCTTACATATGCAATAAAACTAAATAGAAAACCAGACAGTTGCTGTAAGAGCAACATCAAGAATTTTAATGTCCCATGAAGAAAGAGACAAGATTTCACACGTATTTGCAGTCCTAAAATGATGGGGAAAAGGCTTCACATTTATGTTTTACAGAAATATAAAGACAGTTTGGAAAAAGCTTAAAATATTTGGGGTTTACCTACATCTTCATTAAAGTTCAAAGCCAAATTATATCACTAAAAACTAAACTGGATTATTAAAAAATTTTGAACCATTTGAGTGAGCTGAAATGAAACAATATTTCCTATCATAATTTATGTTCGATGATTAAAAATTTCCATAGAAAAATGAATCTCAAAACCCATCCATCCTACTCCAAAGGCCAGTGATGCCTTCAATGCTACTTTGAGCTACAGTATCTACTCCTTTGTATGGCAGAGGCTCAAATTCCCTCGAATTCCCGAGCATCTTGAGATGAGAACACATGGGATTCTTGCTCCCACCCCTTGTCATGTGCTTCGCCCCACAAGAGTGAGCTTTTTTTTCATTTGTGAGGCTGAGATGGCTGTGTGGAGATAGAGGAAGCAGTCACGCCTTAAACTGGTAAAGGATCACTGAACAAGTGAATATTTACCAATAAGTATTAAATTGGAAACAAATATTCACAAGAGACAATGGCTGCATGAAAGAACACTAGAACATTGAGAGAGGTTATATTCAAGGCATTTTATTCCTCACTGCAGCCCAAGTATTCCTAATAAAAAGGAAATTCAATAGTTTTCCTTATGTGTTTCCAAATACTCCTGACACAAAGGGTAACTCACATTTCCCAGAATGCCCAGAGATTTGCAAGGCTGACACTGAGATGGGTACTTTAGACTTGCAAAAGTTTGCACACTCTGCATCAAATGTATAAAAATATAGGATTTAGGGTGGGGAGATGAGAAAACCGATCCGAGTGATATGCTGCATTTTGCAAAAAATATAATCAGGGAAAGCCAAAGTTTAAGAATTTCATTCAAAACAAAGCAAATATATTTTAGCTCTCTCGAAATTTTGAAGTAACCCTATCTCCCACAATCAGAACTGTTTTTACTTGATGTGGAAGTATAAATAGACCAAGAGCAGAGCAAACAGTCTGAGAAAGATACATTTCAAGGAGTGAAGGTCTTCTAGCCTTTCAAATCTTTTTCTAAAAAACGCATCTGTTGTCCATATTAAGATACAGAACTGCTTTGATTTTAGCAATAAATATGTTACATCATCTTACATAAGCAGAAAGCAAAACCTGATGAACTTTTGTTATTATTTGACACTGGACACATGAAACTGAGGAAGGTGCCAAGTCTTAACTTGACCCTTCTAATTTCTCTCTGAACTGACAACTCCTGAAGAACCTTATAAAGACAAATTGGAAGAAGAGTTCCAATATCAGATTAAAAATGCAGGAAAGAATCTAAATCTTTCAAAATAGGAGACTGGCAAAGAGCCAGACAAAAAGAAAGAAGCAAAGAATGGAATTAAAGAGCTGGAGCAGCAATAGAAGCAGCTGGGTGAAGGAGTGGGAAAAGAAGAATTGGTGCTTGAGAGTGAAGTCACGAAAGTATGGGGGAAGATGTGGGAAAGAAGTGAGCAAGAACCTGAAGGAAGGAGAAAAATAAGGGAGAAAGGAGACAGCGTACATTTTAAACTATACATTTGAAGAAGCTTCACAATTTTACCATCTGGCAGCATATGCAATTTATTATGAAGTGCAGGAATGTGTTTTGTGGTGCAGGAAGAACTGATTCATGAGCTCATCAGAACTGGGTAACTAGAATGCAGTTATCTTCTGAGAAGTGAGAGAGGGCCCAGTGATGAGTTGGATGATCATGTCTAATCCCATCACCAGTAAAAATTAAAAATGGGTTCAAAACAAAGCCAAGTATTCATGCTGATGCAAATCTCTCTGCTCAGCAAATTCTCTTAACTCTAAATAATGCATCGCACAATCATTTTGGCTGAATAACATTTTCCAGGAAGAGTGCTATCTGTTAGTCATCATAGAGTTGCATGGAGTGCACTAAACCTGAAACAAAATATCTGATTCTACCTCTATTTCAGGGACAATTTCACACAATAATTCTTCTACTTTTAAGTTCTCAATGTTGCTAAAGATAAAACTCAAAATAGAAAAAAAAAATCCTATTTTTACAACTCAATTCTAGCTGTCTTTTTACAGACAGACACATCTGGTAGTAACACTTGGGAGCAGAAACTGTCTTAATTAAGCCTGAGCATACTTTACAGGTGTCCAAGGCCAGTTTCCTTTATCAAACTTGAATTCATATTTTTGTTTACTCTAACTCACCAGCACCTACATACACTCACTAATTTAAAGTCCTAGTGGAAAGCATATGGTATTTTCTGTTCAGGGTGCTTGGTGCCATGTCATGGAACAAACCAGTCTGTTGACAAGACTCACCTTTTTCAAAGATTCCTGTTTGCTTACAGGCATTAATCTGTTGAAGATATGCCATGTCATATAATCAAAGGCATAAGAACAGTCTGACACAGGTAAAGTTACATTAAATTTATGTTCAGACTCCCAATTATCTGTCATGCTGAAAGCAGCATTCATTTATCTGACTTAAAGAAATACAGCTACAAACGTTATGGGAGGCAGGGCATAAGAGAAGTAAAATTCATCCTGTGCAGATAGAGTTCCATGGATGTACCTGTAAGTAGGGAAAGGGCAGCTGAAAAAACCGGTATTAAAACTATAGAGGAAAAAAAAGACAGTTTACCTAACAAAACATGTTAAAAGAAATATGCATACTTTCCTGAAGAACATATTCCAAATGTTTTTTAAAAGAGCATAGGTATAATTAGTAAAGTACCAGATCAAATAACAAACCATACTAAATCCTGGGGTTCTTTTTTAATTCTGCAGCTGTAGAGTTTGCCACATTATCTGTGTGGAAAATCAAGATTCTGTAGCATACAAAAAATATGATTCTAGCGTAGCTTTTTGGTAGGAAATAAAACCTAAAATCATAAACTGCAATTAAGCTGTTGAAGTCATGTTTGCCTGACTCTGCAAAAAGCCTGACATAAGAGCTCAGAAGTATGAATTCTGCAGTTTCATTTCAGCATCACCATTAACTATCTCATGGTTAATCAAATATGCTCTTCAGGCAAACCAATCTCTCTCCTAGATCTGAGAATGAGAATGAGAATTTGAAGAATAAGCCTCAGTTATTTCTGAGGTATTATGAAGATTTGCCTTTGAAAACTTTATCAGCAAGAAGTATATGACATCACACTACTCATTTTATATTCAAAACTTTTAGTACAGAACTCAATTTCATGTTTTAATCTGAAATCAACGAAAAATTCCAGTTGCAGACCTTTCTATCTTGTGGGGAACACATAAGCCTCAGTTCTGTTTTCAACACAGCATGTTCTTACAATGCATATTTTTCCAGATCCATATCATTTTAAAAAAGCTTTTTGTTTCCCAACTGCAACTCAAAATTTTTACAACAACTATAAAAAATATGCCATAATCCCTGACAAACTGGTGCCAGCAGCCACTTAGCAGCCTTGGCCAAATTCAGAAGAGCCTTACATACCCACTGCAATCTTAGTATGATTGCAGAACAAATATAACTTCGACTCTAAATCATGTTGGAGGTGGTGTTAAAAATGATTGGAGAACTGAGGCAAATTTGGCAGGAACTGGACATTTGTACTCATTGCAAATTACTTTGAATTTAATCTTCAAACAAACACAAGCCTGATTGTAGAGTTGCAGTTTAAAGTGATCTGACCATTATTCTCCAGGGCTCTCAAGGTAGATGTACACCATGTTTGCTCAAATGTCTCAGGGATGTCAAAAAGGAAAGCAGTTTCTAAAAGAAATTTTTAAAAAAATCCAGAAAGTAGAACATATGCTTTAAGTTCAGCTTTACATTAACAGGAACATTCATACCTCTCTATTTACTTGGCTCTTGGTATAGACGCTAAATCTAAAGCAAAAGATTTCTGTCTCTGGATCTCATGCCAACAAGAAGTGTGGGAAGACAGAGATGCCATTTTGTGTTCTAAGCATTCTAGAGATTCTGAGACAAATTTTGCATACTTTATGCATGCAAGTTCTCTCAAAACTGAGGAAGAGTTCCACTGGAAAAAAAAGTAATTAGGATGATGAACATTGATTTACTCAAGCAGTATTCCCAACGCCTTCAACAAGTATAAAATCTAGAAATCTCTTCAAATACATAGTCAAAACCCCTTTCTTTAGAAAAGATTTTGTTAACAGTTGCTGTAAGTAGATAATCAGAAGATATCAGAAAATATAGAATGAAGTTACAAATGGGTTAGACACAATATAAAGTTCACATTATGGATCATGAAAGCTTATAAACAGTTTAATCCCTGAAACAGTTCTATTGATTTTTCTGGAAGTTCACAGTTATTTTGCACTCTACAGAGTAAGATTCTACAGCATCTAACAAACTAGGGTGAACCTCTGAAGGGCTCTAGGCTTTGACTTCTTGAACACAAACCTGAGTTCACAGGGTTTTATGACAAAATTAATTTGCCTTACTATCAAATTAGGGACAAACAACTTTCGTATCTTCAATAACAGATGGAACTTTATTTTCCCTGGAGAAACAGAGAATAGCTTCAGGCCCACATCATTCACTGAGATATTATACAGAAACATTGCTTCTTAGAGATGACAAAGTTTGATCATAAAAGGGCACATCAAAGCCAAGTACATAATTTTGGAGTGGAATGATAGTGAAACTCAGATTTGGATACTACAGGGTAACTAATTAAGTTTAAATACTAGCAGAACGTGTTGATAACCAAATGTAACAGTCTGCCTTCAGATGTCAGTATAATGAAAGTCTAGAAAAAGTACTAGGAGCCTAAATCAGGCCCAGATGTCCTGAAAAGTTTCACCTAAAAACCAACAAAATGGAAAGCCACAGTGACTCCCCAGTGATTTGACATCCTTGTGTAGTGGTTTAGCCCCGGCTAACGGCCAAGGCCCCACTAGTACTGCCCTTTTCCCCCTTCCGAATAGAACTGTGTTACTAAACCATGATAAGAAATGCTGGCAGAGGAGCAAAATCAGGCTGAGACAAGATCAGTGCTTCTAAGCGGTAAAGTGAATTTATTACAGAGTCAAAGAAGCATGCAAAAACAAAGGAACATCTTCTAAACATTCTTTCCTCCGCTGTCCTCCCATCCTCCCCCCGCTAAAAGCTTCACAGCCCTCTCTCTTCTCCCAGATCATAAGGGGAACCCAGGGAGGGGGTTTTTCTCTAATTAGTTTAGTCCTGAGATGCTCAGGTGTTTCTTCTTCTTAGCAATTATACCTGGAGGGGT
>VZRZ01005028.1:897219-927756 GCA_013398175.1 Climacteris rufus | reverse complement strand
GAAGGAAGGAAGGAAGGAAGGAAGGAAGGAAGGAAGGAAAACTGAAATCTTTAAAGAAGCAAGATTGCCCAAACTGTCTTAAGAAACTTACTATATACCATGCAATTTCCCAAAGCTGTTTGAATTAGGTGATTTTTTTTTCCAGTATACAATACAATTGGGAGATATTTGTCATAGGTACTTTGAGTTTCTAAGTCTACATTAATTTCAAATCATCCCAATGTAATATCTGTAATTAAAATGCAAAATAAAATCTTTTGGCTTTTAAAGCTGATTTTTATTCCAAGGTTTATGGAATAGCTAAAATTTTCCTTTGTCCAAAATAAGGACTGATTAAGGGATAAATAGAATGGATAGATGTGATCTACATTAATTTGCCATAGCCTTATATATCACAGTAAGAAATAAAGGAACATTTTACGTCTTTATTGAAGAGTATGACCCCTATTTTTATTTTGTACATCCATACAAAAAGGGCTATAAATCACTTAAACCAGGGAAAATGAAGTATTTGTTGCTAATTCATGTTTTACTGCAATGAAAAGTACTAACATTTCCCTTAGTCAGGGTACAGAGACATTGGAGCTCCTTGGAGAAAAGGTAGATTGATACCTTACTCAACTGCTGAGGGAAGCTGATTTTCTCCATAGCTCAGCGCCATGACAATATAGACACTTCTTGGCCAGTTCTGCAGGGCTTCTCTACTTCTGAACTCCATCCTTTATAGATGGAATTTCTATAGGGATTATAGGAACAGAGAATTCCTCACTGATTAGCAATCTGTCCCATTTGAGTAACAGTGCTGCCTCAGAATGGGAACAGCTTCTGGTCACAGTGAATGGATTAAGATGGCTCATCTTTCTTTCCTGTTCCACTATAGATATCAACAAATTATTTCAATTTATGTACCTGCCATAAATACCATACATGTATTGCTTCATATACACAGAACAAAGAAAGATGCCCAATTCACAGATAATCCTGCAGGTTAAATTGATTTCTGATTGAAGACCTCAGAAAATGAAGAACATTAAACAAAAGGCCAATAAATGTTAAGTGTTAGGGATGACACAAACTTTTTAAGCAGTAGATCTTCAAGTCCATCATTTCGTTTTGTCATGAACTTTCAGTGCTATTGTACAAATTTAATTCTCATAGAGTCAAAATTATAACATTCATTACTACTACTCAGGAAAAGGCTAGAATCTCACCACAGAGTTTAAGAAGGAAGAGGAAGACAAGTCCAGCTCTTTGAGCTACTCATATTCTCTTCAGTCTATATATAAAACCACTCTGGCAAGTCAAGTAAGTCAAGTGAATGCGTGGGCTTCTCCTTTGAAAGCAGGTATCAGGGTTCCAGGTTAGAAGTCCTACAGTACTTTCAAAAGCAATGTTAGAATGTTTCAAAAAGTAGTATACTAGTACTGTCTTAAAAAAAAAAAAAAAAAATTGTTTTCCCAAAGAGCTCAGCCTTATTTTGTAAGCAAAATCATAAAATGACATTGCACTTAATCATTTGATCATACTGAGGTCTTGTTCCTACACAATAGCAAATTCCATTCTGCAAGAATTAAAAAAATTAGCCAAGACCCTATACTAGATAGCTTGGGCCTTTCTTTCTCTTTTATTACATTGCTAACTGTGCCTGTCATAACAGATCATCTGGTTTCTAGCAAAGAGATGCATAATGAACTGCTTTGTGGGTGGGCTACAAAAATGCTGACAAACTTGACCATTTTAAATTACTTTTCAGTAAATCTCCTGACTGGAGTGCTCTGCATGTAAATTCCAGCAGCAGCAGCAGTTGCTGCCATAGCAACAGAGTTATTTAGGAAATAATTTAAAGTAAGTACCGCATCATATTCAACCTCTCATGAAAGAAAACAGACTTGGCAGGAGGATGGGAAGTGGAAGGAGAGATATAAGGTCTAGGACTTTTAACTGAAAAACGAGTTTGTATGTTTCCCATGTTTACCAATGCATGGGAAAGGTATAAATCAATGCTTACCTTTGCATATTGCTTTGGCAATTTTAGTGTACTTTTTGTTACAAAATCAACCAACACTCATGAACAACTTCACAGCTACAACTTCATGTGGTTCTTGTCAGCCTGTTTCTCCAGCCTGCTGAGGTCCCTCTGGATGGCAGCACAAACTTCTGGTGTATCAGCCACTCCTCCCAGTTTTGTGTTAGCAGCAGACTTGCTGAGGATGCATCTGCCCCATCATTCAGATCATTAATGAAGATGTTAAACTTAGGACTCTGTAAAAATCCTCCTGGCACACTACCAGTTACTGGCCTCCAACTAGGTTTTGTACTACTGATCACCACCCTCTGGTCCTGGCTATTCAACAACTATTCAGTCCACCTCACTGTCTACTCATCCTACATCAGCTTCTCTATGAGGATCTGATGGGAGAAAGCATCAAAAGCATAACTGAAGTCAAGGTGGACAATACCACTGCTCTCCTTTAGCCTAGGAAGCCAGTCACTTCACTATAGAAGTTTATGAAGTGGGTCAGGCATTACTTCCCTTGCTGAGTCTATGTTGACTATTCCTGAGGACCTTCTTGCCATCCATGTGCCTGGAGATGCTTTTCAGTATTAGTTGCTCTATCAGTTTCTCAGGATTCAGGGTTGACTTGCCTGTAGACCCCTAAGTGCTCTTTATTCCATTTGAAGATAGCAGTGACATTTGCTTTCTTGCAGTTTTCAGGTGCCTCTCCCAATCACCACAATCATTTAAAGATAATTGAGTGGCCTCACAACACCAGCCAGCTTCCTCGGCACTTGTAGGTGCTTCCCATCTTGGGACCCACAGACTTATGTATGTTCACGTTGCTGGAATTTGATCCTTTTTCACCAAGGGCACCTTTCCCTTGTTCCAGATCTTCCTCCTGATCTCTGGGGCCTGTGATTCCTTAAGGCCAGTCTTTACTAGAAAGACTGAGGTAAAGAAGGAATTGAGTATCTCAGCTTTTATTATTTCTTTTGTCATCAAGTCCCTTGCCCCATTCAGCAGCAGGTCACATTTTCACAAGTGCTTTTCTTGTCACCTCTGCACTCACAAAAGTCCTTCACATTGTCTTTGACATCCTTCACCAGTTGGGATTTGGCTTTTCTAACTCTGCATGTTCAAACAGTGTCTCTGTGTTCCTCCCAAGTTACCTATCCCTGCTTCCACCTTCTGTATGCTTCCTTTTTGTGGGTCAGTTTTAACAGGAGCTCCTTGTTCATCCATGTAGATTTCCTGGCATTTTTTCTTGACTTCCTACTCTTTAAGATGGACTGCTCTGGAGCTTGGACAAGGTGATCCTTGCATTTTAATCAGTTTTCTTGGACCCATCTTCACTTCAGGGCCTTATCCTGTGGGACTTTACTGAGCAGATCTCTGAAGTCAGAGAGCCAAAGTCTTCTCTCCTAAAGTCCATTGTGATCTTGCTTTTTGCCCTCCTCCCTCCTCTCAGAATCCTGAACTCTATCATCTCAGAGTCACTGCAGCCAAGGCTGCCTTGGACTTTCACACTCTCAATGAGCCCCTGCTTGTCTGTATGAGGTCCAGTAGAGCACTCCTTTTCATTGTCTCCTTGATCACAGAGCTCAGGAAGTTGCTATTTTCTAAGATTCTCATTCATTCATACACTCCTTTTAAAAAGTTTACATGCTTGCACAGACACTAGCTTCCAAAGGGGCAAGGGGAGAATTATTTAATTCATTAACAACCCTCCTATCCTGTTAACTAACAAACAGCAAGAAAACAAGATACATTTCTAAATAAAATATGCATGTTAGGGTCAAATCAAGAACACGATAGAAATCAAAATGGGCGAACTACATCACATTCATATAAACAAATAATATCTCTATGAAGCACAAATCCATGTGACTCACCACTGATGCAGAAATACATAGAAACAGACATACAAATATTTCTGCCTTTACCATCTGCAAAGACAAAACATTTACACTTGAGGTGGAGACCAAGATAAGTATTCTGATCATCGTCAGAGAAGAGAGGAAAATTTGGGCTTCTTTGAAGACAAAAACTTTTGTGTGAAGTGAGCACTTTTTCACTAGCTGCAAGCCCCACTGAGCTCAAGAGGCTGTATAGGTTGGAATGAAATCCCATCTGAAGAATCTGGCTGCAATCTCTCTAGATTCTACAGCTATCTTACAGCATAAAGAAGCTTTTTTCTTTTCCCCTCAAACATAAAATATAGTGTCATTCACACTGTAAATGAGAATTATAGGAAGGAGGAGAAATTTGTTATTATAAGTACAAATACTTAAACACTGAACACCAAGTAAATTTAACAGATTCTCACAAGCAATGGCAGTTACAGCATACCGTAAATCTAAATTCTTCCTTATTTGTTATACTGATAGAAATTGAATTTCCATATGCATGCCTCCATTGCTTTTATTCCATTCCGTGTACTTCACATAGAATAAATGAGTAACAGAACTTGTTCCTAGATATGATTATGGTGGCTACATCCATGCAAGTCAATAGGGGCTCATTCGCCTGCTCACCATTATGTTTTCTGTAAAAGATATTCTGCATTTCTCTCAAGGCATGATTGTTTGCAATAATAATAACTGTTCTTCTCACATCTATTATTACATCACTCAGCCTTTTACACATATTTTAAAAAGCAGTATTTGTGTATGTACACATGACTCCAAAATCAGTCATACCAGTGTTTGCTCACCTGCTCTAGCACTAGTGCAAACCTTCACTATTGAAAACCATCCTATTGTCCAGGATAGTCCTGACAATATTCTCTTGGGTTAGCTAGAAATGCAATGAAAGAACTAGCCCCATCTCACCTTTCCGCCTTCACAACCCAGTACAAGTAATGAACTGTATATGCCCATTCTTAAAAACACTGTGCAAGCCAAATCTATCTTTCAAGGCAAAATTCCATTCTTTTAAGTACTGAAGATTATTCTGTATCAGCTCTGTCATACACTAAAGGATGTTCTGAAAGGATCATACATGCATCATACACCTCTTTCTTGTTGCTAATATCATGAAGATTAGTTTACCATAATCCTGTCCCTATCTGTGACAGAATGATACAACTCTAACACAGACCTTTTTCTAAATGGTATTTAAGCTGAAAATTACACTGCAATGCTTTTGAGGAGGTATCATTAGATCTTACTTCATTGAAACTCAGAGTATATTGCAAATTTCTTGCACTGGTGAGCATCTCAGGGAGGAAGTGGATGTCTCTGACCGTTGATTTGGGTTTTCCATCTCAATTAAGTTCTCCAAAGATTTAGTGTTTCTACAAGAAGCATTGCCAATGGTCACTGACCTTATTAAAAAGTGCTGGGGATAACTTAACTTCTCCTGTTGGTCTAACAAAATTTACTATAAACACCTGCCCTCAACTAAAAGGAAAAAAAACCCACAAGCCTATTGCCCAACCAATCAAATGCATTCCTGTTCAGAAGAATATGCTCCAAGTAAGGCAGTCAAAATTTGCTGTTGTATGCTAGTATCAAAAATGAAGGAGAATTTTGTCTTCACATCATGAGGCATCATTGCCTTCTGAGACACAGATCTTACTTTACAGTTTCAGTAACATAAATTATTTGATTGACTATAGACTGCAATACACACTGTGTCCATTTTTATTGCTTACTACAGCTTTACAGTATTTTTTCCCTGTCTGTACCACTACAAGCTACAAAGAGAAGGAGGTTAATTTACCTTGTTACTAAATCAGAACACCATGTTTTATTGTTATTTCACATTGACATTTCTCAGTGTTTTCTTTTTACCACACAGCAAGTAAATGATCTTTGGCACATTAGTACTGTTTAGTTTGGAATATGCAAGCAGACAAAGTTAAAAAGAAGGAAAACACTTTCCACAAATCAACAGATGTTTCAAATTAATTTGCTTCAGTCACATTTGTTACGTTCTCTGTATTCAGATGTCTTTAGAAAGTAATTTAATTTTGCTGTCAATAAATAAATGTAGAAGTTTCTGCTCAAGTTCCACCAACTGCGGTTTCATCTACTGTGCATTCTTAGTCTCTAAATAGGACATACAAATTCAAATATCACATATTTTAAAAGTACAGGAAATGTTTAGTAATGTTTACTCTAATAAAAAGGCTACTGATTCGTTACTATTTCTTTCTACAGTTCATATTTAAAAATTTCTGCTTTTAGTTAGAACTTCCATTACAATTCTGATTCAACATTGAGTATCATTAGTTTCTCTCCTCTGTGAACACCAATTTTTCATGTGAACATCTAGTAAATAACTAGAATTAGGGAATAAGGTTTATTAGTTACAGATCAAATTTCCATTTTATCTGTAAACAAACCTTAACCAAAGCATCATGGTTTAGTATTTCTAGGTTAATCCATGGGCAAAATCAGAACATATCCAACAAAGTATTACCACATGTAATTACTGAATGACCTGCCAGTATGAATGGGAATAGAAGTAGAATTGATGGGAAAAGAAAAAAAAAAACCACAGAAAATATGAAAACACTCAAAAGAAGGCAAGAGAAACATCAAATTAGAAAGCAATTGCTTAGGGGGAAAAATAAGAGATGAGGAGACACATTTACATTGAAGGACCAATTTTACCCTCAAAATACAAAATACACACAGAGAGATATTAACTGCATAGCAAGGTCATTGCTTAGGCTATGTCTAACTAATTTGTTTTACTTTTTTTTTTATTTTTAAAAGTACGAGGGAGAGGGAGATGACAAGAGAAATGTTTAAAACGGTTCTCAGTGCTGAAAATTTAGACTGGATGATATCTGTGACAAAATATTCAAACAGTAACCCAAGAGAAACACCTGTACAAGGGAAAACAAATCTTTTCTCATTCATTTCAAAGGAAACTATAGATGTACACAAAAACTTTCCTTGTCAGTTAGGAGCCAGATGAATAGGTGGATATTAATTTTTTTCAAGCCAAAGTCAGTTTACAGCAGCTTTTGTTCATTTAAAAAAATTGCAAGGGTGACCAGCAGTGGAAGGTAGATAAGTACACCTTCACCCAAAGTTTGGAACACAATGGCCGGTGATAAGTGCACAGCTATCCCACCAGCTAAAGATGATTATCACTGGGCTTTGAAACAGTGCTAGAATCCACCACAGATTGAGATCTCTCGGACCCGGTCTCAAACTGGCATTTTCAGGCAGACAACCCCAGACAAAAAAAAGGACTGCTAGAAAATAGTAATCTATATTTCTTATAAATAAATATAAGAATAAAGATTAGGATATTGCACCACAAAGCTGCCACATCATTCTGAAACACAAGAAGTCTTCTCTATCTTGGGTAATCTAGATCTTAGAATTTCATAGGAGAATGTAATTTTGTTTGACAGTTTGTCTTGGTTTTGTCTGGGATAGAGTTTTCTTCCTAGTAGCTGGTGCAGTGCTGTGGTTTGGACTTAGCATGACAATAATGTTGATAACACACTGATGCTTTCATTGTTGTGGAGCAGGGCTTACCCTAAGAGAAGGACTTTCCAGTTTCCCATGCTCTGCCAGAGAGCAGGTGCATAAGAAGCTGGGAGGGAGCATCATCAGGACAGCTGACCTGACCTGGCCAAAGGGATATTCCATACCATAGAACACCATGCTCAGTATAGAAACTGGGCAAGTTGGTCAAGAGGGGCCAATCGCTGATCGGGGAAGGGCTGGGCATCGGTCAGCGGGTGGCAAGCAATTCCATTGTGCATGTCTGTCTTGGGCTTTATTCCTCCCTTACTCTCTCCTCTTCATTATTATTATTACTGTTATTGTTGTGGTTGTTATTATCATTAGTATTATTAGTATATTTTTCTTTAGTTCAATGACTAAACTGTTCTTATCTCAACCCATGAACTTGACTTTTTTTTTTTTTTTCAGATGCTTCTCCCCACTGGGGAGGCAGTGGAGTGAGTGAGCGGCTGTGTGGTATTTAATTTGCTAGCTGGGGTTAAACCATGACTCTGTTTTAATACAAAGCTCTAAGAGACCATTATGGCAAACTAAACTGACCTTATACATAACAAAGTACAAAAGAACTTCCTCTAATTAATTCTGCAGCAAGCCTAGGACTTCTAACTGATCTGGAAAGGAAAAAACAAGCTTCTTGCATCCAGTCTGTCTTCACAAGCATTTCTCTCCTCCAAAGAATCTTATCTTTTAACATACATCAGCACTGATAGGACCCCTTTCAGTGTACAGTAGGAAGAAACTCAAAAATACCCAAAAGTTCCTCTTCAGAAGAAGGTAAGCAATATACTTCTCTTTAGTATTCTCAGATCCCAAATAAAACACTGGCTCACAGAGTTCCACATTGGAGTCAGAGTGTTTTAACTGATTTTCCTATAGAGAGTAATTCCATACCTTTTGTGATTTTTTTCTCCTCTATTCTGTGCAAACAGAATGGTATCAAAGGCACCTTGCCAATGTTTCCTAACACGAGCAGAGATAAAGACCTCTCCAGTTACCTAGATCAGTTAAGTCATGTTCTGCTGTGCATGTGCATATAGGGAATGTTCAGGAGTATTTAGGTCACAAATCCTTTCCATCAGGGACATCTGGTATCAGAATTATGGGCATCTGCCATTTAATGTTTGTTCTAAAAGTAGAAACAGCTTATCCTTAATAAGGGTTTAGTGTACTGCATATGACTTGGCCAAGAGATTAAATTTCAGAGTTGTTTATAGAATCTCGTTTGGATTTTTTTTTAAATTCAATGCTCCATGGCATATCTATATAAATTAAGAAAAAGTGTTTCTATCTCACCAACTAATAAGAGAGTTCATCATTGACTTAGAACAGTGACTGTATCTCCAAAGCAAAGGTACCACAGTGATAGGAGAACTCCAATAGCAAAAATTTCATCACAAAGCTTGGACTTAAGAAGTGTCAACTACGGGGTGTTTTGTGAGGCAAAGTGCCATTACTGGATAAGGGGAAAACACCTGTGGTGTTGCAAGTGAAGAGTTTTAGCATCACTCCCCACAGACTCCCTAAGTAGAGCATAGATTAAAAAGTGTTCCACACACCTTAGACCTGAATTCCACGGAGGACTCCCAACAGCAATGGGGGAAGCTAACTCATCAGAAGCACTGAGAGCACATCAGCCTCATACTTGTTTGTACAAAACAGGGAATATAGCAGAAAACTCCTCAGCCTATGAAGGAGTTGGCATTAATTTTCCCAAATATCTTTTCACCAATATAAAACACCAGGGGAACAAGCCAACCAAAATTTTCCATAATTTTAGTCCAAACTAGAAAATGTACCACAAGATAAACAACAATGGATAGTCTGCAGAGAGTGCTGCAGCACTCTTTAAAGTATGTTCAATAGGATGGGTACCAAGAACAGTTCTGTCAGCTGGAGCAGATACAAATGGGCTCCACAAGACAAAGATAATTATGAGACATTCTGCAAGAGAATATTAACTAATCAAATAGACAATAAACTAATGTTTGCCTTCCTTAAGAGATGATCACTTAAGAGTTTCAGAGAGTTTTCTACAGAATAAACTCATTTTATAAGAAAATAACCGGTCACAGCTTTTCCTATCATTCTGGCATGTTTTGGATATAATGCATATTTGGAGAGAGAGAATGGGAGGTCTGTTATTTCAACACGCTTGACAACAGCTTAATTTATTAGAAAAGAGGAAGTTCTATACAAGCAATCTTTTGTTATGACAGTGGACAAACAATTATTGTGGAGCCATGAAAGAATTTTTCTTTTGTTAAGCATGAACTGATGAAGAAAGACTTGGTAAAAGAAGCTGTTATTACTCTTCCACTAGGTTATGCAGATACAACCCCACTGGCTGAAAATAAACTTAGACTGGCTGGAGTTTCTCACTTCACCAAACAGACAAGACTGTTACACATTTATTAGACTGCCAAATTTGCAAGGTACAGGTGTTTAACCAGTCACTTCATCCACTCCCATAAATAACTAGAAAAAGGAAGCTCTTAAACACAACCTGTTTGAGAAAATGTTAAGCAGGGAAAGAAAGAGTAATCAAATTTGTACTAATTCACAGTTATGTGGAGATACATATACACACATATACACACATAAACTCTTCAACAATAACTAAAATTAACCTCTTTGTGGCTGTAGCCGCAAAACTCGTGTTTTAAAAAGGTAATCTGTTTCCCAGGTCTGCATATGCACACAAGGAGAGCATATAGTCCCAAAGAAAAGCTATTGCCAAGAGTTTTAGAGTACATTATTCATACATAACAGTTGATTTAGAAGGATCCCACTCACATACTGAGAAATTCAGACAGAACTTACCTATTTGGAATATGGTAAGATGGAGAAAGATACAAAAGACAGGAAAATTAAGCACAGGAAAGAAGGATAACAGAGCCAACAGCAAGGGTATTACGCTTTGGATATTAAGACACACTAAGATACCAGTGGTCTTATGGGCCTTACATTTCACAGGAAGTGGATAAGAAGACAAAAATTTAGTAGCTTACCACAGGCTTCTACTAATAAAACTTTTTCAGTAGCATCATAAAAACTTGAGTTTTAAGTTATCTCTGGATCTGCTCATTAAATCACCCAGTTAACAACCATTTAATTCTCCTCTTGTCTCCTGCTGCAATGCAGGCAGGTTTGCTGAAGAACTGTTTCCAAGTTTGCAAAATAATACTGTCAGTCCTCCAGCAATAAAAACCCACACCTCACAGCTGCACAAGCCTGGAAGCACACGGGAATCACTATAGAGTAAATTACAATTCCAAGTAGCTAGTATGGAGCTATGTTTTGGATTTGTGATGATCCTAACAATGTTGATAACACAGGGAGGTTTTAGTTATTGCCAAGCAGCACATGCACAGCACCAAGGCCTTTACTGCTTCTCACCCCACCAACAAGTGGGCTGGGAGTGCACAGTAAGTTGGAAGAGGACAAAGGCAGTGGATCCCACCTGACCCAAGGGATAGTCTAGCCATGTTCATCCTATAAAGCTGTGGAAAAGGAGGGAAGGGTGTGATGGCATTTGTCTTCCCAAGTCACGACTGCGCATGGTGGAGCTCTGCTTTCCCTGGAACGGCTGAACACCTGCCTGCCCACGGGAAGTGGTGAATAAAATACTTGTTTTGCTTTGCTTGTACACACAGTTTTTGCTTTCTCTGTTAAACTGTCTTTATATCAACCCACAAGTTTTTCTCACTTTTACCCTTTTGATTCTCTCCCCGATCCCATAAGAGAGAGGAGTGAGTGAGTAGCTGTGTTGGGCTTAGTTGCCAGTTCAGAATAAAGAACCACAGTCCTTTTTATAAAAATCGATGATAAAACTATCACCTGGATAATCTTCCTGTTGTGTGTTTAAATGACTTGGAAAGTACTCTGTGTCCTTGGAATAAACTGACTGAAGTATAAGAGTACAAAATGCAGGATAAGAACAGAGATCAATAGAGTAATGTGCAGGTAAGTAGGTGAGCCAATAGATACTTATCAGTGGTAAAGCAGGTAGTTAAATATAAATAAGATAAAGCCTAAGATCAAAACACTGATAAATTAGAATGATATCAACCACTAATTTAAAGTCATTTAGTACACCTGCAAGAAAGTCATCAAACAACAAATGCTGCTATATGCAAAGCAGCATTAATAAAAATTGTTATCCACAAAATTGAGTTTACAGCAAATAAACAAAGCACAATTTAATTAAAATTCATTTTAAAAGTCAATTTGAAAATATTAGTTCAGTTAAAATGTCTATCATCTAGTTTATAAAACACAGACAATTAACATCGGGAAAAATAGGAAGGGATTGTATTATAGTTAAGCAGTTGGATGATTGACCCTTCACAGGGAAACAAACGACCAAAAGAAAAAACAAACAAAAAAACCTGCCTCTGGTGCACTCAATTTCACTATCTCATTGAGTACTGAAAGTATTTCAGAAGGAAACTAAGCAACCTCCATATCCCTACCTCTAGCTGTTGTACCCACCAGCACAAGGCCCTGCATTCTTCAACTAGAAAACCTTGTCGTGTGTTTTGCTTCTAAGCCAAACATTCTGTAGTGTGAGAGGAGGTGTAGAATCAGATCATGCTGAAAGTCAACTCAGCAGCATCGTAAATTGTATCTGTTAGCTGTTGTGTCAAAGACAAATTACACAATTTGCCTTAATTGAATGGCAGGAAGGTTCTAAAAATACATAGCCCTGTGGTCCTGCTAATGAAAGGAT
Source organism: Climacteris rufus (assembly GCA_013398175.1). Classification (NCBI taxonomy): domain Eukaryota; kingdom Metazoa; phylum Chordata; class Aves; order Passeriformes; family Climacteridae; genus Climacteris; species Climacteris rufus. The sequence continues at coordinate 915,536 of VZRZ01005028.1, read as the reverse complement.
CTGCCTTACCATTCTGGCAACATAAATGCTCAGCAACAGTCTGTCTCCTGCTAAGACTTAGAGAACCAACCTTTATACTAAAACAACAACAAAAAACCCCAAGTAAACAACAAAAAATAACCAACTGAAAAAAACACTGAAAAAATCCCATACCACCCCCTAAAAGAAAACCACCTTCAGATGACTGCATTGAATACAAGAATAGTTTCGGTTGGAAGGGACATTTAAAGGTCACCTAACTTACTCTGACCTATGGAATGTTATTCATATTTGTCAAATTTCAGATAGTCATGGATATGCAGTCAGAAAAATGTTTTATTATTTTCCACTAACTGTGGTTCAGAATACTTCCTAAAGGTATAGTGCCAAAACATTTTCTAGCTTTTTTAAAATTTGAGCACTCAATCAGGATCTTGTGGTTTGAGCTGCCATTGTTATTTTTTTTTTATTTTATTTTATTATGCAACTGGGATACTAGAATAGTAGATCTCTTTCAAAAGGATGCACTGGCCTGTGTATTGACAGTGGTCAGTCATGAAGAGAATTACAGGAATTCTTGTTCCAACAAGTATCTACAGGTAGTCTTTCAACATTTTCATGATGAAGTTCATGATGATCAAGAACTGAAATGGTGACTGCAAGTGGTCATACGGAGACACATGAGAAAGAATACAAGCTTGAAATACAAGAGCCTCCTAAACAGAATTATAGTCCAGATCTCTACAGCAGCTGAAAAAAAAGAAGAACAACAATGTAATATCTTTGATCAATCAAATCTGTGTAACAAAAGCCAATGTTCTCTCTCTTGGCTATTTATTTCCCTAAACATGTCCTTCTCCAAGCACAATAATTCCACGTAATAAAATGAGATTATAATATTGCCCAATAATTTTTTTCATGCTGTTTATCAGCAATTCATCCCATAGATTAGTGTTTGCAAAAAACATTTTTTAGGATACCTGATAAGAGTGTGTATCTCAAAGCAAAATCACAAGTGTACAGCTTAGTTTTCAATCACCTATATGGTTCCTCTAAAATAAAAACATTTTTTAAATGTACTAAAGTAATAGAAACAATTTCAAAACTTTGTACAACATTGCAACTCCATTTTAAAACTGGAATTCAAGGTATTTCAAAAGCGAAAGAAAATAAACAGACCTGCTTTGATGGGGTATGGTTGAAGTTAGTAATGATATAATGTGTATCAAACATTCTCGACACCTTTTTCTGTTTTAAAAGTGTCTCATGCCTTTCAAAGAGACTCTAAAAAAGACAAAATTCAGAAACTGCAAATTCCATTTGAGGAACAGAGAATGGAAATATCTCTGGGACATTACTGCAGCACTTTTAAGCTGTAAGATCCTACAGCACCCTGCAGAAAAAAAATCAATTTGTCAGGCTGTGAGATAAAAGACATTTTCTCTTGCCGTATTAGTGAAGCACTGACAATCAAAGCCTCTGTTCATCTGAACTACAAAGTCTGGTGAGCACTTCAAGATAGGAAAAAATATGGACAGCCAAAACTGAAAAAGGCCCTTGTAGACTATTATTAAAATAAGCTAAGAGATATTGTCTTGCTTAGAATTTCCATTTCTATTGCTTAAAAAGTAACAAACAGGAGTCATTGGCTACAGGGTTTAAGAAGACATATGGTTCCAACAGAGCTTCTATAAATATCACTTGCAATTGATAGTTGATTTACTGACTTGTAGCTTTCACAGCAATATTGCTTGATTAATATAAAAATAAAATACATATTTTTGCACCTGCACAATGGAATTGGAATTCTTAGCCTTTCTTGAAAAATAGTCAATGATGACAGAGTGCACTTGGAAACAAGAAAAGCTATATGCAAATAAACTGCCTTTCATGTATATGACAATTCAACAGCATCAACACTGTCAGCTGAGATGCTTCAATTATTCTCAGCATCAACAACTCTGATTTTCAGGGTCTCTGATTAATACTCTAAATGTCATTAATCCAAAAGGATGTTCAAATTATGTCCAAAAACATTCTGCTTCTGCTTTTTATTTAATAAGGTCTTTCTCATGCATTCATTTAAGATGATTGTAAAGTTCAAATTGCTGCAAAGTCAGGCATCAGTTATGAGACTTGAGTGGAAGACGGGTAATAATCACTTGTTTGCTAAAGGTCGTAGTTTTTAATAGGGCCTCTTAGATTACATTCACCAAGAGTCTAAGTCTGCACGAGTGACTATTTTTGGATAACAGCTATGAATTTGACCTGTTATATTTACCTCTGTTTTACCGGTGATGTGAAAATAGTGTGTTCTGGTCCACAGATTGTAGACTGTAAGATTTAGAAGACAAATCCTGTGGCTCTCTCACTACTTTAGAAAATGTAAAAATCAGAAGCTTTAAATTGTTATCTTTACAATCAGACTAATTTGTCTTCTTCTGTTGAAACAGATACAGGGGAATTTTGGTAACATACCATCAAAATTAAAAGTGAGCAGTTACCAAAACATTATACCTCAGTATAATCAGGAAATACACAGCTTTTCTATTGGATCATTGTTTTTGTACAGGAAACAATTCAGTCACAATAATATAAGGGGACGACAAGGATGTCCTAATCTGTTATTACTTATGTCAAAGAAGCTTGAATGTTGTTAAAGAAATGTAGGGATCCTTTTACAGAAACCCTCAAAAGCTCAAGCAGCAGATGGTAGACATCTTTGCCAGTATAGGTTAACTGGTATAGGTTTTACTGGTATAGGTTGATACATGGGCTCCAGGGCTAAAACCACAAATCATATATTGTCAAGTTCCTGGTAGAGGAATGCAGGCTTAGGAGCTGGGTAAAATACACCCTATATAGTAAAACATAAAATGGAGCTTGGGAAGCAACAAAGAAAGCACAATCAAGGTGACCATGTTCCACAGTCCATAAACACAAAATAAGAAATACAAGCAGATCCAAGAGCAATGAGGAAGAAATACTTCATATCAGCATTACACCATTTCTATCAGGATGCAGATGCAATTCTTCATCATACTTCTAGAAGATAAGTTGACATTATTGACCCTAAAGAGTCCAACACCAGAGAAAGAAATAGATACTGAACAGCTTTTATTTGAGTTTTAGCTATAAAAATTTTTGAAATTAGAATACTAGCATAATTAGGGATATAGATTCGAGTGTCTGTGTTCAGTATTATAATGGGACAAATAACTCTGTTTAGATTGCTAATACTTTAATTAGACTAAGAAATAAATCTTGGCTCTGTATACAAGGTGCATTTCTTTAGTCCACGTAAACTGTATAGGTTGTTTAGCTTGGTTCCTTGCTCAGGGAATGCGGCTTAAACGTCAATGCAATAACATCATGAAAATTAAAGAATTTATTAGATTTGCATACTGAACTAAAGCACTGAAAATTGAACTAAAGATGCAAAATTAGATGTCCGATGGCTCAGAAAGGTTTTGTCATATATGTGTCACAGAGACAGCCAGAAACTGCACAAAGCCCAACATAGCATCAGACTTAAAATCATGCACTGTCTAGGACCATGACTCAACCTCATTAGCACACAAGAATTTTCTAACAAAATAATTCAAAGAGATATTGATTTTAGTGTTATGACTCTCAGTTGCCATTTATAATAAAAAAAAACCTCACAGCTTCTGAAAGGTGGAGATGTTTTTGACATTTATATTGGTTTATCATCATGGATTTTAGAAGTGACGTAGTAAGGTGCTTTTAATGTTCTTTCATTAAAGCTTATGAAAAGTGAAAAAGAAGCTGGACATTAAACCAAAGTGAGGAAAATATTGTATGTCATCGGCAAAGCTATTCATTCCAGAGCACACCATAGTCAAAGCTAGAATATCAGAATAGTCAGCTTGAATACCAACATGCACACACACAGTCTGGGGAATTACAACCTGCTGGCAATGCCACAGGTGTCAATAATAACAACCTTAATGAAAACAAACAAGCAAAAAAACAAAAAACAAACAAACAAAAAAAAAACCAAAACAAAAAAAAAAAACCACCAACAAAACCCCAACCAGCCATGTTTCCTAAGGAAAAGAAACAGATAAGCCACTCCTTTTGCAGGTCTACTCACGTTTCATGAGAATACTGTGTATGAAACTGCATAGGCTCATTCAAATCATCACTCTCCATGTTAAACTCACTCTTTCCATATGAATGCAAATGGAAAGACTGGACTTTCTGCTTCAGCATTGTGAATGTTAGGATATACTGCTGAAAGATACAATTACAATATCTGTTAAAAAAATTAAAGCTTGGGGAAAATATGGCATGGATTAATGTTCCTTTAGTTACACTCATCATGACACTTATGTCAATGTTCTGCCTAGTTTTAAATTCCTGAAAAGCAAAATCTCACAAACGTGGCTCCAAATATCAGTTACCCTCTGGGGTTTTAGTGGCACACATTAAAAAACAAAAACAACAAAAACAAACAAAACCCAACAACAACAACAACAACAAAAAAAACAAATCAAACAAAAAAACCACATATACAAAAACAAACAAACAAAAACAACACACACACACCCCAACAAATAAAACCCAACACCCCATGTTTTTGGGTTCCATAGAAATACATATTATTTCGAACACAGCTTTTATAGGCATTACAGAGTGAGATTAGGATGCAGTGGTTTTAAAGCGCAAAATGCCATTCTGTCAATAAAGGTCAGAATTTCCATCATTCTTACTTCTTTCAGCACATGAGTTTCCCCTAGACAATTTACAGGAAATGAAAGGGAAAATAACCAAATCATTGGAAAATTTGTTAAATATGCCATCTGGTCTCCACAGATGGGCCTGTACTGTAGGTCATGTACATCTCCTTTCCTCTGTCATCACTCACTGAAGAATTAGAAGCAGGTAAAGAAACAGAAGCAATGACTCTAGAAAGCATACTATCAGCACACCATGTGGAGATTTAGCCGGTGTTTCTCCACTTCACATACCACTGGGACGCAAAGTTTTCCAGGCTGATGAAAAAGTCAAAAGGGAAACAAAATCTGTTAGTCAAAGTCAAAGTTTAGATCTGTAATGAATCACAGTAGTATTGTGAAAAACACCTGGAGAAAGGTGTATCAGAAAAATAAGGCAATAATGGTTATTGCAAAACTGCCATCGCTATACTATACAACGTCCAAAAATACAATGAGTCTTATCATCAGTGTGCCTTCATAATCCATCTGAATTATCTCCAAACAAACAGAGAAACAGAGGCAGAGAATTACCACTGTTTTGTCAAATAGGACAGCAGAACAATTATTCATGTCCACGTTCCCACTACCCAATTTTTAAATACACTGCTCGATTTTAGATACTCTCCTTGGTCTTAAGCAAATGGTATTCTGGTAACATTACAAGAATTCTGTAGCCATGAAGAATTTACAGGTTTTAAAGGACTGCACAAATCAAGAGTTTCTGAGGTTCCAATCTTCCTTCTTAGTGAAGTGGGAAGGGGTCATTTACTTCTCAGATAAATGCTGTTTCACATATTATTATCCTATATATACTTATATGTACTTAACTGTATCCAGAGTTAAGCACAAAGTGCCTATATGCCCTTCAGCTCACTTAATATGGAGTGGTTTATTCAAAACCATTCAGCAGCACAACCTAGACAACCTTTCTTCTTTCACTTTGAGTCTCCCTCTTCATGATCTTTCAGACTTTTAGGGAGGCAATCAGCAGAGATCTGACATTAGGACAGTGATGTAACAGAGCACTCATCACAAATCATCCCAGCCTTAGCAGAGAGTATGGCTATTGTTAAATTTTAGTATAACATGCTCTCTGCTACTGTTTTGCCACTGTGTTCTAACGTAGATTATGTGCTCAAGACACCATCCATCTCCTTCTTCAGGAAAAAGATGCTATGCTGTCTAATGACTATTAACTCCTTCATTCTTACTTGTCAGATGTCATTCACTGCATTAATAGTTAATGTTACAATTTATATAATCAATTGTGAAAACTTATTTAGCCTGCAGAAGGACCAAGTCATACAAAAGTCATCATTACATCTATTTGCTTTGAAGGGAAAATGGAAAACATTACACTGTTTTAATGTTTAATCTACCTCAATTTACAATATAGCATTCCTTCAGTGGAAAACAAAAAAGCTGGAATTCACATCCCTAGTACATCACCACCAGAGCCTCAGCTTGTAACAATAAGTGTTACTGTAGTAGCACTTCACCAACATAGGAACCTTGTGGTACTATTTTTAAGGAATTAACCTTAATACCTTGAGTGAGAACAGCAGTTACTCTGCACTTAGGGCCATTAAAATAAGCAAAATTGCACCTCTACTTCTACAAGGTAAATAGGAAAGAACCTAGCTTAAAAAAACAAAAGGCGGGAAAGAGGCACTTTCATCCTCAACTGTATCTACTACACACTTCAGATATTCAAGGTTGTCCCCAGGATAGGTAACAATGAATTTCTAATAACATTCTGAAATCTAACTTACTAATACAGAAGCACGTAAGCAGTCCATCTTGTAAGTACTATTCAAGATTTCTTGGAAAAAGAATAGGACAAAAACATATCAATGCAACCAACCACATGGCTATAACTTAAATTGATGCTAATATATTCAGATCGGCTGTGGCCTACTCAGCTAAAATCCATTTACCACATCTATATGGATTATATGCAAAGGTCAAAAAGGTAGGATATGAGAGAAAAGTGGCAACACACAGAAATATAATTCTTCCTGCTAAGACCTGTCAAGATAACAAAGATTAAAACAACCGACATTTGGACCAAATCATGTGAACGACCGAATTTGTAGAAAGTTTTGGTTCTATTCCAGTGATCCTCAAATGCACTTTCGAAGGTGACACAAAGACCATTCCATGCATTGAGAGGAAAAATGAAAATTACATAGTCTCAGCATTTTCTGACTAGTCTCCCCAAATCACTTCACCACCTCTTGTTTTATACTTAGATTGCAAATCTTATGCACAAAAATTATCTTTCCAGTTTTCCAACCAAATGCTAAGCGCAGCAGCCTACTGTGTGTAACACGAGTGCAGGAAACTAATAGCAGTGTTTAGACTGACTGACAAAAACATGGTGACAGTTGAGACTTCCCACCCTGGAAACTGCAGAACAAGGATCAATGAACTAAAACCACCACCAAAGTCTTCATCAACAACCTGACCAGGGCACTGGCACTAACATCAACATCTAGCATGGAAGACCTTTTTATGAGATCAGCATTTGTGGTTCCCTCACAAGAATCCCTCTCAGCATCCCTGTGGGATGTGTGTTCCCCACACAGGAGGAAGAGCACCACCTAGTGAAGTTCCAGCACTGTTCCTTGAAGCACCTGTGCAATCGTGGTGGTCCCATGCATCCCTGACTGTCTTGCCATATTCACCACCAGAGCAATTGGTGCTACAACTCACACAAATACAATATGTTGCAAGTGACAGAATGATGCTGAATATTTTTCTTTCCATGCCTCACACTCTGCATATTGTCCTTGAATCTACTCCATATCATTTAATACTGCCAAGACTGACCAAGAGTAAGCCACATATAATGATCTTTTGAAATAAATTATTTCATAGGACACAAAGGGTAGAGTTCCTGTTTGAATGGAAAGCAAGAAGTATGGATCTTCAATACATTTAAAATTAAATAAATAAATATATAATACATAAAGACAACACTTTAAAGTCCTGTGCTTTGCCCTGCACAGCAGCAAGTGTCTTATTTTCTGTAATTTATAGTTGACAGCTCCTAAATTTTGGAATACAGAACTAGAAATTATTTTCAAGTCCAGTATCCTGGAATCAAAGTTAGCCCTCAATTTCTGGAGAGAAAAAGACGTAAAGCAAAAGAACCCCAGAGACAAGAGTGTTGGCTATGGCTTGTGTCACCACCTGTGCACCACAGGGTCTGTTAAAAGGCTGATGGCACAACAGCTACAGATGCCTCACAGATAAATACAAATACAGCTACACAAATAGAATATTTCCACAGACTTTTCTTCTGAATGTGCCTCAAAACAAGATACAAAGACTACCTCAATATAAGAACAGGACAGTGTGGTTAGTAAACTGCTGAACATGAACGTCAACATCCAAAAATAATGCTGTAGAAGTGGAGTTGATGGTAAAGAGAAAGCAAGATCGGAACTACTTTTTTCCATTACAAACCAAGCTAAGTGCTTCAGCTCACAAGTGTCTAGAGCAGCAACATTGCTTAAATTCTGAAAAGCACAGATAAAGAACTGTAGCATACTTTCCTCTTTCAAACAAACCAAATGTATTTCTCCTCACTTTTGGAAACCAAACCAATGCATTAACTTTACTGGGCATTAGTACAGCTCCTCTACTGTGATGGACGCTGATATCCCCTCCAAATCACAGGAGCCAGAATCCAAATATTTCATTCATGTAGTGTGATGATTCCACAAAGTCACAGATGTGATTTATGAAAGGGTACTATAAACCTTTAGCTCCTAGTGACTTGAATGAGATTTTCTGTTGCTTAGTAACTCTTAAAGAAACTGAGACATTTGAAAACTAGTAGCTGTAAGCAGCTGTATAGAACTCCTGTTTATAGTATTCTGTTTGTCTAAAACTGCATACCTGTGACTGTAGTACTTTACCATCTAATGTAGTACTTTGATAAACTTATGGTTCTCTGCCCAAAGTAAACAGCTGATCTGTACAAAATTTCACTAAGACTTGTTTAATTATACTGCAGACCACCTATTTTGCAGATGACCCAGCTAAACTAAACTACTCATGTCATACAGGAACTTTAGTACAGCCCTGTATGACAGCATTCCTTATTCATACACTAAGTTTTGCATTTGCTACTAAGAAGCCATCCTATTTTACAATTTTAAACTTATGTCTACAGCAGTAAATATGCTAACATCAGGCGGTTTGTGGTACAGCCACAAAATGTTCTGTATTTTCTCCTCCATACAGACAGAAGTGTACAACATAAAGAGAATTCTTATTGTAAAAAAAACTGCCTCAAGATTTTGTAATTTTGAGGGTTATTATTAAGCACTGTCATTCTTCTTTTTGATATTGATTCCACACCAAATACAATTATATGGCTCCTGCTGATATCAAGAGATGCCATGAATCTACATCTGAGGGCAGAATCTAGCTCACAGAAGATTAATAATTCTTGCAGTCTGTAGTTCAGAAGTGTAGGTGTTAAGAAGCACTAATATGTCTTTCAAAAGGCATTCAGTAAACTGCTTATTCATCCTGATATAAAAGGAGATCAGAAAAACTGTTGTTTTTCACCTGAAATAAGGATGTTTTTAAACAACAGCTAATCGAAATATTTCAATGCAATTCATTTTCATAACATGGAAGACAAAGTACAGCACTGTTTCATCACATACATGAGATATTGTAAAAAAAACTATTCTATATTTAAATACAAATATTGTATATTTTTAATACAACCATTTGGTAATGTCTATTCAATTATGAATCAATGATCAATAAGTCCCAGGGCACCAGGATTCTGCATGGCTGGGAGGATATGCATATGCATATACATACATGCACGTTCATATTATACAACCATCTTCATCATCAAGAATGAGTGGAAGAGAAAAAAAATCCTTTGGTGTTACAGGGAGCAGTTTTCATTTTCAGCTAGATAATGCTCGTATATCTGAACTGCACTGTGAAGAGATCCTCTGTGTTTGGTATCTCTTTCTATGTGGCACTCACTCCCAAGAACATCATATTACATTAGTCAAACAGGATTCAGCACAGGTCAGAGAAAGAAAGCAAACACAACTGCAGCAGAAGTGATGCAGAAGAGCTAATACAGCTTCAAAATTCCCATTTTACCCAGTTCAGTAAAAACACTACATGAATGCCAAGAGAATGATCATTTCACTGTGATCGATAAATTTCCATCCAGATGGTTCTTGATGCTTATTAGGCTCTTGCTTAAGGTTTTTGAGATTTAATCCAGCACATCTTTGATATGAATATTACACGATAAATTCTTAGAGTCTTCCCCAAAAGGATTTCACATTTGAATGACACCATGGATTGAATAGACTTTACGTCCATTTAACAGCTATGAAGATGTCCTCAACTGAGTAGAAATAGTACAGCTACAAAAATCTCGAAAAAATAGGTCTCTTCTTTGGAAAAATATGGATAAAATATACATTACAGCATCATCTTTCCAGTTTCCATTCATCAGCAATAAACTTTTAGCCAAAAGTATATTTGGGGGACTAAAAGTAAGAAGGCAATAACAGTAAGAGAAAGCAAGAGTGATATCTCTGGTTTTTTATGCCCTGACCATCTTCACAGACAAGGCAGCTTCTCTGAAACTAAACCTATGAAACTGTCTTCTCAGAGACATACAGAGCATTACAAACAAACTGAGAGGGATCTACAGCAGCATCTGACCAAGGAAGTTTTCAAACACAGATAAATACACGCACAAGCACAAAACAGGCCTCAAACTTTAGTTGAGATACTAAATAGTCCAAATGCCGTGCTCGCATTCTTATCAGTCAAGAAGTCTGTATGTTATCTAGTTAAAGGTTCCCTGACAGTTGCAATGGATTTATGACACGCTCCTATACCTGTTCTTATGGCTCTATTTCTTGGCTACCCTGCTTTCCTGCACTAACCCAGGCAGTTCTCACTCCAAATGAAACTGCAGCTCCCAACTCCATTTCTCAGACAGTTCAGCTGCAATGTCCCCTGTGGCTTACCAGACAGCCTCATTCCCACTGTATCTATTCCAGTTACTCTTATAACCAACACGTATGTTAATAACTGGTTCAATCTTTTTTATCTTCAGCTTTTATTTGTAGCAGGTGGCAATTTCTTGCCAAAAATCAAAATTCTCAGCTGATCCCTTCACCATGGGAAATTGCATGTGTACTTTTTCTTCAATGCATCACCATCTCAAATTTTCACCTGAAGACATTTTTCAAAAGTGGTCAGTCTGTACTACTACTAATCCCATCCTCGAAGTTTTCTTCCCTTATTCATTTTTGTAAGGTTGATATTACTACTATTAAAATCCAGACTTTTCTCGCCCTACTACTGCAACCTGTTTCTGTAAAAAAAAAGAGGGTGGTAAAAAAAGCAGGAATAATGGAAGCCGTTCCAGATAGTATTTTGCAGTCTTAGCCATAACGGCTCCCTCTTCTGTATAAAATAGTTAGCTCTTTTTTTTTCACAAGAATAAAAAAAAAGGATTTTTAGCTTTTTTTCTGCTCTGACATGTCCCTGTCACACTTCTGGTTACCATCCGTAACACAGAGAATAATTCTATGTAGCTCTTTTACAAAGCTTTATTTTTTAGAGTCATAGTTGAAAACCAGTTATTGTTCACACTCTACATTACTATATACCTGTACTGTTTACCTTTTCACAACACTGTGTGAAAAGTTTTAAAGCACGTTAAAAACTATAAATATATTCTGCTGTTTACTTTGATTTGTTCTTTCCAGGCTGGACCTGGGATTTTATTTTTTTTTGACTAGTGGCAATCAAGACCAAAAAGCCAAAACTCTCAGCTGACCACTTGACTGTGGAAATTAAGCCAAATTTCTTCTCTTTTAGAAGCTTTTATAGACTGATTTAAAGAAGTGGGTGTAGTGCTTCTTCTACTAAAATTTACAACTATGTTTCAATTGGTTTGAGATTCCTGAATTGGGAAAAAAGGCATATTTTTAAAAGTTTTATTGACATGCAAGTATTTAATTGTGTTTAACAGTATATTTCATATCAACTTTGGTGGGGATATGTCAAACGTTATGATATGATAAAGGTTACTATAAAAATTCCTGCAGTCCACAAAGTATGTTGTAAGTCTGAACTAAAAGAAAACAAAACTCCAAAACAGTTTCTGTCTCGATATCGCACGTCACTCTCAATAGCATCATTGTTTCCATAGCTACAAATGTAGACTGCTTCAAAGGAAAGAAGCAGAGAAACTGAAAATGACAATGCACAATCAAAACAGGCACATACATTTTTTAGATGGCACATGTGGGATGGAGAAAGGAAGTAACATGGTGGCACAGAATGCTGTGGGGTTTTTGCCTTTGACAGTAACGCCAGTGATACAAGCACATCAAGCTCAGAACAGTAAGCAGCAGTAAACCTCTCACTGCAGTATCGCTTGACGTATTTCTACACCTAGTGGAAGGAAGAAGAGAATAGAAGGGATAGAAAATACCAGCAGGAATCACCAAAACAGGACAAGAGCCCCTCTTGCAGATCTAGCCACCTACAGACTCAGACACACATTGTTTCCTTGGAATTTTCAGTGGTTCTGAATAGTTGTGAACACAATCAAATCCTTTATACTGCTTTCATCACAAATGATGATAAAACATACATGTCACACCTAGTACTAACTATAACCATTCCAGAAGAGGATACGGCGAAGTGAATTACTGCACAAAGGGTAGATACAAAACATGAGGGTAAGAGCATAGACGGAAACAAAAGGCATTCCACAGCATCTAGCAACTATTCTGTCCTTCACTATTAAGTTCCTGCCCTCTAAATTTACGTATGCAAAAGCTTACTTCACCATCAACCAATTACTCCAGAACTACAATATCCTCATAACTTACTGGCTAGGAAGGTAAATTTCATTCTTCCTACAGCAGGAATTCCTGAGGTTCACAAAAGTGGACTGTTCCCCATCTATTCTAAAACAATGAGTGTTGGAATAAAACCAGGACCATCAACCAAGACTCACACCAGTGCCACTCTTCTTCTTGAAAGAAGAAACAGCATAATCTAGAGGTATAGTGTGAAATTTTAAAAAAAAACAAATATATGTATACTAGAGAAAAAAACACACACAAAATAACCCCACACTTCTTAGAGTACCCTGACTTTTCCAATGTAGTAACAAACAGTGGGATCAAGATGCGTCCGTAGGTTGTCATGGCATATTCAGAAATGCATAGTATCAGAGTGATTCTTCCCTTCTCAAAGTGGGTGACAGCGCTTAGAAAAATCCACCTAAAATATCCTTCCTTAGTCTTGCAGGCTCTAAGGAATACAGTTATCCGTGATATCATTTTCTTCCAACAATCGTTTTTAGGGAGCAGTTGATAAAGGCCACACAAGACCATAGTATTATCTGCAGACTAAACTGGAAGTCATCTGTGGTGCAAGCAGAGGAGAGGAGAGTGGCTATCAGAAGATGGTGTCACTGTTTCCTCAGATGTTGTCCCTGCATGGCTACTGCTCGTTTACAACAACATTTGAAAGTACCATGCTTTGGAGGCATGGTTTCTATGAAGAATATCAGATCACAGTAAACTAAGGAGTTTGAGATTACAAATTCAGCCCTTGCTAAACATGACTACTGGCATACACAGCTTTCCACAATTGTCACAGAAACAGAACAAACACCTCATTATTTTTATAAGAGCATTGAAAGCTCCAACTGTTAGTGATTCTAACCAGCCTTGGCAAAAACTATTTTAACACTTGGGGCAGTGAGGAAGGTAGAGAGCCAAAATCTCAGTCACAAGAATATTATCTTTCAGACAAGGCTAATCTTACCACTACAAAATAAAACTATCAGCTCTCAAATTAAGCTAGTTCAGACAGCAATAAAATAACCATTAAACTTGCAAATCAGAACTCCTAACACTTGCAGCGTATGTTTGACTAAATAAGTAAGCAAAGTACAGACCACAAAGACAAACAAACAAAGGTATAGCAAGACCAGCAGTAGGTGTAAAATGGAAGTTTCTCACAGACAACTCTTATTCTCTTGATTATTTGTGCAGAGATTTAAAAAGAAAAAAAAAAAAAAAAAACTTTCCAGTATGGGCTTTTTGCTACATCTCAAGTTTCTTCTTTAAGACCTAGCTTGCAGCAGCAAGTTAGTGTTGCCAAAATATGAGATTTGTACATGAACAATTTGTGATGTTAAAATGCTATAGATTCTAGTCTCTCATCTCTTTTAATTGCTGACTGGAATGGACTCTGTTGGAGAACAAGCAAAAGGAGTTTTACATTTTTCATATTTGCCTCAGGCTACTAGCAGAAAAAATCAGGACTTTTTCTAAGGTATGTCAGTGCCAATGATATGTCACATGTCATTACTTTATAATTAGGCTGATAGACAAAAAGAATAATGCAGCTGACATTCTATTAAAATAAAAATTATTCCCCAAGGCATAAAAACACTGACACAAGTTTCTTAAAAGGCAGTGTAAAAATGTTATAGGGAACTATTTATCTGTGCTGCTGTCCTTTCCAGATTCAAATAAGTAATTCTAAGTTATGTATGATTGAATATTTAATTATCTTATGCTGATTTTCCGTGAAAAAATTATTTTCTGAAAGCAAAATGTAATGATGCCCTTCTTTGGCTAGGAATAAAAGCTACTATGAGCATAACAGGCTATCTATACTCTATATTACTTGAGATTACAATTTGATTATCAACTCTTCAATTCTTCAAATAAGCAACTTACCACAAAACAAATACATTTATAAAACAGAAAACCAGCCTTTTTTTGTCAAGAGCTTGAAATTTACTTGAAGTGCAATAATGATTCTAATAATATTTCAGCCTTAAAAACTGAATTTGTAAACACTAGAACTTCATTCTGTACAGGATTTTCTATAAAATGTTCCTGACAGAATCAGGATTTAGGCAACACAGGCTGTAACTCCATGTAGTTTGGAACATACTTAGTTCAGATTGTGTCTGGAAGTTAGACAGACTAGCAGAATTAATAGATTTTTAAATTGTGGTTTATAGCCAAAGTAACAGTCTTCACTCAGCACAGCCCAATTTTAGCTCTTTGTTAGCATAAGTAGTAAGAGATGTGCCATCTATTCCTTGCAGGTACACATATCACAAAATGTGTGCTATTCCACCTGTTGATGTTGTATAAACTAGTGGAAGAAAGCATTTCCACCTTTGTGCATTTCAACAACACTATTCAAAATATAAGCCGTCAAATTCAGTTTCAAACTGAAGCCAGTCAATAGCATTAGGTTTTTTTCTAACAACTAATAATACTTTTGCAGTTGGCCAAAAAAGAGAGTCCTTCATGAAGCTGTCAGATCTAGTTCTTTGTTCGCACAGTGCTTTCATTCCCAACACAATGACAGACAGAGAAGTATTGTGTTTTCAAATGTATTACAAGGAATCCTATGATTTAGTTGTTCCTATTAAAGAATTATATTCAGAGTTGATATATTCTAAACTGAAATTTTATGTTCTAGACCCAGAATTTAGAACGTTTGCTTACAGCAATATCCTATTTCAGGAAAAGCCAGATGACTTTTTTAAAAGTTACCTGTTATTTTGTTGCCTGTTCCTTGAGTACTGCCAAAGGAAGGGCTACTTAGTTTTCTCTCTGTACTCTAACACAGTGTGCATAATCTTAAATTATCTTTTGATTCACCATGCTACAAAAATAAATAGACATAAACAAACAGGGCAGGTAATGCTGTAGAAAGTCAGCATTTTTCAAAGTGTAATACTGAGAGGACCACTTGCACTTTGATGACAACGAGAAGGACCATTGCTGCACTGAAAGAGACAAACTCATATCATTCCTTTACTGACGATTTTCAGAGAACTGAAAAAAACTGTTTAATGTTTTGATTCACTGGGCATACACTTGAGTGTGTCCTATCCCAACTCCTCATTTTCAAATCTCCCCTGCATCACCAGGATTCTTGTCACTTGCCTCAGCCATTCCATTCAATCTAGATGCTGCTCAGAGGCGACGCTGCCCAGAGGCAAAGATAAATTTTGGCATGAGATCATACTAAGTACCGCAGGTCACAAATTTTATCAGTTCCTCACAGAAAGTCACCACCCAAAGAGAGAAACAGAGTGTTTCTGTGTTGACCCTCTGTGTACTAAATAAGCTGAGAAAACTTTTTCCCAGCATTGCAGTAAATTGCAAATGTGGGAAAAATCTGTTTAGAAAGATCAAAAGTCTATAACAAACAATGTAAGATTTGGTATATTGCTTTTCATATATGCAGCATACTTTCATGTATAAATCCATGTATACAATTGTGTTTTGAAACACACTTGTGGTGTTAATGACAAGGTAATTCTGTATTTTTCTAGATGTGCATCCTTAGAAGGATAACCACAGTTAGGTTCATAAATTCATTCACTTCTGTAAAAGGAGCCTATTTTACGAAATAACAGCTACAACAAACTAAGTGGAATCAGCAACATATCTGAAAATAAGAAGAGAAAAAAGCATGCATCAGACTTCAATCTGAGACTATTTTTTAATTTCTGGGAAAAGAACACTTACCACAGTTACTGACGATACTTCAGCTCACCTCAAAGACTAAACTGAGTATATATTAGATGTTTTCTATTACAGTTAACTTGTAAGGGAAAAGTCAATGTCTCTAACAAAGTAAAAGTATTGATTTTTTTCACCTGATAAAAACAACCACAAACAAGTTAGGGAGCACTGTGTTCTGAGAATAAACAAGCAGTTGCATAATTACTTATTTCAGTTTGCAAAAGCAAAATTATTTTTTCTCTGTTATTATTAGAATTTATTTTGTTATTCTTTTTTAATAAATGCAACTAATGCTTTATCAAAAAAATGATCTATAAAGGCATCTCAAAATGCCCAAGCATTTACTCTCACTTAAATGACAGCATAGTCCCTAAATAAGCCCCATTAGTGGAGTTCAATACCTGAAAATTTTGTATATTATTGTTATTAGAATAACTATATTAGAATCCTTCACAGAGAAAAATTCTGGAATGTATGTGTTTGGGATTTTTTAAGTTGTGACAATCATAGATAAGTGATATCTTTAATCAGCTTTTCCCCTCATACAAAATAATTTAATGGTTCTAACTTCCCTGCACAAGACAGAAATACTGTACTGTACAGTTAATATTTAGCTTTAATGAATATATGAATTCATTTTACAAATAGGATTTACAAGTGAACAATTGACTTCAAAACATGTTCCAATCTCTGGCACGTCACCACCATCACATATCACATGTATCAATGCAGAAAGTGACCGAAATACATCAAGTATTTCAAATTGAAAACCATCTCTTTCTGAACACGAGGCAAAGTTGACACATGAGTATTTTACCATTTCAAACAGATAAAGTAATTTCTCTATTCATTAAATTGGAGAGAAACAGCAAAAATAAGGGCTTCACTTGCTAGGCAAAAGAGTCCAGGACTTTACCTTCCTCAGCTTCTGAAAAATACAAAGGCTTACCTTTCTGTACACCAGCATGTTTGGGGATTCATCAGCCACCCCATTGCTGCTTTGCCCATAATTATTTCCTTGTGCCATGTCCCACAAATTTGATCCGCTTTTGGATGTTGCACTGCAAAAGGCAAAAGTGGTTTCAATAGGGCATCGCCTCAGGTCTCCTTGCTTCCCTGATGGTCAATGGACCTGACTTTCTACCAACATGTTATCAAAATCAGTGTATGCTCTTACTCCAACAAATATTTACATTGGAGCAAAGCTGCCAATTCACCATTTACTGTCATTGCTCTCTTTTGCCTGTAAATAATGGATGTAATGTGTTGCTCTAATTTAGACATTAATGAATTGTCACTCGGAAGAGCTCCCTAACACATCGCTAACCACATCACACAGACACCTCTTCACAAAGAGCTCTTTCCTCCCCTGCACGGGCTTCACCAAAGGACGCTCCGCACCTTCCAGGCCAGTTTTGGGAGGACTGACTCGGCCCATGACGCGTATTCAGCAGTGCCCTCTGCTCACGGCTCGGGTCGTAGCAACTTTCACAACACTCAAACGCACCAAGAGCAAAACAGACGCATGAACTTCCCTGTAATTTACCGGCACATGTGTGCTCGTACACACACCCCGCCGGGGCAGGGGAGCAGATGACGAGGGAAAATGAAGAAACAAGCCAGAACACCTCTCCGGTTGCTTTCACCTACTTTCATCGTACTTTACCGCCAAACGCTGACTCCCCGCCAGCCCCGTCTCCTCCCCGCCCTCCGCCGGGCCACACGGGAGCTGCACCAAGCGAGAGCTCGGATCATGCCATAGCTCCGGCTTTGCACGCAGGTGTCAGAATGTGCTCCATCTACAGACCGCACCGGCGGCTGCGGAGAGCCCGGAGCGCCGCCGAGCCCTACTCCGAGGACTGCCCTGCCGAGCCCTCCCCAGCCCCCAGACCTCTCGCCTTCGGGCTTCGCTGCGCCCCGTCCGCTCGCCGGCCGGCGCTGCCCCCGCACGCCCGCCCGGGGTGCGCGGCTGCGGGCGGCCAAAGGCCGGCGGACCGGG
>VZRZ01005028.1:690948-897042 GCA_013398175.1 Climacteris rufus | reverse complement strand
GGGGCGCGGAGCCCGCCCGCTCGGTTACCTCCTGGGCCAAGGTCACTGCGCGCTGGCCGCGGCTCCTCGCCTCCTCCTGCTGCTCCTGGCGCGCCCCGCGCGGTGGGTGTCAGCCGGCAGCGGGCGGAGGGACGCGGCGATCGCTCATCACACACACGCACACACACGCACTGCGGGCGGAGGCGCTGCTGCTGCTGCCGCCGCCGAGGCTGCGGCTCTCCCGTGCTCTGCCGGAGCGACGGCGGCTCAGCTCCCTCCCCGCAATGGAGCGGCCGTCACGTGGGGGACGGGCACGTCAAAGGTGCTGCTGCTGCCGCCGCTCCGCCACACAGCAGCAGCAGCCTTTCTCCTCCTCCTCCTCCTCCTTCTCCTTCCTTCTCCTCCTCTTCCTCGGCGCTCTCGGCTCCCTCACCGAAAACAGCGGCCAAGAAACTGCAGCTGCCAGCAGATCTGGCAGCAGTCCCTGTAAATGAGATTAGGCATCACTGGAGGGCTGGGCAGGAAGAGAATGTGGGCTAATGGGATGGGGAAGGGAAAGGAAGGAAAGGGGGAGTTGGTGGGGAAACTGTGTCACCTTCTTCATATTTCTTTACCAACAGCAACAGGAAATCTGTCTCTCTGCCTTATTCTGGACACTTCACGTATTTTTTTCAGTGAAAAGTAGGGAGAGCTTGTGTCCTGTTGGCACTGCAGACTTCCCTGAGTGGTGGAACAGAGAGCAGAGAGTGAGTCTGTTTCAGCCAGATAGGAAGCGACCCTGAGGACACCTCAAGACACCCTCAAGACTGTTTTGCTATGTCCCAGACAACTGCCTAATTTGTGAAGGCCTCACGTTGGCCATGATAAAAGAAAAAGATCAGGTCTCTCAGTCTTACTTCCTCTCACACGCAGACGGGAATACTTTGCTCTTCCAAAGGGGCTGACATGCCCGGAACTGAACATCCACAAGAACACAAGACACTTAAGTGGTTAAGCTTTAGTGTATTCCCATTTGAAAGTGTCTTTTCTGGAAACAGTAACTCTTGTTACAAGAAGGATCTCGCAAAAGAATCTACTATGCACTGCACCTTGTGGAGTGTGACCTGGTAAATGATGCAATTCAAGCACAGAGCTTTCCATGCTTACTGGGTCATCTTCACCCTTACTTGTTCTACCTTTCTCACATCTCAGAGAGACTCAAACCAACGCTATGCTGTAGGAACTTTGTTATTATCAACTACTGCAACTGCTTTTAACTACACTTCCAAACTTTGCAGAGGCCACTCTAACAGAGGACGTGGTACATTAGCTAAGGCAAAGGTGGGGAGTCACAGTGGCCACAATAAAATGAAGGGAAAAGGACAGAGCTGATCTGGACTTCCTGGAAAGCTAAGGAAAGGAAGACATAGGTTTGACAATGGTCCTAGAATAAATACCAGAGTAAAGAAAGATGATCTCCAGCACAAATAGGGCTGTTTTTCAGAGACAGCAATAATAAAGGTGAAATGACACAACATAAGTGTCATCAACTCAGTTCAGTGAGATAGATTGGCAGCAAAAGAAGGGAACTCCATAGCAGACAGACATTGTGTATCTGTGATAGAGGAGAATAATTCAGCAAGTCACAAGGAAAAGGCAGTGTCAAAACAAATGGTGTGGAAAAGAGGGAAATCTGGAATTTTGAGCTGGAAGAGAACAAGGGAAAGAATTCAACAGCACAAGCTTAAACAAAAGAAGTATCAATGTTCAAAGTAGTAGGCAGAGGAATTTATGAAACTAAAGAATAAACAGAGAACTAAGAAAAGACGTTTTCCATTAAAATTCACTTGACATACAACAGCATCTTGGTGAGGCTAATAAAGTCAGAACCAAAATATTAATCTTCCAACAGAGCCTGCGATTCAGTCCAGTCCACTGTTGAGAAATGGGAACCAGCAATAAAGATCTCAGTCTATCATTTCCTTAGCTTTCACACAGACATCCTAGATGAGCAGCACTGCAGTGTTCGGAGCTCACTGATTTGACTATGTAAGCCTGACAGGTGCACTAGAAGACAAGGGGAAATGCCTCCCACGATCTACTAAGAACACATGTGACACCTTTGTGGTTGTACGGCATAAAGGTAAATTCAAAATCTTCAGACTGGTGTTTAAATTTGTTTTTCAGAGTGAAAATGGGAACTGCACAAAATATCATTCAAATGTAATTTTGCCCTTAAAGATGGATAGGAGGAAAATCTTTAAAAATACTAATGACACACATATTCTTCCCACTTGTTCTGCCAGACAACACTTAGCACAGTAATTGCATTAAAGGGCATAAAATTCAAACATTAGTAAGTTTCCAATAAGATTGAATATTGGTTTTCTTACTCTGACTCATTTTGTTGCTAATGTAAGGAAGAAAAAAATACATAAAATTAAACTCTTTTGTACTACAATTCTTGGACTACACACATGAAGTTGACTACAAAATTACTTCAACATACTTACTTTCTAAGGTATTCAGCATAGGTATACAGGTATAAGGTATTCACCACAGATTTTGGGAGTGGTTATGTGTCTTTGGAAAACTCCCCAAAAAAAGCTGTCTGATTTAGGCAGGAACAATTTCAAGCTTTTCTTTTCTGAGAATGTCCTTAAAACTAAGGGCAGAAGCACCCCCAGCTGAGTTAGATTTTGGCTATGCTGCCTCTGATCTTGCCTTTGCTTTAACGTGTAAAATTATTCAGAATGGTTAAAACAAAGTAAAGTAAAATACAAAATCCTATACTAGTAGGTAAGATCTATATATTTTCTCTGAAAATAACCAAATTTTATTAACATAAATGCAGTTCTAAAGCAGAGCAATGACTTGGGCCCACTGACATTAATAGGTATTTCTCCAGTAACATGAAAAGGAACTATATTCCATATAGTCTTTAATCTTGTCCTCAGAACCAGAGGAATAACTTAAGTATCTCAGTGATGTATCTTATAACTACAGACTTGCTACACTGAAGCACATCAAAATTTTTTCCACTTCACCAGCATGTCTTCTGTCTAAACGAAGTAGAAGCTCTAAATCCTAAAGGAGTTAGACAGAAGACCAGAAACAACCCAACAGAATTTCCTTTTTGCTACCATTTTGTGGTGAAAGACACCCTGGTTTGGACTACTCCCATAAATGCAAGTAGAGAGAAAATAATTTCTTTAAGAAATATGTAACAGGATAGTCTCATTCTATTGTAGTTGGATGTGTTTGTTCAATAGCCTATAAAAGGCTTTAATTCATAAATTACTTACACATCTTTCCCATGTTGAAAGTCATCACTTATCTCATACACAACCAGCATTAGCCTCCCCAGAAAGCATGGTCTGCCAGAAGAGGAATGGCCTTTTCAAAATGCAAGGCAAAATTACTCATTAATAAAACAAAGATTATGGGGAACGGCTGCCAAGGGGCAGCTTTATCTAACAAGGCAATAAAGTACACATGATTGAGCAAGGTGGTGACTACATCTTCTGTGTTTAGCTTGCACTGTCAGTACAACTCAAGTATTCCAATAACATCATATGTACATGGCATTTTTAAGTAAAAATATTATGTCAGGATGTATACAACAATCTATCTGGACATGATCAGAAATTTTGCTGTCTGTCCTGCTGGCCAGTGCTGTAGCATTGTGTCAGTATGCCACCTAGATACATCAATTTATTTTGTCTTATGCCTAGACTATGTGTTCCTTGGACTAAAGACATGCTGTGCAAGCTCTTAGAAGAGCACGATCTTGTTCCATGACCAAGTCTTTAAAGCTTTAGAGCATTATAAACAATCGCATTAAAATTTACTAAAATAACATAAATATGCTAATCAACTAGGCTCTAAACACAGTCCTGAGTTAATACTGTGCTATCTTAAAGTGTAAAACCCAGATTTTTTATTCGCTAGCCAGTTAAGCACAATCTGCCTACTTTAATTGAACTTGTATATTTGTGACCCTACAGAACCACAAGTGTTTCATTGCCAGGCTCTGAGCAGGTACCTAGTGATTCCAGGCCCAGTTCTTGGCCTTTTAGATAAGATCTGAACACTTGCTCCTTCAGGAGTGAATTGCAATCAATCTATTTAATGTTGGTCTTCAAATGTCATTGTGATGATTACAGGTTACAGTATATATCTTCTAGAACTGAACCCAGGACTGACTTAGAAGCTTCACCACTTCCTTCATGGCACTTTTTTTAAGCTCTAGGAATTTGGTTTGTCACATACCTTCCAACCCTATTGAAACTTTAATTGCCTTTGTCAATTTATGATGCTGACAGTCAAAGCTATTAATACTTTATTAGTTAGGAAAGGAGTTATAAAACAACAAAAAGATGATTTTTAAAACATAAAAGAAGGAAGTAACTAAAAATCAATCTTGATTTAACAAGAAAAGTTCTGATCTGATATGAAAAAAATTAATCATGGACAGACATAAACTCATGGGAATGTAAAATTATTAGAAATAAGGAAAGCCCTCATTTCCATAATCTTTTTTTAAAGTATGAGATATATATATATATATATACACACACACAACCCCCCATGGAGAACATACAGTAAATTTTGCATGTATTTAAAACCTCAACGCAACAAATTTCATACCCTACTGAAAATATCGGTTGTTACTGTAACAACAAATCCACAGCTACATAGAATTTGATATCAAGATCGTGGCTCACCAAAGCTATCCATGGAAATTCAACAGCTTCTCCAGACACGGCAGAACAACCTCAAGCACTTGCACTGCAGTCCTGGCAATTTAGCCAGTTCTAACATTACCCAAAAGAGGGCAGGCTTTCTCAGGCAAAGAGAGAGAGGCTACGGTAGCTGGCACACACAACAATAGGACTTTGTTTTTCCACAGAAAGAGCTACCACAACTGGCTATAAAACCATCATTTCACCGAAAAGTGAGAGCGTTTATAGAAATGAAACATATCACATGGCATTCCTTTAAAACTGCCTGGA
This sequence comes from Climacteris rufus, assembly GCA_013398175.1. Taxonomy (NCBI): domain Eukaryota; kingdom Metazoa; phylum Chordata; class Aves; order Passeriformes; family Climacteridae; genus Climacteris; species Climacteris rufus. Next base: position 892,069 of record VZRZ01005028.1, on the reverse strand, counting down.
ATACCTATGATCAACTAGTCCAGATCAGACAATTAAGTTACCAACAGGAGAAATCAATCAAGCATGGAGGGATAGAACTAATCTCCAGGAAAAAAAGAAAAAAAAAAAAAAAAAGAAGACAAAAAAAAAGAAAATATGGGAGTTTGAGTCAAATTTGGATCTCATCATACCAACATTCTTGACTCAAGCACAATTCTGAATCCTGGTCCTCCCAACTTTCAAAATAGCTCTTGGGGATGCTTTTCCATTTTGTGTAAAAATATTATTATTAACACAGAACAAACCCTGTGTTTGCAAAATAGGACATCTCGTCTCTGCTTCAGATAAAATTAAGTAAGGGTGTATTGCCCTCAGCATCTCTTATCATTTGGTATTTACGACACTCTCCCCAGAGGCAAAGATGAGCAGTTTATAGGTTAATATCTACACCTTCAGATGCCATGTACTTCACATAGGAGTGTCCAATTACTGAGGAACTTCATACAAAGTAAGGAAAGAAAACACAATTATTGTGATTTTGTAAATTTAGCTACAATGCTTTTAGCCCAAGCTATTAGCTTAATTCAATCTGACAGCAGTTTCAGGTTAAAAAAAAATAACCATAATATTTTTTTTGTGACTAAGCCAACACAAAACTCCATCAAACCAAGTAACAGGCTATTCCCCTTCATTCCTCAAGAAAATCTCTCGGGCAGACCTGATTTATAGGACAGCATTTGCCCGGATCAGAATAGAATAAGCCACTTATCAAGGATTAGTTAGGAAGAAGACATTGATTTAAAATCCTGTGGCATGAAAGGACTAGAGAAAGGAGGACTCAAAAGTCCTATAAAGGGAGGGGGGAAAGAGCACCATGTACAAGAATGCTATGGTTACAGACCAGAACAGATTAATTGTCAAAAGACATCATAACAGAATTAACAGAAGACACCAAGAACTAGCTAGAGGAATAATTTGTGTGGCAAAGAATTGTGCTGATAAATAAAAAAAAATGCAACAGAAGAAAACAAGGAGAAAACACACAAACAAAAACCAGAAACCCTCACACTGATCACAATTAGCAGGGGGTGGTTCTTGCAAGCTACTGAAATGGTTTTTGGAGAAGATATTTTTAAGTTGTTCATAAGGAGGGATGAGGGAGCAACTGAGAAATGTTGAAAAGTAAAAACTGTCCCTTATTGAATCTGATCTCATCCTGTATACACAGAGACAGAATTTCTAGAAGCTTGTGACAAATAGGTAAATGCTAAGAATACAGAATACAGGCTGGGTTTTGTTTTGTCAGTTCTCCGAGGTGTTTTCGCTTACTAAGAAACAATTTTTCTTCAACATACTTTTTAGACTGCAAGCTAAGCTTACACATATCACAAAAATAATAAAAACTGTGGCAGCTATCAAGTCAGGAAATAGCTTCAAATGTTAGCACCACACCATCAAAGGTAGCCTGCAAGTGCCAAATTTGCCTATGTAAGCTACTACTGAAATTGCCTATTTTGCTCATTCCCTCCAGCAATCAGAGTTGATGTGACTTAATCCCATTAATTCACTGAGCTGAATGCACTGGAGAAAAAGAGAACTCAGCAGTTTAACAGGCTTCTGTTCATAATTTTTCTTTCCTTCCCCCAACTTTCATTTTGAAGTGCCCTCTATCATTCACAAATTCCCTGTCTCACATCCACAGCTTTTTTCCCCCAAGGTTGCTTTGTTTTTCTGAAGGCTTAAATCAGCCAGAACCAATATGATGATTGTGCATCACAAACTGAACCAATCTACATCCATTTATATCCAAGTACACACAATAAATGTAGTCATTCCTTCACAGGAAATGAAGGGACTTTTCATTCTTTTAAACTCCAGATAGTATTCAGGCTGAAAGGAGGGCTTTCTTCTTTAAATCAAATTCTCAAGAAACTCAAACGATTAAAAATTACAAAAAGGAAATAAACAGGTGTCTATGTTGACTAAATTTAACAAAAACAACAACAAAAAAGTAATAGAATCACAAAATAGGGATGTGGGATTGTTGGATTTTTTTCAAATCACAGTATAAGCTCAAGTCCTTGCCAGAATGCACTCCTTATCACAAAGGTTTTTTTTACTTCAGACTACAAGATTATTAGCAGACAATCAACTTCTATACAATTTCAACAATATTATAGAAAACATCCTTAAACTCCAAAGTATAGATGCATAGTTCAAAACAGTTGGCTGAGAAAGCAAATATTTTTCTTTTTTTAAATGCACCAAACCCTTGGCTGTATTATCTCTAAAATCAGAACAAGTTAAGAAGTTTTTGAAAAGCAGTAAATCTAAAGTAGTTAGATTTAGTAGTTCAAAGCAGTCAGTCAGAATAGTTTAGACAGTTAAGAAAAGTCTCACAAAAATCCTGTATCATAATACTTACCTCAGCTTTCAGTATTTGAGAGTCAGTGATTAAAAATTTATCTTTACCTAAACTATACTATAATAGCAAGCCATTTTGCAAGCAAGGCAAACTAAGTAAACTTGACCAAGAACTCATAGCCTGAAATAGCCAAGCAGTGAGGTAAAACAAGAAGGAAATAAAAAGACACAAAACATGTAGGAAAGATATCTGATTTTGTGTACTCTCTTTCCAAAATGTGTGAATTTTGGTAACATGCACAGTATTGGTCTCTAGTTAATGTAAAGAACTGCTAAACACAAGGATATATGTATTTGGCTTTGTCATTCGGTTTTACTTCAAGGACAAGAAGCAGACAGTGAAGCCTGATGAGGTATCTGAGGTATCTGACAGATAAAATGCTTAGCATGAAAGAATTACTTACCCCCTAATATAGTAATGGCTTTTTTGGTGGGTTTTTTTTTTTTTTTAAAGAGAATGGAGACAGACAGGAGCAGGAAAATAAATTGGTACTAAAGAAAGCAGAGTTTTGCTGTGCTAGATTGGGAACTAAAATTTTATGCAAGCCTATCAGTAGCCAGCATGAGATTTGCACAGTATAAAGGCTTGTCTTGTATGGGAGGAAAGATACTTAGCCATGGGCCTTTAGATAACAGAAGAGGGAGGGATAGGGACAAATGAATAAAGAGGTCATAATAATGAAGGCAGGAAGGTAGCACGAATACATCCAGACTGAAAAATGTTCCACAGTGGGGAAGAACAGTACTACTTATTTAATAAGGAAGCAGAGTGAAATCAGATTTCACTATCTCAATGACTCTGTATGCCAAATGAAACTTGTGGAGCTTCCAATAGTAAAGTAAGAGAATGGAGAGAGGAAGCAAGGAAGATAATTCAGAAAGAAAGCACTGATCCCACTTTCTCTGCAAATTGGATAGATTTTCAGGATAAAATTAAAGAAATGAAAACTAAAACTAAATCCAAGAATATTACCAAAAAATTGAAGGCTATAGAAAAGAAGAATGCACCTGGCTATTCATCTCAACAAAGAAAAGAGAATGAATGTAAGATTCAGGGAGTCATAGGAAACCAAAATAAGTGGAGATTGGACAAAAAAGAAAACAAAGAGCATTATAGGTACCAAGCAAAAAGAATCCACTGTTACTGGGCAAGGACAAACAGTTTAAATTTAATTGATAACAGCTACTTCCCAACTACAAATAAAAAGGGAACAAAATCAGAGCAACTTTCAGATGGAGAGAGCGTGGCTTTTTATCTGGGAAGAAGTTTAGCTAGTAAGGAACAAGGCTGGTTGCAAACTACGAAAAGCTAATTTATTAGTCTAAGCCACAAAAGTTTTCAGGGAGTTCTCTAAAGGCAGAAGAAGCCACCATAGGGACTCTAGAAACCAAGTAAATGGCTTTTATGTGTCAGAATGAAGTTAAATTTACAGTTATGAACTCAAAGTGATGTTCATAGTTCTTTCACACTCCCTGGCTCGTGCAGCATCTTTTCATCTGATAGTGCTGCAGGATGCTAATGCAAAGGTTATTTAACCTGTGTGTTTGACCTCACGGTACTCTTTGTTCTACATTCACCAGTGTGGCCATGTAGTATATACAACAAAGAGTTTTATGTTGTTACATTCCAGTTACATCTCTAGCATACATTCATCAAAGAAAGTGGTTTCATATTTGATAGTGGAAGAGTAAACAGAAGTGAAATCTGGCTTCAGCTCAGTTCACCTCAGATCAAAAGCTCACCAAGCAAAAAGGGGCAATCAAGACACTTCCTTTGGCATACAGCAGACGTTCAGGGGGCCACAGTGTAGGCCCACAGACTCAGCCACAGCTCTTCTCAGTTGACTTCATGTTTCCTTCCTGAGTTGTTTGGAGATTATTTCTATGGCCACATTACCATTTCAGTTCTCATCACTGAAAATAGTTTTCATTCTCCTAAAACATCAAAATTTGCCAACATGTAAGAGGGAAAACTTGAAATATGGAACCAACCCTGCAATTTAGGCTGACAATACCTTCCAAAGCAACAATCACTTTCAACAATCACTTTCACAGCAAGCCTCATCATACATGAAACTCACATCCAGGAACCAAACAGCAGATATAGAAATGTAGGTACACACCCCAACCTAACCACTTTTTTAGCTGACTAAATATCACTTTAGTTTGGTGAAACACATTCCAATTTACTGTTACTTATGTTCTAAATATTGTAACACTGCTTTGCCAGTCACAACACAGCTATCAATTGTCTTTCTCAGCCTCATCCCCAAAGGTACACACTATATCCTAATAATTTGTATGCAGGCATCTGTGACAATGGAAGGTCAGTATTTGTTAGAGCAGGAAGAGGATAAAGTCATGAGCTTGGATGGATGATAGGCAACAGTAACATGAAATTATCAGTAACATAAAAATGTTTCAATTCTAAATATCACCAGGTAATAATGGCATCATAACAGGGTGCAAGTGCTGCATCCAATCCCATCCTCTTCACTGTGGCCTCTTCATTTCACTACCCAGCACTTGGGCAATGCTACCTAGATAATCTCTCCATGTCAGCAATTCAGAGGGAAATTACCAGGACAGAAGGCACATTTCCTCCTCCTCATACACAGTGCTGATTCCTGATTCCTGCAGTCTGCAGAAAAGCAAGGAATTGCTACTCAGTAGGACAGTCTGTGGAAGCAGAGAGGAGAATGCTTAGAGGCTATGATTGCATATCTAAGCAGCCAAACTTACTCTGCAGTTTTCATTCTGTGAGAAAAATCCTCTGAGATTGAGTCCTACAGCTCCAAAGAAATGAGACATTTTACTCAGCTTTTGCTGCTGACTGTAACAGAGGCACCCATCTCCCAAGCCCTTCCTTCCTCCTCAAACCACCACTGTCCTCCTTTGCAGAAGTGAAAATGCTGTCATAGTATTTACTGATACCAAATTTTCATAGCTTCATCCATCGACATGGAGAGATGAGGAGTTCTGCTACCTCAACACACTTACTTTTCTGCAATATTCCAAGATCCTTGTTTACCCAGCTCTCTTGTCAAAAAATACATTATTATTTTCATAGTGGAAGCCAAGTAGTTCTAAAACATCTTTAAAGCAGCCTTGCAGAAACCATCTCTAGGAATAAAAAAGCACCATAATTAAGAGGCAAGAAATCAGGTTAGATCTTCAAAAGTTCCAATAGGTCATTTAAAAGGTGATATCTCTTCCTTAAAAAATAATCACTTAAACAAATGCAACACTGATGTCTGAAGCAAATAAAGCACCCCAACAACAAAGAAACCTAAGCATATGGTAAAGTTCAACTGGCTACACTTAACATTGACAAAATATTTTTGCAGATTTCCTTGGAAGAGTATCTAAAACATTGCAATTAAACATATGAAGCAGCAAAAAAAGGGAATGGAAAAAGAAGCTTTCTAGGCACCAAAAGTGGGATACAATGCATGATTAATTTTTTTCAGATCTTTAACTTTTTAAAAATGTGTTAAATTAAAAGAAATATGTTTGCATTACTCATGCAGAGTAATGTTGCTCAGGTCACCAAACACTTTGTGATTTGTAATTATTAACAGTTTTAACTGCCTCTGAAAATTAAATTAGATGACTTGGAAAAAAAAAACAACAAGAATCTTTACTATTCACTTTGTAAGCAAACATTATTACTGCCTCCAACTTTGGGTACCAATTCACATAATTCTTACTACCTATACCAGTGAGATGTAATACAAGGGTTTGGGTCCAGTGTTTTGTTTGGCTGTGTCTTGCTCTAAACAAAGAATTTCACTTTCAGAAAATTGCCAGAGGCTATGACAAAAACACCTCTTTCCAGGAGGCAAAATGGGAAAGAATTCCTTTCTATTTGCTTTGCTTTGCAGCAATTAAGTTATATCCGTGGGAAGCCAATAAACTGTAGAATCTTCCCGATTTATTTCTCAAAGAGATGGGGAAAAGATTGAAAGTAGTCATGACTATCAGAGAAGCACCTCCATTACAAACCATTGGAGGGCTCTGACTCCTCCTTATGCTGCTGGCAGCATAAGTCAGTTCTGAGTCGCTGAGAAACCACCTTCTTCATCTCTTGTGTTGTTTCCATCACTAACAACACACTGGCTTCACAAAGTGAGTGCTAACTGACCTGAAAAACTCATTTCTTGTGTAGGAAACTCAAAGTCCAACTTGCTCACTGGGGCCTGAATTTCACCCTTCAGCTACAGTGCTGAGCTTGAGTGATTAGTGCTTAGACAACAACCATCCCCTTTCCTTCCTCTGTCTAGTTTTCTTTCTCTCAATCCTGAACTTTTCAGTTTTTTAATACTTTCCACATTGGTATACTGACTTTCCAGGCAACCAAGGCAGGCAGGACTCAGGAGCACTCAGAGTATCAGCTCAGGGCTCCAAGCAAGGTGTACTTTCCCAAAGTGCAGAGAAATCCAGAAGCATTTCTCAGGACAGCCACAGCTTCCCGACTTGAACAGCAGGACCCCGATAAGTGAGGACAGGCCTGGTAATTCTACAGCTTTCAAAATCTCATTTCATGGCAATTACCTTACAATCCACAGCTCCCTCAAATACGCTAAGGAAAGGGGCTTTGGTCTCTAGACCCTGAGGAATCCCACCTGAGCAGGCTTTGAAACTTCATCCCTGCGGCATCCTAAGGACCCAGGGAGCTTGTTACTGACACATAACACAACAGAGACATTTAATATGAGCTCAGGAGATAACTATGGGAGAGAAAAGTGCAATAACCCCAGGTCACAAATGGGAGCAGACTTGGTATGCTACTTGACAAATAGCACTAAGACAGCCACTCTGGCACAGGGAGCAGAATAAGACTGACAAATTTGCAGGTATGAAGCAAGCAGATGAATTATGAGAGACAAAGTTAGGGCCATGAATTAAAGGAAAGAGACAATAGTACAAAACCTTTCTGGCCCATAGTAAGTCAAGTACAATTAGATCAAAAACAGAATAAAAGGACATAAAATAGGATGCTATTTTCAAAGAGAGAGGTGGGAACACAGTAAGAGAAAGAAAAAAACATTTTTAGCATTCAGAGAGGCATTTCTCTCTGAAGAAAGTCATTAATTTTTCAAAAAAGCTAGGTGTGGTTTTCCTAGGATCACAGAACTATGTTTTGCATGAGGGAAAGAAACTAGAAAGAATGGCTTGTAAAAGATCCAAAATACAGGAACACATGAGCAATTTCAAGCAGAAGATGCATTATTTCAGAAGCCAAAAACAGTATTTGCTTTGTATTTTGAGACATGTAGCATGTAAGACAATGGCTTTCATACATTCCATAAATTATGCAGACCTGGATTTTCTATAGGCTTTCAGGAAAATGCAGTTTCTACAGGAAAATAATATTAGCTTTTCAAAAATAAGTGTGCAACAAAAACCCTATCCTATTATTTGTGAGTACTGTTTCAGTAAGAGCAGAATGCTTAGGGAAAGGATGCTTGATATTTTAATTTAACAGTTAACTTCATCATTTAATTCTGGACTTTAAATAAGATTGAAAAGTAGATACTGATGCTTTGACTAAATTCAAGTGCAGACTATGAGACTACTTTGTGGGGAAAACCAGAAGGCTAAGGAATACGTTTTTTTATGGTACTTCTGAACACTGATCAGCACTTGAATATCATTGCTAAGTGAAGGTGGTTTTATACATACAGTTGCTTTTCAAGTTGTTCCAGTAGCTTCAATCAAAATCTCCACTGAATTCATTGAGGTTTATGAGTTCAAAAGCTACAGACAACACTCCATTCTCTATTTGCAGATCATTTAGATTTTATTTGTAAAATAAAATTAAAATTTCAGATTTCTTTAAAAAATACAGACATTATTATTCTTGGAGAACTCAAGCTTTAATCACATTTGTTACCTACAGAATTTGGATACTGCTACAGACTCAAGATATTAGCCATCTCCTCCAAGATATTTCTGTTTCTTCTACTGCTTCAATTGCTGAAAAGAACTCCATTCTTTTTCATACTTGCATCCTTTAAGACCTCAGTCCTATCACCAAGTCCTTGTCTTGCTGGCTGTACAACTGCCTTTCTATGGGAAATGAAAGAGGTTACTCTCCATTCACTTACTGTTGGGAAGTGTGGCATGACAGTTTGAAGCCATATGGCTAATCTGTACTCCCTCAAAAAAAGGGGGACTTCTTTTCTTATTGCCTTTTGGAAATGGTTACTAGCCCATGATGTCCATCACAAGGTATTGTCAGAAAAAGAAGTGATTGCCTCAGGTGAAAATCACACCAGGAAATTCACTGAATATGGAATCAATGGACAGTGCTGAAACACAACCCCTAGCCCTGCTAAGTTTCCTAATAGAGACAGTCTTAAGGCCCACACTGGTTATTTCTCCCTCACCTGTCCATATTCCAGTTAGTGCACAAGAAGAAATACTACTGCGTGACATGGATTGTCTGAACAACTGGCTTGTGCAGCTGTAATCAAGTTCTTTTTAATAAGACTGCACGCTCTAATTTTTCAGAGTTTTCCCTGAGAGTGATATCATATTTGTGATGATGCAGCGCAAAAGTAACAAGGTTTAAGATAACAGTTTTTTTATTCATTACAGTTACTGTGAGTATTATATGTAGAATTATTTTCAGATTATCATGTTAAAGATGCACTAAAGATGTGTGACTCCTTCCCACTCCTTCAAAATAAGACGAGAGGGGAGGGAGGGGGAAAGAAGCTGAACTAGAATAGTTTGTGAATATAACACATCTAATACTGAAAAAAATCACAAAGGCAAGAACTACACCCTTAAAATAACCTTTTCAGTTTAGTAAAGGTACTCTTTTCCAAATTTAAGCAGGTAACCCTCCTACCAATTTTATGACAAGTTCTGTCATGTTGAGCAGTCCTTGGCTGTCTAGAAACATACAAGTTCAACATTGTGTAAGAATAGTTCTTGGTTGTTCTTGCTGCAAGAATTATTTGTTCAAACTATAATTCCTCCTTTCCATGAACCCAGACTCAGTTCTGTTTTGGCTGAATTTTAATGTGTAAGCAAACCTCCTGACTTCTACAGCATGATGTAATTGTGCTGACAAGATTCACTTGCCAAGGTAAAATATGCAATGGTAAGGGAATGAATAAGCAAGCATACAAACGGCTGGTAATAACCTCTAATCATCTATTAGAGCTGTCTAGCACTTCTCTTAAAAGTGTTGAATTGCTTAGAAATCTATCAAAAACTGTTGGACTAAATTTATTCCCACAAAAGGTGTTGGTCCTAGCCTGAATTTTCCTGAAGACTACACAAACATGGTGAAGGCTGAAGTGATCAGGCATTTCCCTATACTTGCTGTTTTGGACTGTTATGAGCCAAGCTGAAGGCTAGAGATTCTACATTTTGAACCACTACCCTCTAGAGAGAAGGAAATTGTGTATTTCATATGAAGGTTCCAAAAGAAATGGAGAGGAATAGATTTGGATGAAGAGCAAAGAATTTTCCTCCTGGAGAGGTCACCTCAAAAACTCAAGGAGAAAGCAATACTAAGAACTCTCTGGTCCTAACAAAAGGACAGGAACTGAGAATCCAAGGCAGTAGATACTGGAATGGGGAACGAAGCTAGAAGTAAGAGCTGGTGTGTAGGCAGAGAGACAGATTGTGCAGGGATCTGAAGGAGAACAGACACTGTTTTACACTGCTGAGTAATCCTGGAGTCACTTGTCCACAAAGGTACTTCTCTCAGCTGTACAATCGATTTAGGCATATGGATAAAATATGACAAGTCTAAGAAGAAGGAAGACTGAGGGGTGACTTTCTACATGCTTAGACTGCCTGAGCTAACTGTTCAACGTGTTGCAGATTCCTACTCCTACTCTTCTAGGACACCCTGGTGAAAGATAGTATCTCATGTTTCCCAGTAAGCTCTCAGCTCACAAACTGAAGAGGATAGGAGAGGAAAAAAATGTAATCTAAGAAAATAAATAGAACCTTTTATCTGAAGAAGAAATACTTTCATCCTTGAAACAAAAGGCAAAGTCTAAAGGCTGTGTTCCCTCTGAAAAGGAAGAGCTGCTATATTATATAACATATATCACTGAAGCAAAAATTTACAACTCACAAAAGTCTTAGAGCTACTTATATGGACAATCAAATCATATCAGATTGTTGTGAACTAATAACAAATGATTTACTGATTAGGGATTCTTTATATCTCTTCTCTATATATTCAGAATTGGCCACATGGGGGAAAAAAAAGTGGATGGGGACAATGGGGGAAAAGTATGGGGTTTTGTGTGGATTGGCAGTCTGAACTAGAATGGCACAAACTTTATTACTACACAAACCAATACTTTTTTCTCTCTTAAGTACAACCTTTAAATGCAGGGCCTTCAGTCATCACAAATTTGTAACAGAACCTAATAGTACACTCACCTTGCATTGACACCTATTTTTCCACATTTGAAACTTTCATTTTTACTTATTATAAAGGAGTAAATTTAGCTTATATTATTATCTCATATTTTCACACCTAATGTTTACTGTAAGAATATATAAAAGACACAAAGAGACAAAGTATTTTTCTTGTCTACCTTTCTCTGTCAGTCACATTTTGGTGGACTCACCTGCTCCAGCTGTCTGGACACATCTACTTCTTTCCATTAATCATAGAGCAAAGACAGAGAGCCAGCAGAGGATAGACGTTGATCTTTTACACTGTAAAGACTGTAAGATAAGCCTAGGTTACTTCCATACATTCTATATCACATAAGTGTTCCTAAGACCCTCCTAAAGCAAAAACATACTGAAAGTCACTCAGTTCTTAAATCTTACTAAGGTCAGCTAGTACAGTTCTGCATTGATGACTTAGATAACACTGCAGACCATCCACACACCCAAAAACTTGATATCTCACATTATCTTGTTCAAAGAAGAAAATAGGGACATTACTGAGGTGAATCCTACTTTGTGCTGATGAACTGAAGTCTGGGTTTTGAGTTCCTTCACTTACACATATTTAAACTTTTAAATGTATGTTGAAAGAACGAAGGCTTAAGTTTACATGGGAACAGAGTTAAGTAGTTCATGAAATTCATCATAAAATGACGTTCATTAAATACTTCATTAAAATCTTCATTGAAAATTAACCTCCAAAAGTTAGATAGTCAAGCCTACAATTCCTTAGAGTGAACCCTTCCATATTCCCTTCTCTTTTGGTACTACTCTTTAACTCAGTACACCTCCAAAAAGATTCATCTAGACCCTTGGGGAATAGAAGCTGGAGACAATCTTCAGTACATTCAAATCAAACTGACTGTCACATAGAACTGTTAATGCCAAGCTAAAGGTTTTTCATGCAAACACAAAAAATAGAAAAAAGTAAGACTTCTAATGTTACTGCTTTTTTCATCTTCTCTCTAGTCATTTTCTTTGAAGCTATTCAAACTAGCAACTGTCTGCCAAGTTTAACTGGATTACCTTCAATTTTATATGCCTTTGCATTTAAGAAAAAAAGTGATATGGAAAAAATGAGCAATTCTTGTCGTAATTGTTCATTGCATTCTCAGAGAATAACAACAGCAACATCACCACATATGCTGATATGTAATCAAAGATAAATTATTATGTACCTGGAGTAGATTTAAAAGAAAAAAAGCAATCAATGCAATCAGAATTCATTGGGAAGACTGCTAATCAAGATTTTGCCTTGAATTGTTACTCACATCTGTCTCCTAGGCATTCATCTTTTTTCCTCTCCCTCCCACCCACAACAGTATATTTACCTTTAGAAAATGAGGAACCCTTCAGAGCAGCATTATTGGCTGTACTTTTGTCGTACAATAGGAGCATGGTCCACTGTATATGTAAATATTACCTCAAAGTAAACACCTCACACAAATGTACTGACTGTATTTCACTTCTGCTTTAAGATTTGTTCCAAGTATAGAAGCCCGTTTGCTGCCACCTCTACACAAGGATTATGCTGCAATCAAGACCATACAGCACTTGCCAGCCTTAACCTGCCAATAACCTTCCTCATCTCCAAAAAATCAAAAGTGGACAAGAATGCTACACGGAGCAAATCACATTAATATCTCATATTTGGCTTAATTTATATGTTGCTTAATTTATATTTTTTTAAAATCATATTTCAAGAAACAGAATATATTTCAGTTCTGAAATTTATTTCCCATTTTATAGGAAATGGCTTATTCTGTCACCTTTTCCATTGTTTTTAGTAACCCCAAAAGCAGCATGCTGAAGACCAAGTGAGAACACAGACACCAATCTGTTCCTGAGGTTATTATAGATGCTACTGCAAGCATATTCCCATTTCCATACACAGTGTGATGGTTTTTCTTAAATAACCAGACAAATCTGTATGGTGTCTGATCCTCCTGGCACCACTGTCCCAGCATAAAACATACACCTGAAAAATACTTGACTTCACCAGCACCATCACCTGCAGGAAGCTCTTCTTAGTAGATATCTTTCCTACTCACCTCTTTCATCAGAATAGTGGTATCTACAGCAAGGACAGACATTCCAGGCCTACAAAAGGCTGGAGGGAAATGAACCTGTATCATTACAGTTAGACTCGACCTTAAGTGTCTTTTCCAACATAAATAGTTCTACAATGACTCTACACCATCCCTACAATGTTGACTATGAGTGTTCTGAGCAGGAAGAAGAGTGGAAGAAGAGTGCTGAAAGCGTTCTAGGTTCCTGCTGACCTACCAGTACCACACCTCCCGACTGATGGCAGCACCTGAAGTTTTTCAAATATCTCCACAGAAGTCAAAGATTTGCTTGCAGAGTTTTGTTCAATCCACGGAGAATTCTGCAAAGATTACAACATAAATAAACTGTTCCTGTTCCAAATAATATCCAAGAAAAATTGCTTTGCTTTCCCTCCCCTCCAAATAGGGTGGCGATTTTTTTTTTTCCATTTTTAAAATAGATCTCCAAAATTGGAGAATTGTGGCAAGAGACTCTGAAGGTCCACAGAATAAAAGTGCCATGTGTGATACCCCTGTGATTACTATGGTCACACGAAAATCCACAACGATGACAAGTCTGTGAGGTGTAAGGTAAAACAGATGCAACATTTTAGACTTAGGCTTGGAGATTAATTCCCACTATGAATTTTTTAAGTTTTAGGAATTTCCCAAGGAGTCAGGTAGGTATGTTTATTTATTTCAATTGGAAAATATACACCACGTTTTGCATTAGGATATCCAAGGATATGGGGAGCTCAAATCTTAATATGGTATCTCTGTCTGCTTGAGATACTCTTACTTCATTGAAGACTGAACTCTTAAATTCAGAAGAACATCAAAAGGGACACTGAACAAATGAATCTTTCTGGTGTTGATGGTGCTAAGGGAGGAGCATAGCAATATTCCCTTGGGCAAATTCTGCTCAATTTTTTCCTATGCAACTCTATTGATATCCTGGCTCTCAGAAAGGAAAATTGTCTTTATACATCAACACAATAAAAATAACACAGACAAAACAAAAAAACAAAAGGTTGATTTTCCCAGTAATTTTATACAAAGAACTGCTCATCTTTTGAAAATACTAATGATTTTAACATAAATTAATACCTGACAGAACAGTCCTCTTAAAGAAGCCCACAGGTTCAGTGATGCAAAATTTCACTTTTCAACTGCCTCTGGATTATGCTAGCTAAAAATTACTACAGCATGATTTTTACTGGTAGTAGAAAATGTATCTTTTCTTTTAATTCTCAGGAATTACACAGTTACCCCAAAAAGTACTTGAGTAGTAAGACTCATTGCAAGTAATTTATTCATTCTGTAGAAGCATGACATATAGTTCAACAGAATGTTAATTTTTCACTATTCCAGTCTCAGTTGTTCAAGGAACTCTGACAATTTCTATCATCCTTAAATAGCAGGACTTCTTGGTAAGTATCAAGTCCTGACTAATCTGTTCTTTTTACAGAAATAATTACCTTACAATTTGTACAAATACACAGTAACTGAAAGAAGGAAAAAATACTGTTACTTTTCATTGCATTAGTATTCAGCCAAACATACATCCTATCCAGGGGACTTTTTTGTGCTGTATTTTTTGGCACAATCAACTCTTTGAAAGATTCATCAAATAAATATGAGATATAGCTGTTCTCTTTCTTTCAAAAGGCACCCCCTCCTAATCTTCTGCTATTCACAATCAAAGCAGGATCTACTCTGACACAGGATAATCATTGGTTGAATCTATACTTAAATATATGCAAAGTTTATGTCAGCAGACTCAAATTCTGGCAACAGCCTGTCAAATTCAGCAATGTGGCAGTCAGCAAGGACAAATATTGAAATTTAGCAGTAACCAGAATGAAGAAAGACAAGCAATACTGAAACAAGTGACACGTCTGTTGCCAGTTGCACTGCAGATATAGAACACTATGTATGAATTGTCCCAAGTCTGCAAACATGGCTTGCCTGAGTCCTCTACCATAAGTTTACCCTGTTATGATAGGAGTTTTACCACTGAAACCACGAGTGCTCACACCAACAAAGTCTGACTTCAATTTCTGATCCAGTGCAGTGGACCTGCAGAACACAAGGGGCCAGACAATATTCCTGAGCCTATGTGTGAAGGAGAGCATCTCCAGCATGCCAAATGGGGGAAAACTGACAAACAGATTGATGGCACAGCTGTCATTTTGAATCAGCAGTGAATGAATAAGCTCTGAAGGCTGAGTTAAGAGACACATGTACATAAGGTTAGGGGACACTATCATTCTATATTCCAAGGAGATGAGAGAAGCAGCAACAGAACTGTGACTGCCAAAGGCAGCACCAAAGACAGGATGAACTCTGCGAGCAGGTAATTATACTCTGCAGAACACCAGCACCTGGAACCATTAACACAGCAAGAGGCAGAGCTCAGACAGAGAGTGCATAAGCAACACATCCGGCCAAGCAACTGCCAGACTCTGAGTGAAGAGCAGCTAAATAAATATTCAGGAGATAGAAAACCGTAGTCACTGGGGGAAAAAATAGTGAATTTCACAGTCAGCCATTGAAGGATACATCCTGTAAAGCTGAGTCTCTAGGACAGTCTCCCTTTAGCTTATGATTCTGTAGTGCCGAGTACAAAGGCATCTTAACCACTATGCACAATACAACATGATACTGCAAAAGGAATAATAAGGTAGAATTATTACCCAGGGACACTTTTCAAGGTGATCTCTCAGACAAGCTATCAAAAAGAGGAATACAATTACATTAAAAAGACACACGCTCATTTTCCCTAAAGTGCACTTAAAAGACTTTAGGAAAATTTAGGATTCTTTCCCAAAAATATTTAGAAGACCATGCCATCCCCTAGAAAATAGAGAAGAGAAAAAGTTTAACAGCTGTAAGAGTTCAAAAGACATTCAAACAGTTATTTAACCAGTTGTAAATCATTCACAAGACAAGACATGGAAGACCTTTATTGGTTAAGGCCAAAAGCACCACATCTAGTTATAAGAATGCTTGATTCTCTTTCCAGAGGGAGTATTTGAAGAGTAATGTAACAGAGAAGAACTGGGTTTTTCAAAACATTTAGAGGATGCAGAAACCTAGATAATCTTCATTCCCATTTTTCCATAAACACTGTATACCTGCTAGCAGTACCAACCATTACTCAGAGCACTCTTTTGTGAGCAAAGCTAACATATGTTTGGGGTTTTTTTTCTAAATCCAGACATCTATTTAGGTAGATAGAGTTTAAACACACTTGAAAGCAAAAGGCTGAACCAGCTTTGGGTAGACCAGAGGATTACTCGTGTCTCTACATACTAAAGCTCCCCAGCAGCTGCTCTTCTCTCCTACATGATGTTCCCTCATTCCAGGCAAGGGGAGATAGTGCAGTTGTTGTTTTCCATCTTCTAGACATTCCCAGTAAAGAACAGGAAACTGAACAACAGTGAGCTATTCCCTCTTCTCTTTCACCATTCCCATGGGAGATTTGGGGGGATCTCTACACACACACATACACTTGCTGTAGCTCCTCACAAACAGCATCTCTGGAGCCCTTTCAGCACAGTCAGCCCTAGCAGCTGAGCTCTGCTTTTTCTAACAGCTGCTTCTAAACTGCTGCACAGCCACTGCCGGAAAAATAGCTAGGCTGAACCATATGATAAAGAAGTAAAGGGAAGCCTCCCAACAATTCAAAAGGCATCTATTTTTATTTATGTTTATTGTCCAATACAGTGCTTACAGGCCTGAATTCCTTGTAATATACTGCTTCAGTCTTCTGTTTCTGTGAACAGCTCCCTAAGGCATTCCATCAGCACAAAAAAAGTGGGTGGTAGGACAACAATCCCAAGCATGTGAGACTTCCCCAATGAAAGTGCAAATCATCCAAAGGGAAGCAGGTATTCCCACTAACCCACATAAGCCCTTTCAACTATGCCCTGTCTGCCTTTTCATTGTGACAAGATCAAAATGCCATCAAGAACTGATAAGAGATCTTTTACTTACGATTTTCAATGTTTGCACCTGGTATTGAAAGTAAGTGCAACAATGTCATCAGGATTACAGACAGAAGAAACAGTAAGATGTTTACTGTGAGAAGGAAAGGCAGCTCTTCATAAGGCACTTTTTGGTCATACAAAAGAAAGAAATTAAGATATTAACTTCTCTGAGTTAGAGAGTCAGTTTTGACCATGAAGTCAAAAGCAGAAAAATGCATCATTGATTTTATCACATAAATTTATAGACCTCTTAGTGCTATGTAAAATAAAATAACTGTTCCATCTGCGGTAGAGACTTGGAACTCATTTTTCTATCTACTGTAAATAAAGTGCCACCACATCCTTGGAAATCCATCCAATGCACAAAAGCATAAGAAATAGAGGGGATGAGAACAGTACCTGGTGTTCCTATCAGCCAGCTCTGCAAGACTTAGTTTGAGACTACAGCTGTAATTATAGTTACTTCTTCTTACCTCAGTGAGAAACTGCAAACACAACACAGCCTGAGAACAGCCAAGCCTAGTATGAAATAACTATGTAGTACATTTAGATCATTGTGACATCTAAAAGATGGGGCAATTTCTGACAACAACACTTTGGTGTGATGCTCGGGGTAACAGTCCCTGGTGTCTTCAATTCTTGCTGCAGTCCTTGTCTTGGAGGGACAATAACAACATCTCTATTAGTCAGCAACCTTCCTCCCAAAACTTGGAAAAGTGCTTGAGAGCTCAACTCCTCTGGCAGGTCACGAGACAGAATTCCGAAGTTTTTCAATGTAATTGCACAAATCACTTTTGTTTTGATTTGGTTTTTTTGGTTGGTTGGTCGGTTTACTTTTTTTTTGTTTGTTTTGGGGGGGTATTTGTTTGTTTTTGTTTTTTGCTAAGTTAAAAAACAAAACAAAACAAACCCCACCACAGTGATTTGGATCAAGCATCAAATTAGAGCTGGCTTTCCCCCAGCCATTCTTCTTCCTCCACAGTTCACAAAACTATGCTGCACAGTACCTCCAGGGATGAAGAAAACAACATGTAACCATTCCAAATGGAGGCATCCAACCTCTCAGGTAAATCACCTATCACTCACTCTGAAGGACTGTATACATTCTCTATGTAAACCAACCCTTTCTAGTATCTCCAGCCATTTTTCTTCAGCAGAAACTCTTAAGAAATGGTAGGTGTACTTGCTAATAATAAGCTATGTTTTTCAAGAAATATATCTGCTCAATCTTATTTCTTATTCTATTTACTATTTATTTATTTATTCTGAAGCCAGAACATACCGAGCAACAGACAGAAGTCCACTATGGCAATGCAGTTATTTATATTGACCAAGCTTGCAAATCCCATTTCACCATTTCTCCACAGAACATATGGTTTATTAGAGAGAATTACACTACTTTTTGATTTGCCTTTCATATCTGTCATTTCTGTGCCTTCCAGTAAGGTGTTTTATTTACTGTGTGTTGGCATAGTGTTAGTTCTTATGTAAGTCCTGTTAGCCAGGAAATGAGAGAGGAGAGCACAGCATGGAAACACACTCAAGTGGCTGGAAATGGTGCTGTGACAGGCCCTCTGCTAGACAAAATAGGGCTTGTTAATCAGAATTGTTTTCTTGTACTTTGGGGACAGTAAGTCCATAAAACCTGTGTTTGTCTCCTAACATTTTCTGTAGTAACATAACAGTGAACAATATTCAGAGATTAAATTCCCACCAACTTAATGAAAATATACATTTGAATAAAGTAGAATTTCCCTGCAGCAACAGAAGTGGCAGCACAAACATGGTTTTAGCTAGAAAATGAAGTCCAGGGAAGAGGATGGGAAAGACTAAGACAAGCTGTGGCTGCTTCTTCCCCAGGAAAAGGTTTGACCAAAACTCTGAAGTTCCTGGATTACATGGAACCCAACAGTTACCTAAGCTAGACAAGGCCATAGTTTAGCTACCCCGTGGTTCATATTTCAATGCCACCTTGTGTTGTTTCAAGGGATGATGATAAATTTCTGGCCTTGACCACGGCCTCTGTAACCTGAGTTACAGCCAAGAATTCTGCACCTGAAGAACTTACTACTTCAGCCACTGAACCAAAGTAATCCAGACCTATTTCTAAACAAATTATTGACAAGTACCACTTCTGCCTTTTCATGTCTATGTCCCATCCATTGTAAAAGCAGTGTTCAAAAAAAACCAAGTTCAGTAGCAGAGGCTGATGTGATTTTTCTTACTATACTTTATGTCTATTAGTCAATCTAAAAAACAAGAAGGTTCAGAATAGTTTTGTCTCATTCTCGTATCTCAGTATGATCTCAGGAACTGGATAATAGTGAGGCCTCACTGGTATCAAAGGTGGTGATCTAACTTAGGCTTAGAAAAGAGAGTTCCCTCCCCACCACCCTGCTCTCGCTCTTTCAAAGAATTGGAGAAAATTTAAGCAGTTATAAACTAAAAATGCACAAAATGTTTCCCTTAATCACTTAAAAATCAAGTATAGTGTCTGAATGCTGTTTAGGACACTTATGGCTGCCTGCGCCGATGGGTAATCGCTCTTGAGCCAAGGGCATCTCAGATATTGACATGCAAATTCAATCTCTTTACTTATATAAAGGGTCATGAATGTTGTTGCTTGAACAGAAGACAATCCCATACATTTCACATTCTCAAGCTCTGCTACCCCACATTTCAGACCGAAAAAGAGGTGTCAAAAGAGATTAAAAAGTGTCAATGTTCACAAAGACACAGTTATTACTCATTAAGTATGCTCATAATACATATAGGTAACAAATTTATACATTGTAAGTATGAATCATACAGAGGGGTTTAGTATATGCATATATATACACATCTATAACATCCTCTAACAGAGACTTTACCAGTTCTCAATATCTATTGATAATTTACGCATTTAAATGCTGGCAAGTAGTGATGCCTAACACAATTAGATTTAGCCTTTCACAGGTGCTTTCTGGATGTGTCACTGGGCTCTGCACAATGGTCAGAAACCAGCAGTCCAGTGCCAGTAACCCTCAGTCTCCTAAATACATAATTTGTCATTTGGCTCCGGTTTCTCTTCTGCCTGGGTTCTCATCAGTTCTCTCTCTGTATTCTTTTATCAACAGAAGTGAATAGGGAAAAAGGAAAAAGTAGAGGAAATTCAACACAATTCTTGGTTGCATGCTCCCACTTCTTGAAACCTAATCCACTGGGCTACCTCCACCATCAGCCAAAGCTATAGAAGTAATGTGAAAAGGGGAAAAGCACTTCAGTTTGGTATTGCAAGACATGCAGGGAGAGCTGGACACTGCACAACTCAGATGCAGGAAATTCCTTCTTACCATGTCATACTTTAGATTCACCATGGCCTTAAAGCAAAAGAGGCCATATTTTTTGCAATCTCCCCCTAGGCCAGCATCATGCTTCAGTGGACTTATTCTTGCCGCCACATGTTTTCTCAACATAATATTTTCTTTTATTTTCAACAGTAAATTTAACAGATTTCCCTAGAGACTAATTTTTGTCCAGTACTTATTTTCCCTAAAGGGATAGAATTTTACCTAATACACTGACATACAATCAGTATAACCACTGAAAGCAGAACTCTGCCAACACCACTTTAGAGCATACTGTGCAATATCATTATGTGGTGAAAAAAAATTCCTTTACAACTCAGATCACATTCTCCAAATAGCCACATTTATAGCACAATGTGTGAATAAGGGTATAGATTTATCAAGCAGTTTTAAGAAAACACATTAACAGAAAAAGGTTAAAGGAGAGTGGTGGCCTTTTATTTATAACAGTGATTTTCTTCTCTGAAGAGTTCTAATGTGGTTTTCATCTTATTTTTGCAAACTCTCCTGTATTATTATTCATTCCACTATTAAAGCAGAATGAACACTTCCTTACATAATCTTAACTACACTTCTCTTTTGCTAATAATATCTAAAATTCAACACACTACAAATATTTGAAAGGCATCAATCCTATTTGCAAAACCAATTTATTTTATCAAGTCCAAAACATCTTATGTGTTAGTCACTTTTGCTACAGAATTTCATATGTTGCAAGAAAGATTGTACTTATCATATTACAAAAATCTGTCAGCTTACAAATGTATTAGGCAGGAGTCTTTCTCATGTAAGGAAACATTCTGGGTTCAAAACCCAAGAAAATTAAAAGGGAACTCCAATACATTACAGCACAGCAGTTTCTCCTTTCAGAAGTCTGAAGACCAAATATCAGCTATTGTCCAGTGTCTTCTCTACTTCTTTAAATACTCAGCTTTCCTACCATCTTTTACACATATAGACTTGTGTCACAGGACACATACAATAACACAACTTACAGGAAAAATGTACAATCCTTACAATCAAATTTTATCTCATAACAATAAAGTCTGAAACTGTATCTAGCCATTAGCAATTAGGTTAGAGGAGACTTGCATGAGAAATGGCTCACCCTGAGATCCCAGTGGAATGACCTACAATACAGCACATGGAAGGATCCTCCAACTGCCTTCCTCTCATGAGGACTATCACTGCTCTTTGTTCCATGACTTTTCAGATATTAAAGCTTGTCTAGCCCGCTAGGCCACCCGAATCTTAGCAGTGTTCTGACCACTGCAACCCAGCACCTCTTCCTTATTTCCTTGCTCTGCTAGCAATCACCATGTTACTTCACCAGAACCATCTTTTAATTGTCAGCCTTCTAGCCTCTTTACTCTCCTCCAAGTTCTCAAATTCAATCTGCAAGTCCCTCCAGTATTTAGCCATACTGTATCCATCAGATCTAGTTTTTAGCCATATGATCATCTTTGTCTGTTAATGACAGTAGACTCAGCTTATCCTTTCTGAAAACTTAACTTTCCACTGTAGTGTGGATAGGAAACTCCTGAAAGGCAAGGACCTGACCAAATGTGTGACTGCCCCTGACTGACCAGAAGCCAGCACAATACTCTCTCCCCCACTCCAGCTGCCACCCTCCAGTTGTACCTCGGTTTTAGATGGTTAAAACTTCCACTAGGCTTTGGAACACTGGGACAAAGGCCCCAGTTTCACTCTTCTTTTAATGCTACCACTGCTGTGTAAATCTTAACTAGTGACAAGTCATGTGAGATAGTTTATGGACTATGTGTCCTGGTGCTGCTCAAGTAGTCTCTATCACAGAAAATTATGAGAGAAGTTAATATTTGAGATCAGGTTTATAATCCCCCATCACAAGTATGCAACAGACAACCATTTAGATGTGATCCCAGTTTATATGATGGTCCAGCTTTGACACCATGTAAACAAAATGTCTGGCAGGTAGTGAGAAAAACCTTTATGTACATGTGAATATATGTATTCCTATTTAGTTAATATTTCATGCTGTTATGACTGACTCCACACTTTTCTTCATGCTGTTTGTACCTTCATGTGCACCAGAATCAATCAGCTTCAGTCCCAGCAGTTCTATTAGTTTTTATCTCCCAGCATTTTCTAAAAGTGGCTCCTGGTGGCTTACATAAATAAAAGCAGCTTTTTACAGGAACAACAGATTTATAACTTTAATAAGGCTGCCCTCCTTCCTGCATTAAAGTCTACAGTACATGACAAATCAGGTTAAGCAAGCTGGTATCGAATCTGAAGCCAAATGCATTTTTGAGCCAAACCTTAATTCTCTGAAGAGCTTCAAGCATATTTTGAAGATGTTAAATTATTGATAAGGAAAATCAATTCTATTTCCAGCTCAGGCAATGTCATACAGTCACAGTATATGCAACAAAAGCTAAGGCAGGTTTTCTGTTTTATTAACTTCATGACCCTTTAGAATTAAATTACCTACTTTTTTGCTCTTTAGAATCCTGATAAAGTCACTACTGACAGCTTAACAACTTCTGGTAACTTCAGATAAGCATAAAAGATTTGTCTGAAAACAATGTCAGAAACAGACAAGAAAACCATGAGACACCTGCAGACTCCTAAGTTTATTTATTAAACTAGTATTATTTCACCAATATCATTAAACTTGGACACTTCAGCAAATAAACTGCAATGCATTCTGATCATGAACAGTTTCCTCAAAAGGTCTGAAACAGTGAAACATGTTCCATCCAAGGAGGCAACAGGATGGCAAATAATCCTGGGAGAAAGTTGGCAGTTGGCAAGAACAGTTCTTTGTGAACCTTCCCAAACAAAAAAAAATAAAAAATAGTGGTATCTACATATACACTTTCAAGTTATTTCAGTGATTTTATTCAGTATCTATTTCCTAGCATTTCCAGAGAAATTCTTGGGCACAACAATGGATGGTGATGGAAGCATTTTTTTAAGTACTCCAGCCATTAAAGTACAAGATACATTAAAAAAAGGAAGGACATAAAATGGTGTTATGAATCTTTTCTGTTCTAAAGTAGAACAGCTCTAGTAAGTAAGCAATTAATTACAAAGGAAC
Source organism: Climacteris rufus (assembly GCA_013398175.1). NCBI lineage: Eukaryota > Metazoa > Chordata > Aves > Passeriformes > Climacteridae > Climacteris > Climacteris rufus. Next base: position 868,761 of record VZRZ01005028.1, on the reverse strand, counting down.
AACAACCACCCTCATACACTTTCCCAAAATCATCCTAGCAGTTTTAGGATTTAATGATATCTTTTGATGAATCAATGGAGAATTCCCTTCAGCTTTCCTGTTGAATATGTCCAGTTTAGTATAAAACACAGAGGTATCTGACAGAGGAAAACCTGACTCTCCAGGTTAATTAGTTACTATGTTTCTCCCATTGGATACCTCAGTCTATATCCGATTGTACCGTTATACACAATATCACAGCCTTAACAGCTGTGTGCACACAAAAGGAAATATCTTTTGTTCCCTGAATATCCTACCAGTTAGGCCACCCTCCAAGACCCCTCTGCCAAATGCACAATGTCTGTTCCCAGTTCTCTGATGGGTGTCCCCAGAACTGAGAAAAAGCACTTTTCTGTAAAGCAATGTGAGCCAGCAACACTGCAGCTCCCAAAATGTTCCCGAATGAAACCATTCAGCAAAAAGAATGCAGATGCAATTAACTATTAAGCAAGCAAATGCACTTTTTTGATGAATAAAGCATCTCTAAGAAAATCCCTTCTAAATTCTAATGTGAAGCCCGTAATAGTGGTAAGTACTAAACGCCTATTTTTCAATCGGCCACAATTCAAATGTGAGATGGCAAATATCCAGACAGGAAAACTATCTGAAAAACATACAAAATAGGCGCTCAAAATAGAGTGGAATTAATTCCTTTATTGCCAGTAACTCTCTCTAAGCTCTGATTTTCACGGTACTGTTTCTAATTAAAAGAGAAATCTGCTGTGGAAGGAAGTTCACCTAAGTGCTCTAGAGAGAGCTCACATGTCTAGGCAAAACACAGCCCCTTGCGGAAGGTAAATAACAGATGCTATGTTTCCTTCTCCTCCTTACTTAACTACTACTGCATCTGCCGCGTCTCTGCCCGTGGAGCCCGATAGCCCCGGGAGGGTGAGCGGGCAACAGACGGCAGGGGTGGTGGCGGCAGCAGCGCCAGTGGCAATGCCCCGCAGCTCTCCCCTGGCGCCGGCGCCCATCCCCCGCCAGGCTCTCAGCCCGCGGTAGGGCGGGGCACGGCCTCCCATCGCCACAGCGGCACGGCCGAGACGCCCCGGGACCTCCGACCCGCGGCTTCTCCCTGCGCGGGGCCGGGCACCGCCCGAGGCCGCCCCGCGGCACCGCNGCTGGCGCGGCTGGCGCTGGTGCTGTACGGGCTGCACCAGGACCGCGCCATGCGGGTGCGCTACACCGACGTCGACTACCGGGTGTTCACGGACGCGGCACGGCTGGTGACCGAGGGGCGNTTCCTCGCCGAGGCCTTCGGGAAGTTGCTCTTCGTGGCCGGGGACCTGGCGGCTGCTGTCGTCGCCTACCGGGCCCTGCGGCGCCGAGGGGCCGCCGCCGGCCGCGCCTGCGGGTGCTGCGCCGCCGCCTGGCTCTTCAACCCCCTGCCCATGGCCGTGTCCAGCCGGGGCAACGCCGAGGCGCTGGTGGCGCTGCTGGTGCTCGCCACCCTGTACTGGGTGGAGGCGGGCAGCGTGGGCAAGGCCGCGGTGTGCTACGGGCTGGCCGTGCACATGAAAATATATCCGCTGACATACGCACTGCCCATCGCGCTCCGCCTGCGCACCCGGCGCTGCCGCGGGGAAGGGGCACTGGGTGCGCGGGGTGACAAAACGGCAAAGTTCACGTTTGTGGGGCACCTGTGGCACCTCTTTGTAAAGATGCTGAACCGCGACGTGCTGCTTTTTGGAACGGTTGCCGGATCAGTTCTGGCTGCCTTGACCATTGCATTTTATCACCTCTATGGCTGGGAGTTTTTGGAGCATGCCTACCTCTATCACCTGACCAGGAGAGATATCCGTCATAACTTCTCTCCCTATTTCTACATGTTGTACTTGACAGCAGAGAGCCAATGGAGTTTTGCCCTTGGGCTTGCAGCTTTTCTGCCCCAGCTGCTTTTGCTCCTGGTTGTGTCCATAGCGTTCTACAGAGACCTTGCTTTCAGTTGTTTCCTACACACAGCTATTTTTGTGAGTTTTAACAAAGTATGCACATCCCAGTACTTTGTCTGGTATCTCTGCCTTTTGCCCCTTGTAATGCCTAGTATTAAGATGTCCTGGCGGCGTGGCGTGCTGCTTCTCTTCCTGTGGTTCTTTGGACAAGGCTTGTGGCTTGCTCCTGCGTATTTTCTGGAGTTCAAAGGATTTAACACTTTCTTATTTATATGGTTGGCAGGGTTGCTGTTCCTTTTAATTAATAGCCTCATAATTGTTCAGATTATTTCACATTACCAAAAAGAAGCACAAGTTGCAAAAAAACTGAAACAACAGTAATAAACTGACCAAAATCCAGAAACAGCCCTACTGTCCTTGATGAGGCGTCACATATCACCAGCACTTTTTTTAACATAAACAACACGTACGTTCTACTAAAGCACATTGTAGGTAAATGTTCCAGGGCCTTGAGGGCACTGATTGGCCTCAGTTTCCCTGAGCAGCCCCAGTCCTGCCCTGAGCAGTGTCTGAAGGTGTACTTGTCTCCTGGGTGGATCTTGAAACTGCATTGCAACCCTCTCTCCAGTGCTCTTCAGCTCTGTCCTTCTGCTCCTGACTGGAATCCTGGAAGTACCCTGGACCAGTCCATCACTTAACCACGTTTGGGGCTCTGAATGAGCTCTGCCCATCTCCACTGTCTTCATCTGCCATCTCCAGAGACAGTGTGACTGTGGCCTGCTCTTTGCCCCCTCTGCTGGGGTCATCCTCAGTTCCTGCTCATACTCCCTCATGGAGCAGCCCTGGCACTTTTATTCTCATTCTCAATGTTAGTTTGCTTGTTGAGGCCTGTGGCTTTTGTCTAGAATAACAAAAGATTATAAAGTTATATTGGAGTCTGACAGTTCTGTACATTTCAGTGGGTCAATGGGGTGTTTTACAAGGTGATCACTTAATGTATACACTGGGGTTTCTTTTTTTTTTGTTTTCGCAGTGACATTTTGGCTATGCAACCTTTGTGGCCTGTGCCTGGTCTTTCTGTCACTGCCTCCTTGAGACTTTCAACTTATTTTAGAATTCAGATATGCTATTCTTTCACCTATTTTTGCATTTCCAGTTCTGTTTGAATTTTTGAATAGATTTATTCCTCTTGCCATGGAGGAAGATTTTCCCATATACCTCTCTCGGATCACAGAGATGTATAAAGCTTGAAGATTTGTTTCTTGCTGCCATGATCTAGAAAAGAGGCAGTGGCCTTAAACTGCAGTTAAGTAACTGTTATTGTGGATGTTAACAGTAGCAAATGCAGAGAGTCAAAGTACACCTAGAATGGCACCTGTCCCCCAAAAGCACTAGAGTTTATACCAAAACAGTAATTGGAAATGTAGTCTCTCGACAGTTCCATTTCTCTGCTATTAAAATATAAATGAAAACATGAAGGGGGTTGAGGAAATACAGTAGTTGCTGGAAGAAAAGCGAAATTTTGAAATAGGAAACTGCATCCTGCCAAAACACATTGATTCCCAGAGATACAAGAAGATGTGGAATCGAGTGTCAGATGATAGTAAGAGGAGTACAGAGCCATTTTGAAGTCAGTACTCTCAAGAACATTCCACAAGACATCTGATGTACAGAGATTTTAACAGAGGTGGAAACTGACAATGGATTTTAATAAAATCTAGTTCAAATAGGCGTATGCCAAATACGATAGTTTTCATATTTGCCTCAGCTTTTAGTTACATCCTGTGTGAAAGTGAAACCCCTTGTGTGTAATATACAGTAGGGCTTCAAGGCAAAATAGTTTCAACCACTTGGAATTCCCAGTGGTGTCATTGGGAAAGAGTATGGCCAAGTGGATTTGCCATGCTGCCTCTCTGAACCCTGCTGTCTCCTGAGGCAGCCCTCTTCCTGAGAACTGCACTGACTCCCAGCTATCTCACATACAGGTTTCCTTTCCTAGTTGTAGTGCTACCTTGTGAGATGGGATTACAGTCTTTTGATCCATGAACTTTTCCCATTGCTTCTCAGCCCCGGTGAGGTGGTTACATGAAAGGAGAGGAAGCCCTGGAGCCCCAACAGTCCAGAGCCAAAGGGCATGTTATCAGGAGTCATGACCATGTCCTTATACCACTCTGGCACAATTTGGCCATTCTGATGTGTTAAAAGGAAGGATGATTTCCCTGTGATTTCCATGGTCAGAGTGCTGGGGGATGTTTCTGCTCCCCCACTGGAAAGCTTTTCTCTGCTATCTGCAGTCTCCCTCGCCTTCAAGTTGTGAAGATCCCAACAGCCTCTTCTTTGTATATCCAGAAACTGGGTAAGGCAATGGATATTCTTTTGACTGTCTTGGTATTTTGGGGCAGGTCTTAACAGATGTGGCACTGATTTCCTTCCCCTGGCTTTGTCTGGGATGAAGAAAGGTTTATTAGCACCAGCTTCTCTGCATCTTCCACTAGAGATTTATCAGTTCAAAAACTGGTGGCATAAGCCACTTGCACACAGTTTAGTTTTATATTAATCAACAGAATATTTTGTGTGTTCTGTGAGTGTGTGAAGCAAAAGCATCCCATGTGGCTTTATTTTCCAAGGTAGAGTTGACATACCCTGTGTCAGCAGAAGACAGAAGAGGCTCTTCTGTGCTGATACTTCTGTTCACCCCATCCTGGTGTCCAGGCAATAGCTCATTTTCCTTTGCAACTGATCTTCTCTTCCCTGTTACACATTTTTCTGTTGCAAAAAGCCTGTTTTCTTCCCCCAAAGCAATGTTTTGTGTCTCTAGCAGACCTACTTATGCTGTTTCCAGAGATCTCCACAACTCTGTTTTTCCCCTTCTGTCTGCAAAGAAAGCAAATGCAAGCCAAAAGGCATTTCTAACCTCAAAAACCTTTCACAAAAATCTGCAATGTAAGTTACTGTGTTCATGACAGAATTGTAATGGTTTTTAGGTAAGAAGTAACTTCCATTTGAAAAATACGATTCTTGGTCTGTTAATAGCTAAATCATTTTGAGAAGGCAAATTTTTCAGCAATTTTTCATCATTTTTCAGAATACAAATTCTGAAGCAGCAACAGGAACCGAAGGGTACCTTCCCTTTGCAGGTCAGTACCGGTCCTGCAGCAATGATTTAAGAAAGCCTTGCATAAGCAAGTTATAAAAAGGCTTTTATACAAACCTAGGTTTACAGTAATTATTTTAATAATCCAGGATGAGTCCCTTTTTTTTACAGTTCTCTAAATCACCCAAATGTGTTTGTGATTTAGAAGTCATTTAAATGACTCCTAAAAAGCTGGGTAAGAGAAATGAACTGAAGGAGGCAAACAAAAAGAGATGTCTGAGAGTTTAGATCTTGCAAATTGCTTTAAAAAATATTATTCCTTAGTTAAATGGAATTTAATAACTTTATTCATTACAAAAAAGCATTAAATCAAAATAATTTAGTCAAGTACCAAACAAGTTACAATTCTTGAAGAAGTTACAATGCCCTTAAAATTTACCAAATTCATTTCCTATGGAACATTTATGGCTTTTGATGGTGTTCAGAATGTTTTGCTTAATAATCTTAAGTCCGTTTATCTTCTGATAATTGGGAACTGAAGTGTCTGAATGTTAGTGTTCGTTCCCCACCATGGGTTGCAAAACTGTAATGCTGACTACTTTGTTGAAAAAAAAGTTGAAGTGCCCAGTGAAATGTGTCTCATTTGCAGAAATTTTTCATGTTGCACTGAAACCAGCCCTTAAGTGCAAAGTACAATATGTGAAAGAGAAAGTGAAAAGAAGAATCAAGAAAGGTGACATTTTTGCCTTGCTTTTTGCACTGTAGCCTATTCAAAGATTTGTGACTGGATTCACAGGTGACTTCAGGCAAAGCTCAGCACTTAACAATGATTTGCTTTAAAATTTATAAATGCAATTACTCAAATAACGGGGTAAACAAAAACATAATACTAAATATTTCATCCAGTTTTAGTGTGAGAATGCCGAATTACCAGCTGTGACACAATGTACTTTATCCTTATTAAGTAACTTTCCTGTGTGTGTGTTACTTGCATTGTATTGACTCCTGTAATAGTAAAGACAGCAATTAGGTGTTCTAAACTGAGCTCATCGGTTACCTCTTTCAAAGAAACCTTGAAGCTTTTATATTTAACAGCAAGGGGGAAACTCCAGCATTTTTCCTATGGTTTTATAGAGAAAGCAAATGTTAAAAGCAAGTGGTTTGCTTTTTTTATCTGAAAAGAATGAGTCATCTATTTTAAAAGGGCTGCAGAAATACACAGTGAACTCAAGAAGTGTATTCCTCATATATTTGCCAAAGACAGCTGCAGAATGCATGTCCTAATGATAGAAGTGTTATGGAATAGAATTACCCTGAATTTAGGACAAACCTTTTACTCAGACTGAAGCCAAATCACTCAGGCAATTTTCTTGCTTAAGAGCCTATTTATGCGTACCATATTCACACACCTAAACATTTACTTGCAAATACAGAAGTAAAAAGAAAATCCCAGTCAATACACCTTTGAATAACATTTTTCAGAGCTACCGTCTAAAACAGGCTTCTTAGATATTTTTTATATTTAGCACTCAGAATCTCTAGTGACTCTCAAACTGAATTACATAAATTTTGATGCATATGGAAAGTAAAAGCATGTTCTGCAGGGATCTTGAGGTGTAATAGACACATTAAAGACCCAACTAATTATGTATTTGAAGGTGCACATTCCACCAGTACCCTGATGTTCTTCATTATAAAAATCAGCTCTAGTCACATTTGTGGAGGAGACTTTTTTCAGTCTTTATGCATGATGAATGAGGTCAGAGACGTACATTTTGTACTGGTAAAAGTATCAGAAAGATAAAATTTTCTCTTGATGTGGTACCATTGTTTGAGGGTTTTTTTTAATTACATTCTGTTAAGACATTAATAAATTGATGCAATAAATCCATGCAACTGTTGCATGCATTTGTAATAACTGATATGTCTCTTTTTCATCAGTATTGTGAAAAAGACCAAAATTTGTCATTTTTTAACAGTAAGTTGATAGTACTTACAGCAGAATTCCTCATGACTCCTTTCTTGTGCATGCAGAGTGGGGTATGGGCTTCTGCAGAAAAGAGGTTGCTTATGGGGACACAATCTTACTTAATGTGTAGATAAAGCTTTAGCCGCTGTCTCTTATTATTCTTAGGGCTTAACTTTCAGACATTAATGATCTTTTCAGATAAAGCATTTCATAGCTTGTGCATAAAGAAGTTACACGTAAGAGATCCTCCCTATTTTTAATGGAAATTGGTGGGGAAGCAAGGGGAACATCTGTGGAAGAAATGTCTAATAGAAATGTCTGTATCTGATTAGCTACCAAGACAGAACTTCAGCCTTGGAAATCAGCTGAATTGAGCAGTAAGCCCATACTGTGAAATTCCCTTTATTTATATGAAGGGTATTCGATCAAATTGTGCTTTCCCATTTTACAGGAGTGAAATGGGATCTTGATAGCAATTGTCAGGCTGGATGAATGTAACTTTCCTTCCTTCACATTATCATTAGGGGGTCTATAGAACGTTATATCCTCCAGTAGCACTTGTGGAGTTGTACAGGTGTGACTTGCATAAGCTATTAATAGGCAATATTGTAGGTGTAGCAAGAGATTATTAGTAAGCAGTTACTCTGAAACTATTTTTTGAAGGTTAACTCAAGTAAAAGCTGATTCCTACTTCACAAGTCAGCAGCTGTGTTAATAGAGATGGTACTGTTCTGACAGTAATTTTCCAAGGAGAGCTGCACTGTCTCCCATATGCTTTCACTCTGTGCAAAAGAACATTAATTCAAATCCCCTGGTGATCTGACAGTCAACATTTTTTTAATCTATTCCATGTCCCTCCTACTGATCCAATAGATTGAATTAGCCAGGAAGCAGGCTTAGAAAATGAAGTAGCAAACAAAGTATCATTATCCTCCCCTTCTTTTCCACCCTATATAGTGTGAATATGTTGAATATTTAAGATTACCTTTTGGAAGAACACAGTCCCATTTGAGCTAGGTGTTAGAGTACTTTGTTAATATAAAGTATTTTACCCAAATGCACTTGAGGGGAAACTGACTGGGTGGACTACATGGACTTTTTTCAAATGGTAATAAAGCTACTGATAATTTATGTCAGCTTCAATATTAGTACTATTTGGCCGTATCTTTTTTTATATGTGTGTATATATCTATATATGTGTGTGTGTATGTATGTATGTATGTATATATATCAGTGTAACTAAAAATAGCAATGGTTGTAAATTCTGGTTTCAAGCTTTCCTTACTCAAAGACTTTGGAGTATACATACAGTCATAAACTCACTGAAAGAGAATAAATGCTATATTAGAGAGAACAATTAATTAATAATTATGTCTTTCCCACAGCTGGCATCTTCTTGAGGAAAGTAACACTTTTTTTACACAGTTTGGAAATTCACATGAATAACAAGTACTTCACCTTAAAGCTGTCAGATGTGTTTGAAAATAGATTGTAATTACCATTAGCACTTCCAAGTTTAGTGCTGGCATGAGCCAGTTTGTTAATTCCAGCAGTACAGGAACTGAAGTCATGACCAATTTTCCTTCATGCTCTAATAAACTGGTTGATTAGGTATAAGAAAATTTGTTGTTCAAAGTGAACCAAATGTTGTTTGTTCACTGGAAAGAAATACTGCATGGCCAAAACCAACATTTATCTATGCCGGGTGGAGCAAAGTGATCAAGAAAAAAAGGCAAAAAGTGAGGCCTCAGAGACCTTGACTGTTGTCTTGCCTCTGCCACTAATTATCATTAACAAGTGATTGCAGCTTGCTGAGCTGTTTGCCTCTACCACTTGTGATAGCTTGATACATTTAAATGACACCTTATTTGAGCCAAGATGTGTCTCCTAATCTATTCCTGTAACACGCTGCCATAAGTGATTGCAGTCTTGTTTGAAACAATTATAAGTCTGACTGGCAGTAAACTGTAAACACTTAACTAAAGACATTTTGATTGAAGAATATTCAACATGCCTTTTTTCTTCTTCTTTTGCATATATTTAAACTTTTTTTGTTGGGATATGTTAGGCTCTCCATGTGCATTCCAGCATTGCATTCTAAGGACAGGGTGAATTACTGCTGAAGCTGAATGAAGATTTGGAAGCAGATAACAGAATTCATGGTAAAAAGCTAGACAATTAAAAAAAATTAGAAAAATTATAGTGAGCTAATACCATAATTAAAAAAGATTTTATTATTAGCGGTCTGCTTAGATTGTATTGGAAATCCATATTGAAAATATTTGGGGAAATGAAATGGCAGACAGCTCTGCAGCTGTTATAAATAGTTACCTAAGATGTGAGAGATAATGGCTCAGGAACTCTTTCTGTGTATTCATTAAAAGTTTATTATGATGTTATTCAAGAAGAAAGTTAACTAGTTTTGCAGCACTATGAAGGCAAATTACAATTCTCCATTCATATACAGGTGAAACTATTTCTTTACCTTGGTCTTTCTCCGAAGCTTTTGTTAAAAGATGCACAGACTACCAAATTGAAATCTGGACCAGATGTGCTGTGCCAGAAGCAGTTACAGGGAGCTCTACATTTCATCAGCCTTGTAAGCTTCTGGAACACGTGCATGCTGAATGCTGGAGGCCATAGGTGATGGGAGTACACAGATGCAAACTTCCCCATAGCATGCCCAGAAGTGATTTTTTTTATGATTCTTAAGGTATCCTGATGTTGCCTTAATCTATACGGTAATCTCTGTATATATCTCCTCATAAATCTATACATATCTTAAAGAGATATATATATATATACATACCCCATATAACTATATATAGCCTCATCTGTAATAGTGCAACAGCAAATTCAGGGACTTCATGCCCATCCTGACTGGATAAGCATCTGTTAAGGATATAGGAAGAGGCCCCTTTTGGATTACAGGGACATGTCAGTGAGGCCTGAGACTTGGACGGGTAGATTTGTGTGGATTGAACTCCCTCTAAAAGGAAGGGATAAAGGCATTTTCTCAGCTCTCCCCAAAAGAAAACTTTGTAGATCACTTAGAAATGAAAAGGGGGAATAAATCTTTTCCTGATATTGGAGACACAGGACACAGAGGGTGCTAAGTTTCATGGCTATAGAACAACAGGTACAAATACAACATACACAGAAGAAAAATTTATCCAGGGCTATTAAATACTCAACCCATGTTCTCTAGTCTTGGGACTTCAACAAGCTGCACATCATGGTGAACTAGGAAAATAATTCTGGACTAACCTCTGTCTAATTTTCTTCTGCATCTGTGGCTGACCACATTTGGAGAAGGATACTGGTCTGATTCCTGATGGTTGTTCATAGGCTCTTAACCATGTAAGCATCCCCAGCAGAGCACTCCTATAACCCAGTAAACCCCGTTACTTGGTTATGCCCTTTCTTTCACACCACACAAAACTGTGTGTCAGATAACACCTCAGTTCTGGGCCTCTGTATCTGCTTGCTCTTTTCTTCCAGAGCAGATGCTACCAGATTGTGCCGGTAAACCACAACTGCAACTTGTTTCATTGGGATTTCACAGATGACAGTCAGCAGCTGGTAACAGATTGATAGGTGACAAGGGGAGAAAAGGAGAATGAAAGCTGACAAAACATATCTGTATGATCAGAAAGAGGTGTTTTTAGCTGGCTAGGTAATTAAATGCAGGTAGATTGAGACATCTTATTAGGCCAGCATACCAAACCCCTGGAGCTTGGCTGCCTTCTCTCCCCAGAGGAAACCACAGCTTTTACAGAATGTCACATGTTTTCAATAAGCTGGAGGAATGAAAGTCAGGGAGTGTGAGGGAGAAACATAAATTGGTACAACTCCAGTCACCTATACTGATAATGATTTGTGTCATTGCAAAATGAAATAAAGATCCAGCCCTTAACCGAAAAAGTCTTTTATAAAAAGTCTTCTGTTTTAATAATAATTTACCTTTGGCTCTGGAATGGTGTATGCTGCTGTTCAGGATGATTAGCTTAGCCTGTAGGTAAGTAAAAATGGTGTTGGCTGAATAAAATAAGTGTGTTTTCTCAGAAGGTAAACCCTTTCTACAAACTACTACAGTTGACAGGGCATGCAGTTAAGGAGTTTGGCAGGTTTTCCATCTAAAACACCATTTATATAAAGAGGAAAAGGCATCATTCCAGGCATAGCTGATGATGCGCAGCCTGGATTGACCCATGCTGAGAAATTGTTTAATCTCAGAAGTTCAAGCCAGCCTGAAAACAATTGTTGTGTTGGAGAGGCTGGAGGTCTGGTCACACCTGAGCTTATGGCAGCTGTTTTTGGAAGGTCCAGGCTCCTCAGGGACATTTCCTCCAGGTATTGTGCACGTGCATTGTTGCACTCCTTCCCTCTGACCTCAGCACGGCGTCTGCTGGCTCGCAGGAAAAGCAGATGTCAAATTTTGGCTTCACGCTCCCTGTCTCTTCCCTGTGAGAGCATCCAAGCATGCCACTGCAATGTGACTTTGGACAAAAGGAATTCCCTTGTGTTCCCAGTGTTTTGAATGTAAGAGTTAAAAGCAAGTTCAGTGCATGTGGTATAGCTCAGAACTGCTCATACATTACTTGTGTGTCCACAGCCACTAGGGCAGTTCTTTACTATGATACAACTCCTAAGTCCTGTGCAGTTGAACATATACACGTTTTACATCCATGTAAACCTACATGTTTACTGCGTGTAGATGAGATCCTGAGGTCTGTGAACCTGGCAGCTGATGTTAGCCAAGTGCAAAACATTGCCCTCCAGTTCTCTGCCATTTGTTGGTTCTGATTTTACAGTGATCCCCTGAGAATTCAAAGAAGGCGAAAGCTATTGAAAGCTTCCTTGCAATCTGGAATAGATTGCTGTTGGGAAAGCTTCTGCTTTTGTCTAAACCAGACTTGTTTGTTTAATTATTTTCATACTAGCACATTTTCTGGCATTTCCCTGCAGGCAGGATACCTCTGACAGCACATGGGTGCAACACTTGACTCTTTCATCACAACAGGAGCACAGATTGTTCTGCACTTCTGAGAGCCATCTTGACCCCTTTTTCAAAAGCCGGTTAGAAGCCCAGCAAGAAACATCAAAGGTAAACAGTGTTGCTCACAAGATGTTTGAAAATGCCTTATTTAAATTCACTAGTTAACACTGAGATTTGCTGCACTTTGGTCTCTTTGCTTCACACTCAGGTACTTTTGGCTTTGCCTATGCCTATGCAGAAAGAGAAGTGAAATATTCTTACAGATGCATTACACACAATTTACAGTTCATGCAAAAATACCTTTTTGTTACAATTCATCAAGGCTAACACCATATTAATTTAGCACTCTGGAAAATTACAATTTGATCCTTAGTGTTGATTAGTAGCTGGAGTTCTGTCTAAATAGGAGGTCTCAGCTGGGGACTTAGCTGCTTGAAATTTGAGCATTATTTGGACCTAAATTAAAGTGTATTTGCAAAAACTGATAAACTAATACAATTACTTCTTGTCAAGCTAGGGTGTTAGAATTATTTCCAGTGCTCTGACTGCAGACCAAATCAAAACACTTTACAAAGGAATCATGATACATTAGTCACTGAACATGCATAGTATTCAGCATTCAGTAAAGGTCAAATACATTCATGAGAACATGTAATCTTATGTATGTTTGGTAAATGAATAAGAAAAAAGTATCTGTTAGAGAAGATGAGGGTCAGAATATTGAAAAGAAACACATGGTTCACATTTACATGGGCATTACAGATGTTACTGCAATGACAGATTTCTGCAAAGCAGTTTCAAGAACGCTGATGAAAACTGAACTATATACTTCAGCCTAGAGTATTTAAATAGATGCCGTGCTGCCATATGGCAGAGCTGTTTTCAAAGCAAATGTAGGGTTTTTTCTCTTCTGGGAGACCAGATGGCAAAGAGGTTGGTATCTAGAAGCTGTCACACCTAGATCATCAGTATCAGTCAGTTGCATGGGACAGCAAGTAATTTTAATCTGGTAGATTTTCAGTAGTTTATACAAGTAACGTGTGCATTTATTTCCCAAACAAACACAAAAACATACAGTAAGATCCTTGTGATAAATTAAACTTGGTTTTGTGCAGTACTGACAAGTCAAAATTTGATGCACCAGAACTGTGAACTGTCCCTTTTCACAAGAAGTCATCCTTCTATCTTCAGAGACTTACCAGTAACATGTGTAATGTGCAAAGCTTCTGAGACCTGTGAAAACCCAGACTCTAGCATTGCTGACCAAACACCTTCCAAAAGCAATACAGCCACTAAAATGCCTTTTATGTTGCTAGAACAGGTGAGAAAGAATTGATAGCAACATAGATCACCCAAGCAGATGATAAATGCTATGTTTGTGATTTGTCTCCTAACAAAGGCTCCAGAACAAGCTGCTGTGACCAGAAATTCCATGCCAAGGTGTGACCAGACCTCAGTCAGGTTGTTAAAGCATGTCAGCATTTGTAATTTAGTTCAGAACAGTAGTGAAGTCAGCTCCCCCAGCTGTCCCCAATCTACTTTGTGTTGGTTTGCATCACAGAGTGCAAATACATTGGACCTTTTTGAGGTATTTTTGCTGTGTCAGTGTGAGGGGGAACTTCTTTCTCCCAGTAGTGGGAACACAGCAGTTCAATACAGACCAATAGCAAATGGGTCAAAGAAACTGCAGTGGTTACATTTTGACAACTTTGTCTTTCCAGGAGAATGTCTATTACTGCAAGAATTAAGCAGAAAATACAGCAGAGCCTCTGGATTTTCGTCAATTAAGACTAAAAACAAAACAGGAAATTGATAGTAGACACAGTAATTCTGAAAGTCATCAGTCAAAAATCTTAATTCCTTTTTCCTTCTTGAAACAAAATATGTTTTCTGATGTTTTCTTTTCAGCTTTGGATTAGGCCTTCCTAGACTGGCCATTTGATATGAGAAAAAATTATGCAAGAAAAGAAAAGAAAAACATCCAATACAGAAAAGCAAACCATCTTTTTTAAAAGTCTCTTTTTTTCCTTTCTGGACTAAAACAAAAACATCTGATCCAATCTGCTTCTGACAAGTTGCTAAATTTCCTTTTGTTTAATTTAATTACAGAATTACTTATTATTCACATCTTGGAGAAGTTTCACAGCTTCCTATTTGGATGTTCTACCCAAAACCCACACAGACAGTAAATAGTTTCTTCCAAGAACTGGGGATGGACCAATATTTTATTAGTTCCTACCTCCCCTTTCTGATTGCCATGGTACAGTGGTCATGCCAGTGTTTGTGTTGCCAGCTGGCCAAAGAACTACAAAAGCTAACAAGGGATAGAGGTTCCCATCTGAAAAAGTGCACTGAATACTTTGTTACTGCCAGAATAAATTTGATTACAAGTATTACCACTAACCAGAATACAGGGAATAATAAACAAACCTGTGATACAGCAAATCAATCACTTGAGCCTTTTTACTCAGCAGCCATTTTGAAAGAGAAAGGTTAATTAAGTGCCTCTGAGGAGGAGTTCTACCAATTCCTTGTTTTCACTTTTATTTTTACTTCATCCACAACAATGCATCCTTATTCATTCTAGAAAGTCCTTCATCTTTTCAGTTTTGTGTTCCCCATTATTTCCTGTAATTTTATTTTCTGATGGTCTATTTATAAATTTAATCAAACATACACAAATAGTTACTGTAGATAATGCAGTTGAACTTCATTAAAAAACTGCAGGAAATTATAATAGGATTGCAGTGCAGCAGAGTGGAAAGACTTCACTGCTGTTCTGTATTGCTCTTTTTCTGAAAACATACTTATTATCGAAAAGTACATCTTAACATATCATATCCATTAATTATATATGGGTTTGTGTCACACTGGCAATTAATTTGTTTACATCTTTAAATTCAACCTTGTACTTGGACTAAGCTCTGCATCTAAATTAACCATCTTTAGGTGTCAGCAACCATTCTGCTTTCTTTAATTCAGATTATTTATTGTGAAATTTTAATACCACTTACAGAATTTTATCCAAGAATTTTTCAATAGTCTGAATTGTGGCTAAAAGATATAATACTAATCTGAATTGTGGCTAAAAGATATAATACTTGTAAAAATGTTTTTCTGGCCTTACAAAGCCATTTAGTACACTACAAAAAACATTTGGTGTATTTACCATACAGTCTCTCAATGAAAGCCTCATATTCTAGGCTTTTGATGTAGATATTCTGTAAAAAGTAGAAATAGTGTTCAACGTATTGGACGCAAGTGAAGGGTCACATCATGAGAGGGACCCCTGCCTTCTCCCTTTCATTTGCTTGGGAAGGAGCCAGGTCCAGCTGTGGACAAGATATCTGTCTGTGGAACAAAGGGCAAAGGCACAAATGTCTAAGTGGCCATTTTCTCTGCTTGCACTCAAGACTGCTGTGCATAGAATGGGCACAGAGAGCATTAAAACAAATAGCTGATGTCTGAACAATGCAAGACAATTGAGCAAGCTGAGCAACTTCACAGCCATTTCAACACGGTCATTCTCTGAAAAACTCAAACTTCAATACAGAGAAAAAATCAGCTTTGCTTGATGGGAAAAGAAAAACCTTTGTCCAAAGAATTCTTTGTAATTAGTTCATTTCAAACAAGATAATCTCAAACTACAGCCCAAGCTGTCCATTGCATGAGGATATCTGTCTGTGATGACCAAATTACATTTGTGCAGGACTGTTGTGCCTGTAAGACAACAGCACAGTCTTGCCCAGAATGTTCCTGCTGCAGCAGGTCCTTAGAGGCTATGAATCTATTTCACAAACTGGCTATGGGCTCTATTCTTTTATTTCAGAAAAAAAATTACCATGCTTGTAGTTCTGTATAAACCAGAAGTTTTTTCCCTTCTTGTAATGTTCCACATGTGATTCTCAAGACATTACTTACATGATATAAATATAAAACCTCCATCTGTAACAAAACTCCCTGGAGGATGCTAGCACATATCTACCTCCTCCTTTAAATTTCAGTACTACAATTTCTACCTTAAAAAAAAAAAAACAAATATGAAGATATTGGAAAAATCTAGTTACTGTACATTATTTCAAACTCCTTCCTACTTTGGTCTAGCTTTTGGACTATGCCTGAAATATGAAATCAGCTTTAGCTGGTATGTTTTAGCTGGCTGGACTCTAGCTTTTTTTTGTTTTTTTAATTCATTTAAAGTAGGTGTTTCAAAACATTCAAGAGCATTCTGTAAAAGGCTGTTCTTCCTTGATGCTCTCCTTCACAGTAGGCAGTATGACCATACAGATAAGAATTATTCATAAAAAGTATTCAGCTGCACACAGACAATATTCCAGGAAACAGATCCCCCAAAATATGTCAGAGCTTCCCAAACATTTAACGCTCTCCCAAAAATCCAAGACTCAGGTGTCCTGAAAGCCCCTGTGGGCACATTTCTATCAAGGCAGCAAAGTTCAGATGCTGCTGCAATTCCGTGCTTAGTCTTTACCCCTGCACTAAGTGACTTTTTTTTTTCTCCATTTTCCACATAGGTCGAATCAGGAGACAGCAGAAATCTTAACTGCAGCCTCCTGTTCACCTGGGGAGCTGAAACCCTACTAGTGGGCAGGGCAAACAAGTGTGATGCAACTGCACCACCCCTCCATCTGGCAGGAGAGATGGTGTTGGGGCAAAGGTGAAGCTGTCAGGTCAACTGGGACCTGAAAGATCATGAAAGCTACAAATCTGCTGAGCATCACTGGCAGCTGTTTTAACTGAACAAGCCAAGCAGAGAACTGAGGGTTATTTATAACACAGCCCAGGGCAAATTGCATGACACTGACCACAGTGACTCATGCAGCCCTGGAGGTTTCTCACCTGCAGCCCAGGAGCCTGGAAAGACTCCAGAACTCCTTTATGTTTGCATCAATAGTAGGGGTCACTTCTGCGCTAAATATGCAGAAACCCCAATATTGCTTTTCCCTAAATTTGGAACTTTGTCCCTCAAATACTGATTATTTAAAGTGACCACCAAATTCTGTCATTTTTTCATGAGAAATAATAGGGGTAAGACTGCTAAGCAACTGACTGTCTTTCCTGATTCCGTTCGATTAAAATCTCATTTTCAGTAGTGTTATTATCAATTTTTTTCCCATTTTATGTAGATTTTGAGGGTGTAAGAATGTTCAAGTGAAATGTTAGAAATCTGAAACATACCTTTCAGTGAACACTACAGATGCATCTTCATTCAAATTTATCAAATTAGATAGTGAGGTGACAATCTTTTACAGGAATTAAATATATGGTCAAGAGCGTTCGTAAATTAACAACAATTCATCCTTACTCTTCAGTGCACTGTACAATGTTCTGCGTAAAAGTACAAGACTTGTCTTTGAAGGAGATTCAACCATTTGATTTACTTTATGAAATGGTTTAAAGGAGACAAAAATTTACAATGCTTTCCCATAATTTTTTATTCAATCAAGGGAAAAAGCATTATTTTTGGAGTATATAATATCTATTTCATATATATCTACTGTTCTGGTGGGGTCTGGTGAGAAAAGATCTCTATAAATCAACAATAGAAGACTGACATTTAGAAACTGCAAATCTGAAAGATAAATATGTTGCTGTTCTATTAAGGAGCTATACTAGCTGCCAGCTCCTACAAAAATTGGAAGGTTGCCCCTCCACGTGTTTAGTGTCATACCAGCATTGAAACAGCTTATATTAGTTAGAAAGTTAGAAAGATCATTGGAAATGTCTCTTCTGTCTCTACTTAACTGTGTGCAAGACCAACAACAGCAACCATGAGACCACGCTAATCTCTTGAGACCCTTTAGAAATACAAAACAGGTATCAAAGGTAAAAACTAAAAGGAATTAACAAGTCATGTAGGTGAAGCTCATCCAAATAAATTAGGAAGGCCAGTCATGAACCAAGTAGCAAAATTTCCATAATGAAGAGGCTGATTGGGTCTTTGTACACCCCTGCCTTAATCTGGCATGGCAATAATTCTCTCTTGTGAGTTAACTGTGCATTCAAACTACAAAAGATAGTCATGGCTTTGTCATGATGCAGTGGTCTTCTCAATTTGAGTAATATCCTTTGAGCATTTGGTAAATATCTGATTCATATTTATCATATTAGACTTCTTTATGTGATGTCCATGAAAAGCTCTACTCCAAATTAAAGATGTCCATGTAGAGCAAAATTAAACAGGCAGTAAAATAATCTCTCTCTCTCACACTGGTCTCCCCCTCCCTTTTTCTGTTCTTCATGGTGCTTGAGAAAATGACTCAAAGCCAAATATTTCTGTGGGCTTTGCTGTTGATCAGATTGTTCCTACCTAAGGAATCCAGACTTGACAGCTGCTTTTGGTGCCATCCCTTCATTTGCTCTCTTGGCAATCTGCTCTGCCTTGTAACATCCTGTGGAAGAAAGGAGGAAGGAAATGAGAAATTACTCATGACTGTGGCCTAGAAAAGCAACAGCAATCATGCAGTGCTTTTGCATGATCGATCTATTAGACACTTCTGTAAGCAGATTTCACTTGATGGAAAGTCTGCTTGGGTGAGAACTTCTCCCAACCAGTCTTCTGAAATTCTTGTGGAGGCAAAAAACATGCAGAGATGTGATTCTGCTGAGAGAGGAGCCCTTTCTTTTTTGAATGTGAGTGGTTTTTACTACCTCCCTCGGTCCTCATACTACTGAAGTGTTCTTTGAAAAACAGTTTTACGGTGAGGTTTACACAGATCTTGTTCACCATGTTTTCGTTCTCACTGGCATCGGCCAGAATGTGATAATTCTATTTGATGACAAATGCAAAGCTTCTGATTCTAGAGTGAAACCAAAAGAAAAGATACGCTTGAGATATGTTTGGAATATTGTGGGGGAGCAGGAAGAAAGGCAAGATAGTGAGAGTCATCATTAGTGCTATCTGAGGATAGGCATTGACGTTGAAACCGGGGTGGTCTTTTGGATATCAGATTCAGAATTCAGAATTAAAAAAAAACACCTTAGCTCCATCATAGGGAGGGGAAGGAGGGGAGGAAGAAGGGGATGTGCCTGCTGTCACTATAGAACACTGATTGCATGCTGTCTCCTGCTGCTCCTAGCCTCACACTAACCACTCAGTCTCCTGCTCTCCCCAGTGAAATCTCCTCAGAAGAGTTTGTTGAAAGGCTCCTTATCATTTCTTGTTATTCCTGATGTAGTTTCTTCCATGCCATGTCCTGCTCTGGCACTGGGAGGGATGTTGCCAGGTCATTTCTTTGTCATCAGGGGAACACAGACAGTCTTATAAAATCTCACACCAACTTTATATTGGCTATTTTTAGCTTTGCTATATAAGAAAAGCACAGAGGAGTTGGTGCTGTCACTTCTGTGAGATTTATGCATGGTCACCAGTTTAACAACTTTATTTTTACCTACCCAGGGAATCACATGAATCATGATAAAATCATTTTGGCTTCCTCTCTTTCTTTTATTTAGATGTGAGATCTCTGTGCTGCAACAGACATATGAGAAGAGGAGAGGAGAGGAGAGGAGAGGAGAGGAGAGGAGAGGATGAGTGTGTGCTAAAGGACAAAGCCTCATGGACAGTACTCTCTCTATACAATACTCATTCTCAGCTGTCCAGGTGTTCTTTCACCTCCCAATGCTGGCTGCAGATCTGCCATGAAGTTCATTTTTAGAGGAACCATGCTCAATTTCCACTTTCATGGAGGCTGTGATGGCTCTGTTTGGTACACTGGCAATGTAAAGGGCCTTTGAAGTGTCTGTGAGTGTAAATGACACCCTTTAACTGCATAAAGGAGCTTACATGTAAATTAGAAACAGATGGAACTGTTTTCAAACAGATACAGCATCACCTACAATAATGACATGCAAAAACTCCTTACACTTATTTTTATTATCGAGATTCAAAGTAGTAGAAAAATTAATGATTAAAGTTTAAGATTAAGGTTTATATTTCTTTAATGCTAAATAATTTACAAAATTATGTGATTATTGTGATTCAAGAAAGCTTCTTGCTGATAATACTTCAGGCTACCGATCTTTGTGCACCCCAGACCTTTGTTTTTTTAATGTGAGGCAAACATCTAAGCAAGGTTCTTTGCTGCAGGCACAAATTCTTCTGAAAATGAAAGTGCTTCACTTTCAGAACGAGAAGATAAGCCAGGTAATGCTGCGAAGGAGCCATCCAATCCCTGACCTGTGTAGCCTCTGTCACATTAACTCAGGACTCACTCTCCATCCCCAGCAGCATCGGCATCCCTTCTTCAGGCATCCCCAAAACAACAGCCTAGCAAAATGCCTGTCCCTCTTAGGAATAGCCACAATTGCCAGCAGTCAGCTTCGTTCCCCTCACTGGAATGTTCAGTGGTGTGGTACTGCTGCCTCTGTGGTACTTCCCAGCATCTTTTTGTGTGTTGTCTTTGGTAATGTTTCTGTGGATGCCTCTGGCATGGTGCTGCTCCCGACTAGGGGGGAACTGTCCTCACTGAGGTATTTCTTGGTAATTGTCTGAGTTGTTAGTCTGACTCCATTTCTGTTCAGTGATAAATCTTATATACTTTCCAGGACCAAAAGATACTTTTTTTTAAAAGTGCCTCTATCTAGGAGATTCTTTTTATTCACATCAAGTGGCTGTGGGTCACATTTAGTCTGTCCCCAGCTCACAGACAACTAACTGCTGTCAGCATTTTAGTTTAGCTCTTTCACTTTGGTTCAGATGGATCCCACCTCTGTTTCCTCAGAGTTCACTTTTTAATCTTCTCATCTAGTATTCTGGTCTCCCTGGGCATGGAAATAAAATTCCAAATAAAAGTAATCTGGGTTACAGCCAATGCTTTTTCAGAGTAATCTGAAAACTCCTGAAAACTTCTGCAGATTTTCTTCTGAAATCTCTCTGCATTTTTACCAGATTAGCTTGCTTTGCAATGTCTTTACAGGCTTTGTCTGTCACCAAATCCTTCTGCTTATCTGGTTCAGCAGCTCTGACCTCAAAATGTTGTACTTGACTTGAGATCCATGAGCTGTATGTAAAAAATCAAACATATAGCACCTTCCCCAGTAATCTAAATAGCTGTAAAAACTGGAAATGGTTTTACTCCTACACAGTTCCACTGAGTATTCTTAGTGCTATCCTCGATAGAACAAGGTTTGAGGCCAGCATTTAGAAGCAGTGTGGTAATCCAGGACATTTTAAATTCCATTTCTTAAGTAAACCCAAGTCCCATTAGCTCCTTAGTTCCTAAATTGATTTTGAGAACTGGCTTGAGGTCTCCCAAGCCATCTGTTGGGCACTTCCTCTGGTTCCCAATGTGCATCACTGTCTGGAGATCCCAATCTGTTTCAGAGACTGTGGGGGAAAAAATCTTATACACTGTGGTCTTCTATCTTGTTTGATGTAGGAGGCCAGATGCAGGTAGGAAAGTAAACATCCTTTCTGAGTCAACAGAACTAGAGATGTCTATCAGTTTAATTGTTGAAATACGTACTTACTTCAAAAGGAGATTAACGAGGTAATTTTTATTGATTTCATAGAATGGATCCCAAGGTATTTTGTTACATAGTGAAATTTTTGTGTGGTTGAGTCCCACTTTTCCTTGAGGAGCGTACTCTTTTAATCAAGGATGACAGACATCCAGTAGAATGATCTAATTAATTGATGGCTTTTCCTTGAAAACGTAATTTTTGTTAATTGATCTCCATTGGTACCCACAGGCATCTGATTAAACTTAGGTAGTAGTCACTTCTTTATTGTACTTGCCATAAAAACATTTTCATTTGGATGTTCTCCCAGTCACAGAAAGGAAGTTATAGAACTTATGGAACAAGTTATAGGAAGGTATGTGTGAATTTTCTAGTTTGCCCAGAGAGAAAACAAAACCTCCCTTCTGCCACTGGTCTGTTTTTTAACTTTTTTACTGCTTTTTACCTAAATGTCTGCAGTGAGTTCAGGGCAGTACACCTAATCCAAAACCAAACATTATTTTGTCTACTAATATATCTACTCACACGTTTCCTCACAGAAGAAGGTTAGCTTGCTCCCACTGATCCTAGTTATTTTATTTTTCTCATCCTTCCACCTATTAGCTGCTGAATATTCTGCCTAGCATTTTGATTCCCCAACACTGAACCAGAAAAGAAAGGGGAAGGCAGGATTAAGGGTGGAGGGGACAGATTTTCAGCTTCATTGATATTTTCAAAGAAAGCAGCCAGTAACCCTCCTGACTTGGAAGGTGAGTGGCTTTTATACCCACTGGTTCAGGGGCCCAAAACAGCTGAACTGAGAGAAATCTGAGGGTATTTCTAAATAATATTGTCCTTCTACATGATATTGCACTTCTGTCAACACAGGAATGGGGAGAACAATGTTTCTGTGTTGGAGCTGCAAGGTACCCTAATTCAGATGTTAGGAGAGGGATAAGGTGGCTGGTGATGTCAGCACTGCACACACTGCACTGGAGGAGTCACTGTCTGGAAGGGTCCAGTCCCAGCATGGCTGACATCCTGGAGGGTTGCACTGGGAGCCTAGCATCCTGTTAGCTCTTGGACACAAGGAAGTGCTTTCTGCATGAAGGCTTCTTCATGAAGGTCCTTCCTCCAGGGATAAAATTTAAAGTAAATTCATGTAAATATAAATTGATCAGGCTGCTGAAGATGACACAAGAATGAAAAATCAATGTCAGTGTGTGCTTCAGCCCTCTTCTTGAGCTTTTCCATCTTCCTTATTCCAGGGTGTTCCTCTGGCCCCTGGTCAGAGCTGGCCAGAAGGGCAGGCAGGTGGTGGACTCCCCCGCACAGGTACAGTCTTACTACGTAACTTTAAATACATACTGATGGACACAAATCTTTGAGAGTATTTATTCAATTACAACATCATCTTCATTCCATGAAACAATACAGTGTGATGGATTATGCAGCCTGTAAGCAAGACACTGAAACCATGCTCTCAGAACAGAAATACTGAAAAACTGCACAATTCACTTTTAAAGATTATGCAAAACAAAGCATGTCATTACTGTCAGACCTCACGCCAGTGCAATGTCTGATATGTTTACTAGTGGTGAGTGATATTTAACACAGTACAAATAACAAAGTGTCAGCAGGCAGGAATTGTCAGGCATAAGAAAAACATGAACTAGACCTCCTCAGCATGTTGCAGTATGTCAGCTGGGTATTTTTATCCCCACCTCATCACTAAGTGATGTCTTCCTCTTTCTATGCATGATATCTCTAGGAGCAGCCCTCTATCTGTGAAAGACTTCACTGTCGGGTGAAGGACATTGCTGAAGGAAACCAGCAAACCCTGAGCAATGCTCACTGCTTAGCTTCTTACTTGGAAATGCTTTTGTGTCTCTGACATTTGCATACATTTCTACTCTGAACAAGAATAAAGGTGATGACAAGAAATGATGGGCAACATTCAAGCTACATATCCATGCAAGCAAGGTGGTGACCAAGAAAGGTTTCCCTGAGCAATTATTGTTCATGAGTCAAAATTATGAGTACAACAGAGTATGTGATACAACATAGCCTTGGCAAAGAGCACCTTGGTTGAGTTATATAGAAGAGCAAGCAGATACCTAAAAAAAAGCAAGACTGTAATCTGTATGATTTTGATAATGCAATGTTATTCATTACCCTGACACTTCTAGTTTAGTATTCCTCTAATTTAATTCCGTTAGCCTAACCAATGAATGGGTGGCTCACCCCCACAAAGCTGAACCCATAGATCTCTTCAAACTCCTACCCATATCATTACATTCTTCACCCTCTATTTTATTCAAGGCAGGATTTGTTTTTCTGTACTGTATGCATCTGAGATCTTCAATGTGAATCACAAGCAGGGAAGCAGTTAGCCTGTTAATTAACATTAGAGAAAGCCACTGTTCCCTGTGATCTAATTTCTTACTCAATATGGTGAAGCTAACCACTGTTCAAGCACTGATATGAATCCCCTATCCAAAAAAATACAACACATAGGGTGGTGGAGAGGGGAAGGAGAAAGGAGGCAGGGAGAAATTGTTTGTAACAAAGGCCTGTTTTGAAGCAATTTATGATTTATCTCGCTGTTGGTATGCTTTGTCTTTAAAGCAGGAGCTTTCTGTACACTCAGACTATCAGGCACCTGCCTCAGGGTTCTGA
Source organism: Climacteris rufus (assembly GCA_013398175.1). Classification (NCBI taxonomy): domain Eukaryota; kingdom Metazoa; phylum Chordata; class Aves; order Passeriformes; family Climacteridae; genus Climacteris; species Climacteris rufus. Next base: position 844,630 of record VZRZ01005028.1, on the reverse strand, counting down.
CTACATGGATGTTCAGCTCTGTCACCTCCATCAAAAGATGTCCTCGTCAGTTTGTTCGTCCCCTGTTGGCTCAGTTTGCGGCCACACAGCTGTCAGGGAGGAAGCTGCAGGCATCCCCTAAGATCTTCTAGGAGTTTAGTGCATTTTTGATCCAAAAAATAGGTGTATGTTATCAGAAGCAACGATTAGCATTTTCAGGATCCAAATCACGAATTTTTATATGAGTAATAGAGTAACTCAACAGCTACAACTCCTTAACTAAGACCCTTGTTCAACAAGATTGCCTTCTGTGTGTGTACCTGTGGTTTTCCTTTTGTTCTACACATAAACACACATCCAGATGCACATACACACTGATACTTATCCTCCACATTGAAACTGAGCCATATCAAAGCCTAGAGAATGGTATAGTAGTATGGTTATCTAGATCAGTGCACATTAGAGCATTTTGTGGACTATTCTGAGCTCTCAGCATAGAAGCAACTCTTCCAGTGGGCTACTAATATCACCTTTGCTAAGCAAAATGAGGATTCTATGACTAATATGCAGGTAACATACACTACTAAAAGCTATTTCATATTATGTGGCTTCACAATTAATAAACTCCTAACATAATGTGGCTACAGTATGCAACTCATCACAATACAGCAAAAATCAAATATTTCTGCAAAACTGGACATTTTCATCTCTTCTTGGGAGTATGATTATGCCTGTTCAATGTGCTAATTTGAGTCACATAAAGTTAATCTGCTGAAGACTTTTAACAAGGTTTTTTAGCCATTTAGAAATATGCCTTGCTAGTTTTGCTTAGGTTATGCAAAAATAACCAAGGTTCATTGAAGCTTTTACTTGAAAGATATTTGTTGCAAGGTATATTTTTTAACTATTTGCTAAAACTGAAACAATAATTGAAGTTTTATCCACTGCCTGAATAGAAGTTTGGAACAAAATCTTGCTTAACTTTATGCATCCACTAACTGCTCCTATTTATCTGTTGTTTTCTATCCTAAGTATGTCCATCTGCATCAGCATTTTCTCCTAAAAATCACATTGTTTTAATTTTCTTCTCATGTCCTCTCATGTCCTGTAGTGTATGGAAGTTCTCCTGCCACTGAATGTTCTGTTCTATTATTTTCTTTTTTCCTGCCTTTCTGTGGCCAGTTCTCCCTTTCCCCTTTCCCATTTACTGTTATGGAGAGAGAGAGATAGAGAGACAGAGAGAGAGAGAGAGAGAGAGAGAGAGAGAGAGAGAGATAGATAATTTCCTACATAGCATCAGAATAGTTATGAGGTGGAAAAAGCAGAGATTCATATGAAAAGGAAGTGAGATCTGCTCTTTTTTTCTTTTTCTGTTTCTCTTCCAATTTCTACTCAAAAAATGGTGCCAGAAAAATTCCAGTAGCAGATTAGTCTATTGAAAAAGAGGTTTTCCAGTCAGCCTGAACAATCATTTCTTAGTTGTCAAGATGGAAAGTGCATCTTCTGAGGATCTGAGTGAAGTCTTTCAGCAATGACCCAGCACTGAAGGAAGTCTGATCCTTCTCCTCCTTTGAAATCCACAAGCGAGATCATAAAGTGTTTGCTGTATTTTTAAATTTATTTTTCTCCCATCCTCTGATTCTCTATCCTTCACAGTTGCCTTGTTCTCTGACTTTTGCTTCTCTCCTTTGATCATTATCCTCAAACCAATCTTTTTTGAAGACTCTTACAATCCTCTGTGCCTACTGAAGCAAATTCCCTTTCCAATTACTGCCTGCTTACAGTCCCTTTCCCACTTAGCTTGGCCAAGGGGACAGTGCTGTAGATACAAACCCCAGGGGGTGTCTCTATTGAAGTAAAGAGTCACCACCTGAGAAACAGATTTCTTAGGGGCTCCACTGGAAATGTGACTGGCCTCTCTGCAGCAAGTCTTATGCCTGTTGTGTCTCCAGGAGGCATAAACAAGGTCAGAGACTTTTGTACAATGGGTGAGGAGGTTTGGGATCAGACACTTGGATTTCAAAAGGGATATTGATATTGCATACAAAAAGCATACCACTGGGGAAAGCATGCAGCATGCCCAGCTCTGTCAGTGAGCAGAATTCCTGATGCTGTTAGATTTTTAACGCTGCATTTGAAGTTGCTCATTGTTTTCTCTTATTTCCTCTGAATTCCAGTTGGATGTGTATTACTGTGAAGAATATGTCTATGGAGCAACTGCCATCAAAACCAAGTAGAACTAGCAGCTTGTATATGTGTCTCTCTTTATGTCTCTCTCTTACCTGGCATTACAAGAACAAGTGTTTTTAATTTTACCATGGTTATGTAGCACAGCGGGTATTACAAAGTTAGTTTTGCATCAAAGTACTGCTGTGAAACAAGTTTCTGTTTCTGGAGTCCAAGTCAACTTTTCTTGATGTAATTAGAAAGAGGGACTGAGGTCTCGAAGCACATAGTGCACAGCTTGGGAGGGCACTATGGCACCTGTGGGGGCAACTGGTGCAGGATCAGGAATGATCTGAGCATGGGCTTGAAGACCATGCTTTCCAGGACTAGCTTTGACACAGATTTTTCTCTCCAGCTTTAGGCAAGCAAGCTGACCTTACTGGCTCAGTACCCATGCCACCCTCTTTCCCAGGCAATAATGACAATTGTCTCTTTGTAAAGGATTTCAAAGCCATAGGGTGCTCCGTAGCTGCTATGGCTTGAATTCCTGGTTACATACAGGTCCTTTTTCAATGCTTCAAGGTCCCTTTACGCAGCCAATGATGTAAAGATCCTTTATCTAAGTAACAGTTGATCCTTATGTATCTGGGACACTACTGTGTCCCTGACACCTGTTACTGGAAACTGTCATCAGGGATTTGGCTTTCTTCTAATGCAAGTGTCCCTCAGTTCTCTTTGGGTGTAGCCCAATTACCAAATGTAGTGTCTTCCCACTGACATCTTTTCTGTGAGAAATGCAGTAGCATAATCTATTTTCAAAGTCAAAGCCTATTAAATGGAAAGGTCTCCAGCTCCCAATCATGAGCTTGAAAACATTCAGCTCAGAGTGTCCATTTCCACCTCCCACTGTAAAAGCAGCATCATTTTTTTCCTAGTGACTAGATCTGCTGCCATGGTTACAGCTTCACACAGAGTAGGGTCACCTTCCCTTTCAAGAAAAATCAATGAAAGATTTAATTTATACTAGTTCTGTTATCCCCAAACCAGTCGCATTTTACACCAGTTTTTACTGCCTTAATATTCCATTCTCTAAAAATGAAGAAGAAAATGCGGTGTCAACAAACAGTGGGATGGAGATGAGGAAAGCAGCTGTCAGGTTGATAAATAGATACAAGCACTGATTAATTAAACAGCTCTGCACATTAACAAAACCTTCAAGCAACATTTCCTCTTCTCCTCCTCCTAACCCTTGCACTTGTAAGCTTGCAGCTATTATGGAGTTTAGTATTTCTAAGAGACTGAGCAGTTTTGATAATGATAATGGAAGTTTTTATGCTAAGACATATTTAAAAACCTGTCACTGAAATGGGGCTCTCATGTCCTTGACAGCTCTGTGCCTCCCACCACACTTAATTACAGAAGACAAATATGCAAACCCAAAATCTCTCTACCTTTTTCACTGAAACATGTTTTCCTAACACACCAAGACTGCCCACAAAAGTGACCATAAACCTCATCTTTATAGAGTTTTTTTTGTTTGAGAGGAAAAAAGAGAGCAGACTGCATAGCCACTCTTGCTGTAAATCATGTTTGCAAATGCTATTAAACTGAGAATGGCATTAGGAACTTCCAATGCCCTCAAGACTATACTATTTTTCTTTCACCTGTGATTTCATTAATAAAGTGGGATACTTTCACTACAAGTCTCAGGTGGGTTTCAGTTACCTCAGCCCCACAAAATCAGGTAGGGCCTGATTGCAATAATCTTAGTGACTTTATTCCCAAGGTGACATTTCTGACTAAAACCTTTGCATCGTTAAGGCAGTCATTAATTGATGCACAAACTCTGCAGAGCAGGTTGCTACCCTCAGAAATACTGCAAGGTATTGGACATTTTGGAAAAGCAGTCTATTTTTAAGCATGTATCACAGGCAAGAGAGAGGAAACCCAAGACCCACCAGTCACTGTTGACTCACCTTCTGATCACTCAGCAGTGGCAGGAGAGGCAAAATGGTCTCTCCAGACCCTTCCGCCAGCTGTGGGCCCCGTTTCTTTCCTTTCTGACACCTTTGCTTCTCACAACATGAGCAACCAGGTAGGTCTCTGCTTACAATACTTCATGCTTAGGATTTCCAAATTTTATTTTAGCCATGCTGCTGAGCAGCACAGTTAGCTCAGGGAGGAAAATTCACTCTGCAGGCCACTTCACTTTGTGACACCTCTGGTGCAGCTGACAGCAAAATGCTACCTGTGAAGGCTTTATAACATCTCTCCACTGACAGCTGCCAGCCCATTCGTCTTGGTTTAGCTGCCACATCTGCTTGACAGAAAAGAGTTGAGGGATACCACTCTACCACCAATTTAAGACATTAAAAAGTGAAAAAAACACCGTTTCCTAATACTGTAACCCCAAGCCAGGAGCTCTCTCCCCAGAAAATGCTTTCACAGTGAGGACTGAAGAAACAGGTTATACTTCTAGCTGTTTTGTCACTGACACTGAAAGATGCTTCTCCTGAACTAAAGGTAGGCATCTTCATTTGTCTTTTGCAGCTGAAGATGACCCTAAAGGGCACAATGCAGACTAAGGGTAGGTTGACACTGATGAAAGAGAACATAAAATCAGATTTTTTGATTGATTTTCCAGTGGATACTTTTTTAACACTGGGTTTAGCATTGGTGTATCTTTAAAGAATGATATCAGGTATGAACCTGTCCCAGTTTTTACCTCTGTAAAATCTGTAATCCGTTTGGAAGAATATCTTGTATCTAACAAGCTGAGCTCCCAGCATGAGTCCAGAAGACAAATTTGGCTTTAAAGACAACTGTTTCATCATGGCTTTTGTGAGTAGCAAAATGAAATCAAGACTGGAAAAAGTTTTTTAAGTTTCTTAACTGAAGACACTCCTCCCTTATTATAGTCCTTTACAGCTTAAACCTTCCATGCTTGCTTTGTCTCTGCCCAAGGTAACTATGATTTGAGAGTAAAGTCTTTTCTGATGTTTTGCAGTTTGGGAAAGAAATCCAGGACAGTATGGACTTCTGTCAAAGAGGAAGCATTGACATGGATATGAATGCAGATAGGAATGGAAGTACTGGAATGAGCTAGGAGCATTGCATCCAAAAGTCATAAAACAAATGTGCATTTCTTCCTCATGTGTTACAAACAGCATATGCCAGGAAAGTGTTGTCATTGCTAGTCACAGGTCACATCCTGCCAAAGGAGTGTGAAAATGAAAGAAAAGGAAAGGCCCATCTGCAGAGCCAGAAGCTAACACAGAGCACTGATAGCTTTCTTTGTGGGTAAATTACACACTGAGGATGCTTAGACAGATGGACAGACCCAGACAGATGGACATCTGTTGACACTTGCAGTTTTCATTCTGTCTCTTGTGTCATCATAGTCAGGCACCAGTTTAGCAATTCCAAGTGAGGTCATTGCATTAAAGTTAAGCCAGGGGTTGCCCTGTGGCCAGATCTGCTCAGCTCTAGGGAGTACACGAAAGGGCAGCCCTACGTCTCCATCACGTTATTGCAAAATGATACCAGCATGGGTCTGAGCTTGCTGTGACAAGTGACTTTGAGGACTCTAACCTTAGTTCAATTTGTTCTACTGAGAGGGTCACCAAGAGTCCACAGTATTTCATATAACTGTCTCTTATGTGGTTTTATTGTTACTGTGTTTAAAGCCTCAGAAAACATGCATTTCTTTGTCTGTGGTGTAGTTTTCATGCCCTTGAATTCCAGTGATCCTTTGTGATACCCAAGCACCCTTAAGCATTAAGATGAGCTAATATGAAAATCATACTAAATGCTTCTCAGTGCTCATGCAAACCAAACAGAAGTGAAACACAGATTCAGTGGCTTGATATCATAAGGTCCTGATTTACCTCCCAATTATCACAAACAGAAAATTGCAATTGATGGGAATGAAAAGCCTGTGGACCTTCACAGCGTGTGCACAATGCTGTTTATAGACAACAGCCTCATAATAGCTGACCTTGAGGAACTTTGCTTGGTCTGTAGCTTTGCTTCTCTCCTGATGCTTCCTGTAAACAACAGCAGTTGACAAAACCAATGCAAAAGAGAGGGAGGAGGAAAAGTATAACTTCCTTTAAAAAAGAAATCCACAGATAGTCAAAGCAATTTAATCTATTAAATAATTGTGTAGGCACTGCCTTTACCCATCTCCCACTGACTTCAGCCTCTTCTGTGGTGAGCAAGCATTGCTGATATCAACCAACTGACCTGTGAGATGTATAATCCTCTGACTCAGCAAACTCAGCTGTAGCAACTAATCACCATTCAACTCATGTTAGAGTTTCTTATTTAATTTTGGTACAGATTTCATGGTTTTCTGAGTGACATCTCTGGCAAATTAGCAGCTAAAACATAGCTTCTCTATATCATCAACAAAGGATCTACATTATCAGCAGCTAGCCCATTTTCAGAAAGATAGCCTGAGGCAGGAAAAGAGCTATTTCTGTGTGTATCAGAATCCTGCCAGATTCTCTATGCTTGCCCTGCTTTCACCTCCTGCCCAGCTCTCTGCCACAGACCTGCCTCCCTAATTCCTAGGTAGCACCTTTATTGCCACGTGCCTTCTGCCCTGCCATAGCTATGGCTCTGAAGCTTCATAATTCACAGCTAACCTGTGGCCTACCCAGGACAAACCCTTTTTTACAGCTACAAACAGATTTTGCTCTCTCATTTGATTTTCTCTGACTGTTGCTTCATCCAGATGCTTACAATGCATTGTTTTAAGCTATGGTTATTTTCCTGCTTAACTACATTTCTGCTTATCTACCCTGCACGAGCTGAAGCACTACTACTAGTGTTGCCAACAAGGCATTCCATGGTGGATTTACATCCAGGAACGTGAAATGCTATTTTATTACCCAAGGTCAGTCTGAACAGTCTCTGTGGGGATCTGTCTTTTCCATTAGGAGCTATGACTCCATGTACCAAAATTTCCTTCAGCTAGATTTTTTGCATAATGAATGAGTGTGCCAATTGCCAATACTGTTCCTTTCCATAGGAGACATCATGGTTTGTAATGGCAGCTGTCAAATACTTAGGGTCAACATTAACCATGATGGGCACAATACAAAAACAAACCAAAAATCTCATCCTCAATGCACTTACATTTGTTCTCTTATTAATGACTTCCCAAATCTTGCTGCTGTTAGGGGTATAGTGTAGTACCAAGAGCCAAGGGTGAGAGTGCTTGTAGGGAAATCTGACAGAGGATGAAGTCTGACTAAGACAACAAGGTGGGAAGGCACTCAACCCCGGTGCTCTGTTTTCACAGAAGGAAATGTCTGTCTCCAAGACAGACAAAGCTAGCTTTTGTATGTTCAGCATTTTAAAGGTTTTAAGTTCTGAGAATGACTTGTTTTGTGCTGCACTGTGGAAAAAGAGAGCCACTATGTCTACCAGTGTCCCTTGAAACTTAAGTCATTACCTGATGTAAAGAAATGTTCAACCTTGCTATTACATTGTATTTTAAAGGGATTCATCTGTTAACTCAGTACTTGATCAAGCCATGGAAAAATGTCTGCTAAATCATTATGCCTTGTGATCTTCATATTTGCTCAGATAGTAGGAGTAAAAACATATTTTAGCATATTTAATCCATTTTGCAGTCATAACATTTTTCCTCATTCTAGTAACAGCCATTGGAAGGCAGTGACCTGGTAAATTTATAGTTAGCATTTTGTGACCTTTATTTCAACAGCTTTTTTAAATTAAGGGTAAAGAAATAATTAGACAGTGGAATTAAAGATAGCTTTCAAATGTTCTTGATACTTAAAATAGCTGCTAAGGAAAGCTATGTTGAAGTTTGGAACTGCAAGTTATTTAATGAAAGACAATTACTTTCTCCATCAGAAAAATCATCCCCCTGTGGTGCTCTGATCAAGAACTGCTTTCTTCTCCTTTGTTAGCAGCAGTAAGTATATCTCCTTTCCTGCTAAGAGAGCTGGTTCAAATCTCTGCTGTACAGCTTGTCTTTTCAAGAGTAGGAGGGTTCACAGAGCACTAAACTACAGAAAAATACTCCTTCTGCTGCTACAGACTTTCCTGTGGGGCCTGTCTTCAGCTTGGGTACTTGTATGAGAGACAGTCCTGTCCTGCTGTAGAGAAATGTGAGGATAATTTGGGATGATCAGGCAGTACAGTGATGGAAAAGTCATATGGAGATACCCCCTGTTTCAGGATGCAAAGTAGATTATATGGGAAAAGGTTTATGTTGGGGTCTCCTCTGCCTTGTATCTCATGCAGTTAGTTTCCCCAGAATGCTAAATGCATGCAAATTACTGCAATCTTGATTTGGCAGCATTTTGCATCTCCTTTTCACTGGTTGCCAACAAACTGATAAAACCAAGTTGAAAACTGTTTTACATTCAGAACACTACCACAAGTATGAAGGAACAAACAGCACTGGACTTGAAAGATCCTCAGGAACAAAATTTTTCAATTGACAGTGCTTTACTCTTTGTGGGGAAGTCAAAATCGTCTTTTTCAAGTTAATTATATGTTCCTAAAGAAGGCTACTTCAGTTAGAACATGGTTTTCAGGAGTAATATGCTCTACAGTTTCCCTCCATCTCTTGTGCTACTTTTATAGCAGCATTAACCATTTCCTGTTGAAGCCCATAATACTTCAGCAGCTGCTCACTTTGAAATGACAAAAAGCCCTACAGACTTGGGATGACATAAACAGGTTTAAAGACTTTTTATTTATAGAAAAGACTGAAAGACCTCTGTTTGTCTCATTCTTCCCAAGCAGTGCTAGCCAAAAATATTTCAATGCAATGCTTTTCAGACAGAGAACACTATTCCAAGGAAATTACAGCATTTAGTGGAATTGTGTTCATTAGTGTCAAACTCATAGGAGAAACTAGCCATGATCACAATACACACACAGAGTACATTCCAGACAACGGTTTGCCTCAAACTGTGTAGCCACCTATTATAATTGTAAAAAACTGGACCAGATCATGAATTTGGATAAAGCATTATCACATGTGGCAGCCTGGATGGTAGGTGATTAGCTGCCAGGGAACCAAACAGTCCAGGTGAAGTTCATAGTATTCTGTTTTAGAAAGAAAGAAAAGAAAACTCAAGCCCACGTTCAGACAGCCATATTTAGACACACAAAATTTAGATGCTTAGGTATGAGATAAATGTATAGGCTTTTATTGTAGTCAGCAGAGACCTAACTTTTCATACTTTTTCACCCATGTAGGTGCCTGTTAACATCTGAGATGCTCTAGGATATACAAGACATATAAATAAATATATGGCATAATAAATTTAATACGGGACCTACAGAAGACCTTGTGGAGCCTCCACCTCCACCCTTGTGGAGCCACAGCTTGAGGCTATGCAGTTGTGATAAGCATCGCTGTCAACAGCTTTCAGTCAACTCAGGCAATGGAATTCTCAAATTTTGGCATTTAATCAAACCTATGTATCTGCTTTGAGATAAGCTGAACAACTCTTTAGAGTTTTTGTTTGGTTGATTGTTTTTTTAAGAATGACATTGTAGTGGCAAAGTGAGACAATATTTCTGTTTAGTAATACTGCTTCTTTACAAGAATACTGTCTAGATGGTCAGTACCTGAGTGTCCATCCACGTGAGAATTGAGACCAGAGCTTTGCAGGTTCTTCCTACCAGCCTGCCTGAGTAACAACGGATTGAGTAAAATTATATCTGTACCACACTGTTTGATTGGACAACACTGTAACATCATTCAAATCAGGGAGGACAGTTTCTATCAGGCAGATCTGTCAGAAAAATATTGCTGTTCTTTTCAGGATTTCCAGACATGCAGTGGGAAGGAGCATCATTATGAACTCATCTTGAAGCACCCGTGACAAGACATTTCGCTTACATGGTCATATTTTTCCAAGGCCATTTAGGGTAGCATTGAGATGTCTGACCTACAAAGGTATTTGTGGGCTAGGTAAAAAATAAATCCAGAACCTAAGTAAAGGACTGGCATAGAGTTTTACAGGAATGGGAAATTGATGTGAAGGGTTTCCATGTCTATACAGCAAATTGAAGTACAGTCCAAGGACCGTGTGGAAAACAAACTTTGCTTTTATGAATTATTAATTTTAACTGGGCCAGAAAGTGACCGTCTAGAGAAGGGGAACCAGGAGAACCATGTACTTCACTAAGTAGAAAAGGAATAGGAAGAACAGTTTGCAGCAGTGATATTGCTTCCTGGCCTCCCCATCCTACTGGTATTTCCTCCTTCCCCAGCATATTTCTCAGACTTTTGATAGATATTTTTCAGTGTAAGAAAATACTAGCAATCCTTATCCTTAATTTTAAGCAAGTTAAATTTGGAAAGTATCACTGGGAAAGTTCTTAGAAGTCAGTAAGTCTCAATATGACTTGACCAAAATTTGGCCACATTTGAAAACTCCTGACCGAAAATACAACCTGTTAGGGAAAAACAATCAGGTTTTAAAATTTAAGCATGCTTCTCTCTTATTTAGAAGAGAAAAATGCAGTGAGGAGAGAACTCTCCAATATTATCTAAACAGGGGGGTACAAGAGCCAGTGGAGACCATTTCAAAAATGTTATGAAAGCAACTTTAGGAGGACTGGAAAAGAAGAAGGATAAGCCAGAAAATACAGGAAAACTATTTCTAGGCAACACAAAATTAAAGTTTACTAGAGCAAATAATGTTTGTGAAAAGAACAGAAGCTCTCTTGGACACACACTGACTCCAAGAAAGACACTTCTGTCATAACACAGAAATTCTTGCAGCTCACAGATACATTGTGCTCATAGGGGCTTAATGGCTCCCATATAAAGGTAAAAGTGTCACAAAGAGTGGGAAATGGACTGACACAGTGAAAGTTACTTGCTATGTTCTTCAAACTTGTTCTGAAATGGGTGGAATTCCTAATTTGGTGGCATATTTACTTAGGAAGAAAGCAAAATAACTGCTTTAACTGAACATTGAAGATCTGACAGTAAGAGGTAGAATGTTAACTGACAAGTAGCAAGGTGCTGCAGCATAAAACGTCTTTGTTTGGGGTTAAAAATCTTTTAGGTCTATGTCTTCCAGTTGAGTCCACATACAATACAAATGGAACAGCTTTAGCTTCCCAAGAGGAACTGTCAGTCTGACATAATCATCATTCAGCATCTGTTTACTGCCAGCATCTGAGGCAATGCCGGACACAGGCACCTTAACAGACCAGGAACAACCAGGAGCGCAGCTTTCTGGTTTGGGGAAAGTCTAGCAATGGTGGGGTACAGTATAATTAGAACTAGAAACAGCAAAAAATTAAATTCTGATCAGTATCAGTATCTGATCCCTTCTCTGTGCATGTTACATTAAACTATCCCTGGTAGTAAATCATCTTGCCCGTGAAAATAACTCAATTCTCTTTCCCTCAGTCACAGCAGAATTCTGCTCTCATCTCCAAAGAGCACTCTAAACCCAGATATGATGCTTGGACAGCTTGTACCCTTGTGAGGTATTGCTGCATTTTATACAAATTAAGCATTGTCCTTGGTTCTCTGGAACAGGATGAACCTCTTTTCCTATCTTGTTTCTTTTGTAGAGAAAGCACTAAGCATGTAATTGTCACCTCTAGGAAGGACAAATGGTTTATGAGTTCCTGCAAATTGTAGCAAAGCCTGAAGTAAACTAAATCTGTAAGCATTCATCCAAGCTCACTATAAAACAAACAAAACTAATGACACAACAAGAACACACACAAAAAAAAAGTCAAATTCCAGCAACAAAATAGTCATGTTTGGCTTGATAACTCAACGGCTCCCTCTGCAGGATGACACACCTCCTCTGGATATAAAATGGTCTTGCTATGTAACTTATGTATATCTCAAGCTGTTTCCAATGGAAGATGACATATCTTAGGATCAGTGAATCCCCTATGTTCAGACACAACTGTGTGTTATGTGCAAAATAAATATATGGTAAATTAGATTTAAAGTACATACTGTCTCACTTGAGTATCATTCTCTCAAAAATTTCTGTATGTACAAATTCAGTCCTTCTCCCCACTGCTAAATCAGTAACATCTTCACAAATCTCCTTGCAATAAGACAGGGATCTCAAATATATTGGGCTTCCCTCTTTCCTTAGCAGAGTCCACACATCTGAGCCTTTCTGTTAGAAAATAACACAATCTTGATGAAAGAATGCTAAAACTAGTTTAAAAAAATCCCAGGAAAACATAAGAACATGGAAAGGACTTTCACTCAGAAAAAAAACAATGCTTTGTTACTCTGAAAATTCTATTTCAAATAACAATAAATGTCTAGATAAAGAAAGAAAGACAAGGTTACTAAACTTTCTGATATTTGACATTGTCAACATAATTTCTGGTGCTGTTCATTATCTTTCAGAGAAAGACATGATCATTTATATGCCTCTTTGTAGTGTTTCAAGGACTGGTTATTAGGAGTTGATGTTCACAAGCTAAGGCTGGGGACGTACTGTTCCTGAGAAACATTCTGTCACCTTTAGGTAGCAACATGTCCTTTTCCAATCACTAATTTTTCATTCACCTTGGAAATTGGCTGCGTACGGTCTCCCAAATTTCTTTTAAAAGCTGAGTATCTCTTGCAATACCCTGCTCTGGATGTATAAAATGTAGCTAGGGAAAACTCAAAATAAATATGATTATTATTCTATCACACCTTATTGCAGCAGTAGGTACCAATAAGCTATTTCAAAACATTTGGTCCTAGCAAATGCTCCCCGCTGTCAGTACATTTCATAGCAATTCTCTGGGAATGAGAGATGCTATTAACTTTAATAGAAGTAGCTCCAGGGCAGGAGACAGACTGCTATATCCTAAGCTTTTACTTAATATTTTAAATACATCTAATATTCATAAGTTGGACTATTTTGTGTAGCCATAAAAAGGTATCTTACTTGAACTATTTATTTACTGAGCATCTCTAGATGGTGTTATATACCCTTAAACATCCTAAGTATGTACTAGTCATATGGCTACCATCATCTCCTCACACTAGAAGAAAAAGCAGGCATTTTATAGTGGTTTTGAAAAGAAAATCATTACTTCCTACACCTTTTTTTCCCCATATCCTGTCCTCCTATTCCCTTATTTAGGAGTTTTTCAGGCAACTGAGAAACTGAAAACCATATGTAGTTCCACAGATTGTAAAGTTTCCCTGTTGTCTAATGGGTTCAAATAAACACTTGTTTTACAACTATCACTATAAAGCCACAAGTCATGAATAATAGGAGCCATCATGTGACATTGAGGTGTACAGGGTATTGTGTAATGCACATAGACACTGTACTATCTACCCAAAAGGTCATTTAAGCTCAGTGATGAAAGGGTTCAGAAGTTGACAAAAATCCTCTTCTGTATTTTATCTGTAGGAGGACAATCAGAATTCATGTTCAAGAGTCCGTAAGCATAGATCTCCTTAGATCAAACCAGCGGTCATATTACTGAAAGGGTGCTAAAATAAATGCATATTTGGCATAAGGAAAGAAAACCCTGCCTAATTGTGAAAGTGCCTCTTCCTGAAGGCTTCAGCATGCCTTAGGAGAGAGTTATTGCAGATAGAATTTGCACTGACACTGTTCCAGATATCAGTCACGGCCCATCCCATGTACTCAATACTCACCTCACACCAACACAGCAAATCAAACGAAAGGCACAGTGTATTGAGGGCATATTGCTGCAAGTCAATTAGATAAACCATGAAGACAGTGGGATACATGAAGATGTGTATTTTCTCATTTCTGTCTCAGATCCATCCATCACAGAAACAAAATCCCATTTTAGTTACACTTGGAAGCTCACTAAAATAACAGAAATTCAATTAATATAAATAAATAAGAGGGTGGCAAAAAACCTATTAAGTGAGGTTTGATAATTCTATGCTATATTCTGGCCTCAGTCTCAATCATTTATCTATGAAGGTAGACTGGTGAAAACCAGCATGGCTAATCAATACACATACACTTTATTCCCCCACAGAGCATACCTCAGGCTGTTTTGAGAAGTAACAGATGGAATTTTACCTTCACTTCAATAAAGTTTTAGCAAGGCAAAAAATTGATTTAGAAGCACTTTAATATGTTGCTCCAGCACCATGCCTACACAATCTATATAAGCAGCCTATCTGGCTGGATTATTCACAATGTGCAAGGACATAAGGTCCTCAAATTATCACTGTGACAGGCCAGATTTCCTATTAGTTACAGATATCTATTTCCTGTAATTTTTCAAAGACAGAAGTATATGCAATATAAACAAAATATAATAGACATGAAACAGTGACTCTTCCCACACGTAGGGAAACTTGTAAGGAAAACAGGTTTTTAGGAGGCCACGCTCATTCTTCAGGTCAGCAGGCACCAGGCTGAGCAAGCCACAAGAGGGAGCACAAACACTGTTGGAAGACGCAAGGAAACACAAGGAAAAAGGGCCAGGAACAGGCAGTGCTTGATGCCAAGTCTGTTGCTTAATAAGATGCATTCTAATTGGTACTAAAAATCAATTTAATTTCCTCTTCAGCTTTACTGTGTTACAAGTTTTTCTTCAATACTAATCTGGTAAGAAGAGAGCAAGAAAAAAGCATTCTTTATGTTTGAGCTGGATAAATGGAATGCAGAGCCAGCTCAGAACAGCAGGCAAGGCATCTTTGTGCATCAGGCAAGTGGAACTAAAAGGCTGCAGCGCTTGCCTGCGGCAGAAAAAAACGAGATCAGCAGTGCCCTTCTCCCGTCTGCTTTTCATCCTGCTTTTGCTGCCACTGAGGGGGCACTGGGGCATGTGCAAGTACCAGTCCAACCCAAAAGGGGCACAGACTGCCAACCTTTAGTTGCAGCAGGAACAGGCATTCCCTCCCTCTGGGACTGTTCCAGATTCACCTCCTCCCCCCCCTTTGCCTTTGTGAGAGACAACAAATAACGCTCCTTAACTGTGGTGTCATAGACTGACAAAAGAAATACCTGACAAGATATTTTCAAACTGTTTACATGTGTGCCAAATATGAGTTTTTGAAATCCTCCACCATCATAACCTGATTTTTCTCAACTCTTACCTCTGGTTATTAGACAGTCATATTCCATTCTTGAGCTGAAGGTTGTTTACATAAGCCAATGATAAATGTATTCTTAAAAGCTGTTCTTTCTGGGTGATTTAGCACAGTACAGGGGTTGCATATCCATTTCACTTAGCTGATGCAGTACTCTAGCAGGAAACAGTACCAGGAAACCGGTGTTATGCAGGGGACAAGAACAAAAAGGGTATGCTTCTGAATACTGATCTCCTCACTGATGTAATCATTGTGATTAAAAAAAAGCCTTATACTAAGACACAACTCTTCTGCATTAAGTCAGATACATTCAGCACAAATCTAGTTTTGTCTGGGAACTGAAAAAGGACGAAGGTCACAAGGGTGTGGAGATCTGTTCCCACCCCACAGTTTCTTGCCTTCATGGGATCCAGCACAGCAGCAGAAGCCCTGACACTGGTAGGCTGAGGGGCACAGCTTCAGGATTCATGACTTCCTCAAAACACGGGATAGATGGTATCCCTTCCTCAGCATGAAGGGGATGATGAAATGCCTCCCAAAGGAGTCCTGACACACCAGGTGCTGGGAGGCGACAAGTCAACTGAGGCCCTGCATTTGCAGATTAAAAAGGGTATTCTAGCTAAATCATCATATGCATTTTTCTAGCAATGCATGAAAGCAATGAAACATCACTAAGAGAATTCATTGGCTCTGAGGCTGTCATGGTACTCACCACACCTGTCATTTCCCTTGATCATGAAAGTTCTTACCAAATAGTTTACTTAAAACCTTCATAAATTATATACCCTGCTCATCTCTGCTTATCCTTCTATCTTTACACTTTCTCCTTCTCATCTTAGTCTGCATTTCTGTTAGTGAACAACTAATGGTTCAAATGCTAATTCTAACTATCTTCCATTCCCTATAATGGGAGAGAGAGGTCCAGCATAAGTCTCTGCATCTCCACTGTAATAAACTATCCAGTTGTGACAACCCCAGAATAGATCAAAGATAGACTTTAAATTTTTTAAAAATATAACAGAATTGTGAAAAACCTGCTGCTGCTCAAAGACTGACTGTTACAGTACTTAAATTCTGTAGCAGGGTGTGAATTTTGCATCCGTGCTGCAGTAAGTACAGAAAACAGTTACATTTAAAAGTTGGGAAAATAAGAAGCACACTAACTTCACACAGCCACACTTACAAAGCTAATGACAGGCTGTAACAATATTACCTCCAACAGTTCACAAAATTTATAATTTTAGGCCATTAACTCACGGAGAGCAGCTAAGATAACAAATTTACCACAACATCTAGTGTTTAGTTTTCATATAGAGTTACTTCATTGTCAGTGTGCTAAATATTGTAGTGGTAAATATGTTGCACATCAATTATGAAAAAATCACACACTGTTCTTGTTAATTACTCAAATTTTACCTTCATAAATCTGAACAGTGGGTAGTTTCTCTTTACAAACCCTATACTTGTTCTTTACAAAGGTCAAATGAAATACTGAAATACTATTGTTTTCTCAGGAACTAGTGGTACCCTCCAAGCTGTATCCAACAAGCGACAATATCAAACCATTTCCTAGTTGGTGGGGAAAAAATATTTCACTGAGAACAAAATTATATAAATAAGGTCTATTTAATTATTCACCGAAGGCTCAATATACAGAAAGCATTAAAATACCAACAGTTTTATTAAAAGGATGGATAATTACCTGGAATGCAAATGTACATCTTTCTCCCTTCATAAATATAAATGTGCATAGATGTAGTGATCACTGGCTGAAAACATAGTAGTTCTTGACATTGCAATTAATATGTTTTAGTAAGGGCAGATCTTTGACATGGTAAGACCACTTCTCCACGTTTTTGTAGCAAAAGAAAAATTTTAAATATGAAAGAAAAAAAAAAAAGCATTTATCATCTGTTTTCTCTCAGATTATATGACATAATCTAGAAACCAGAGTAGACTCCAGACTTTTAAACACAACACTGAACCAGTTTTCCAGTGTCAAAGCTCTAGAGGGGTACACACAGAACAAATTTGTCCTTCAAAAGCACAGGCACAGGCATGAAGTCAGTCTCTTGTTCTATGTTGTGGTCAATCCCTGCCCCCAGAAACTAGCTGAAAGCATTTAGATTTTGAAGTTTTATTCTTGACTGCAAGACTAATGGCTACAATGCCAACAGTTATTCAGCATGTTCCCTTTAAACCTCTCAGAAGATTTGTCCCTAGAGGATGCAAGTTTCTTAACTGTTTGGTTTTTTTTACAGCTTTCATAAAGATGGAAAAGCTGCATGTTGCAGACCCACACTGCACATTTAGCAATCTGAGGCAGAGAAATTACACTGCTGCAAAGGATGTGGTAAAGAACTTGCTGCCATAATTCAAAATTAGCTCTCTAACTTATCCAGTACTGACAGGAAGCCACGTCTGGGGCACAATCCTGTTGCTATTTTGTACCAGCAATACTTAAAAAGGTGAGGGTAGAAAAAACAAAAATCTATCTGTTCTGTTAACTGAGCTCCAAGCAAGATGATCATTACTCACACTGCAACTTAAGCAAAACTCACCCCGCTCTTTCCTAACCATTATTTGTGCCAGAGCAGGTTCAGGATTAATATCCAATGGTGCTTATGGTCCATGTACAGAAAAAAATGGATGCAAAATAAACATGAATAAAGAGTGCATTGTAACAAAAAAAAAGAAAAAAAAACAATTTTCCCTTTTCACTGACCTTTTTTCATTGGTGCTTGCTTTAATTTGCATGACTTTCTTCGCACCAAGAGAATAGCTTGCTCTGTACAGACAGCTTTCTGGAAGCTTCTGGTTTAACCACAACTCCAGTCATTGTTGACATCACTTTCCCACCCCCCACCCTGCAAAGCATCAATTCAGACCAAGTAAAGTGCAGTCAACTTCAAACATTCCTTATCCTTCCCTGATAATTTTGTGCACTGGCAGTTCGGGGATCACAGGACAACTGAAGCTGGAACGAACCTTAGGAAATCTCTGTTCTGAGTTGTTCCACTGCTTGGCTGTCTTTGGGGTGAAAAAGCTTTTCCTTACATCCCATTCAAATCTCTCATCTGAGTTTATGCTCATTGTCTGTGATCTTTTCATATAAGTCACCCTGAAGAACCTGGCTCCAACTCATTGAAGAATTCCCCATCTCTATTGGAAGGCTACTATTCAGTTCCCCTGAAGATGTTCCATCTCCAGGCCAGTCAAGCGCATCTCCTTCTCCCTCTCCTCAGAGGCCAAGTACTACAATCCCTAACAGTCTTTGGGGACCCCACTGAACTCACCCCAGTTTACAGATTAATTTTTTGTATCAGAGTCCCAAAACTGGATGCAGTGTCTAGATGTGGTCTAATGAGAGTTGAGTTGAGGCCATAATAACTTCAGGCTACTGGCTCCACTCCTTTTGGTACAGCTTGGGATGCTGGCACTCTTCTTTGCCACCAGGGCACACTGCAGGCTCATGCTCTACTCATTGGGCAACAGGACTTCACATCCTTTTTCCACAGAGCTTCATCCCAGGCATACAGGACCCACCCTGCTGTCCTGAACCATCGTTGTTCCTTCCCAAGTGCAGGATGTTGCATTTGTCCTTGCTGAACTTTGTAACATTTCTGTCAGAGCATCCCTCCAGCCTGACCAAGTTCTGAACGGCAATCCTAAAATATGCTTTAAGAAAATTCAGAGTAAAGGCATCCATCAGCAAATTTAGCAGAGATTTCCATATTGTGACCAAAACTGAACTGCTTGGAGAGCTTCAGGTGCCAAATCCCTTCAGTATTTCACAGCTTAAGAATGTGGTTTCCTTTGGCAGCCCACAGACACTGCCACTGAAACCGGTCTCCAACCTAAAAGTCTACTGGCTGAAATCCATCTCATTCCCATGTCTCTTCAGCTCATCCCTGTAATGGCTTTACTTGGATGACATTTACTTTTGTCTCATTGTGTTTACTGCTGTCATCTATTTGCTCAGTGTCATCACTGGTGATAATAAAAATGATAGAGGAAGAGCTGAAAGTCACTTTCTTCTTTGGCCTGTCCCCTGCTTTCTGAGACAGAACTATTGGTCGTATTGGTTTGTCATTCCCTGTTGCTGGTGTCTCTTTCATGGTCCTCTGGAACCTCATCAGGCGAAAGCACAGGAGTTGCAAAAGGCAGCGTCGAAACTGCAAGAGAACACTTCCAGTCAATGTTCTTGCTTATCATGAAGTTCATTTAATGTCTAAATAAATTCACCAACACCACATAGCTGCAACCAGTGGTTATCTTCACAGTACTGAGGATTTACAGATATACAGTTTTCTAGATTCTATGTATTTGACATGCCACTGATAACTCCAAATACTTCCTTCCATGCTCTCTTAACTCTGTAAAGCACTAAAATTAGTTACCACCATGAAATCAGCAGTCTACTTTTCATAATGAACACTACAGAAGCAGACAAAAACAAAAACTTGTTCCTCATAGATAAGTATGTCTTACATAATTTGTCCCCAAAAAACATGTCACTGTCATCTACATGAGATTCTAGCTTTAAATACCATGAAACTGAGAAATGTTAGGAGGACCTTCATTAAACAGTAACTACTTTTTATCATCTTAATCTTGTTTGGCTCCTAATTTTAGGGGCTTTAAGGCATCAGTGTAATATTTAAAATACTATGCTGAGTTGTTCAGTCCTTGTGTTGCTATAATGTAGAAGTCAGGGGAAAATTTTTTAACTCCTAAAAAACAAGACACCAGATACTCTAAATTTTCTCTGATGGAGTTCTGCTGTGGTCAGGGATTGATTCAGATGAGGTCTTCTACCTGCAATTTCATGGGTAAACTGTCAATACAGACACTTAAATTCTGACACACCTTCCCATCACTTTCACATGAGTTAAACATTTGAATTCACACACGAGCAGATTCAATTTCTTATCAGGTGGTACTTAAGCACCATCAGGGATTTTACTTCTACTAGACTGTCATCATTTATCCTAGCAGTTCAAATTTCTAAAAAATTTAAGTTTTTCAGATTAAAGTATATCAGACCTAAATTCCACAACTATGGTACTGGCTACTAATAATTCAAACAAGAAAACCTTTAATGTACCTACCTTTCTGCTCATGAAGATATAGATGACTGGATTATAAGCAGTGCTTGACTTGGCAAAGAAAGATGGGATGATAGCTACTGTTGGAGTTACAAGGTTGCTATAGCCATATGTTATCAAGAGAGAGACCACTGCATAGGGCATCCAACAAATAAGGAACGTGGAAATCATCAAGAAACACATTTTAGCCACTTTCTTTTCATATCTTAGAAGTTTGATCACTTGAACTGTCTGGAAATCCTCTACACAGCGAAGCTGTAGAAATAAAAAAAAAAATAGTCAAATAAAATACCTGTATGTTATTAGTTGAACCTGAATATTTCTACACTTATTTGTAAGTAACTGATTCACTCATTTAGTTTCAGGCACAGACATTATATACCTTCTCTTGTAAACTACAATTCTTCTGAAGTTTACATCATGTTTCTCAGACTTTTACTGTCTGTATTTCACAGGGTTATCTTCTCAAGAGTGATGAAGAGGAGAGTTCATGAACCATGAGAACTGCAAACAGTTTTCTTTTCCTTTTTTCTATTTTTCAGGTGAGGATCTGATGTGGATTAGTGAGCATAAGCAGTTCCCTAAGCTTCCTCCCAGTAAAACCACACAACAAATAGACCTTGATAGCTCTAGGTTGGTTCTCTCTCATGATCCTACATCTATCTAGTGGTACCTGATATAGATGAACATCAAACATTCAGAAGTTTAACAGGAATTTAATGTGCAAATTCGGCTTGGATCCAAGCTTAATATACAGCTTCAACATTTTTCACTGATAATATTGCATTAAGAGAAGTCTGATTTGAATTAACATACCATTCTTACTGCATATAGAATATGGCCATAGCAATAGGCCATGATCCCAACAGGTGCTACTAGACAGCTAAGGAAAAAAAGGAGCACAAAGGAGGTATCATTGGGGTCTTTTGACTTCCAGTCCACTGAGCAACCTAATCCATGAATTTCCAGTGTGTATCTGTTCCAGCCCAAGAGAGGTGCTCCAGTCCAGGCTAGTGAGTACAGCCAGATGTAGGTGATAGCCCGCCACGACCAAGAGAAGTCAATCACTTTTGCGTGGACCACTCGAATGTAGCGTTCATAGGCAAGAACAGTGAGAGTCATAATTGAAACAATTCCTGTAAAAAGAAAAGAGAGAAAATCAATTAAATGATTCACAAGTACTGCAGATTGGACTCAAGTCCTCTTGATAAATGTTTCCTTTGCTAGCAAGTTAACTCAAAATTACCTAGCTCATATTATGAATCTAACACCAATAAGATTTTTAGGAGACACTCACTAACTACTAAGTCAAACAGAATCACTAACTTCAAAACTACTCAGAATAGGAAGCTGACATCTGATCCATGATGTACAATGGCCAAGAACTGAGACAAGGAGAAAAAAAGATCAAGCTAATATTTCTTCCTAAACATTACTTCATTAAGTGAGTATTGTGGTCCAAGGTTTGGGGTTTTTCCTGTTGGCAATTGTTTCAATGTTTGTTGTTATTATACATTTCTTTGGGGTTTGTGGTTTCTTTTGTTTGGTTGTTGTTTTGGGGTTTTAAAATAAAAAGCTACCATATAAAACTGAGATAATCAGCAATAAAAAAATCTGCTAGAAACTTAGTGAGAGTTGAGACTGAAATTAAAGAAAGCCTTTAACAACTCAAAGCATAGATGTACACCTTTAATGTGAAAAAAATTACTAGAAGAATTCCAACTTATTTCAAGATATCCTGGAAGTCTTTGCATTCCAAAAAAGAACCAGGAAGACAAAGCATTGTTGAAGATGTCCCATCTGAAATATATTCAGTTATTTTCAGCGTTCTTTCCTCTCTTGCTGCTTTCATAAAAATATCAGTGTTTGTTTATTCAGTCTCTTCCTTTTCTGTCCACCTCAAATCCAGTACACAATTATTAACATGTTATGATAGAAATCACACATTATTTTCAGCTCTCAGCATTACCTTATCCAGACACTTTTATAATTTCATTAAGTCAAGGCAATTCTGTCTTCATTAGAGTATAAGCATTTCTGTTTCAATGGTCTGTGACATTTGATGATCAAAAACCAAATTGCCCATCAGGCAACTGTCAGACACCTGAAATCTGTAATGATTCAGTCATCAAGCTCATAAATACAGGCTCTTACGCAGCAAAAGGGTGTATTTCATAGCATTCAGTGAGATTATACAAATATCTGTGTCTAAATCTCTATAGCTTTTATCTAATATGAAGCACAAGTA
Organism: Climacteris rufus; assembly: GCA_013398175.1. Taxonomy (NCBI): domain Eukaryota; kingdom Metazoa; phylum Chordata; class Aves; order Passeriformes; family Climacteridae; genus Climacteris; species Climacteris rufus. The sequence continues at coordinate 822,057 of VZRZ01005028.1, read as the reverse complement.
TTCTGTCATGCGTATGCACAGCATTTAATTTCTTCAAGTACATTCATGTGCCATAACATGCATATATACAGCTGTAAGAAGGTTAACTCTGCAGACTTCACTACCAAAGAGAGAATAACCATTTGTTACTTAGCAGAAACCTGATCTCACTTTGAAAAAAGGATAAGCATTTAATGAAGATAAATGAACAACAGCACAGAAGGAGCAGCAACATGGATTTTAGAAAGGCAACTAAGAGTGACAAGATCTAGCGCAACACATAGCCCCTCTGTCAAGGTGTTCAACTGCAAAACCAGTGTATTATTAACCAAGTATCTCACAGAAGGATATCCTTTAGGATTCTAAGAAAATTACTTTATGCTGCAGTTATTAAAGGATTCCCTTTTTTAAAGTGATGAGCTTAGAAAGTTTTCTTCATTAAAGGATTTCACACGCTAAAAGAAAATGTGCCACCTTCTTTTATAGATCTCTTTAAAATGAAACAACTATTTTTTTAACATGTCCTTTTTTTTACTTATCTTTAAACCTTCATCACAAAAAGGTGCTATTGTTACTGCCATGCAGTAATCTTTCGTGGTTAGTTTTTTGTGGTTTTTTTCTTGTACAAATCATTGCTGTTGAATTTCATTTTCATAGCTTGCAAGAGAAATTGGACTAGCAAGAATGGACTAGGAGGTTTCCAAAGGCTTAAGGTTTGGTTGATTAGTCATTTTTGCTTTTTTAAAATGAAGCTGAAAAGTTCACTTCATGCCCTTTTTTATGACCTAGTATGCTAAAATACATCAAAGAATGTGAATTAAGCAAAATATTAGCAGGCATTAAAAATAACTACAGGATTTTATAGGTAGTATTCTACACTTACACTGGCTCAGGTAAATGCTTTATTCAATCAAATGCAGTCTACTCCCCGAACACAAGGTAAGGCAAGAAGTTCCCCTCCCATTTCCCTTACCCAAAATTTACGAATTACAAAATTTTACCTGACAGCTATGAAAATCATCCACAGACATGTTTATAGAGGAAAATTCACATCACTCAACTAAAGGGTCAGTTTGCTTTTATAGTGCACTGCAGCTATGTCTGATCCGTGGAAAGAGCAGCTCCTCAGGATGGCGAGTCAGAATTTCTAAATTAACCTTTTGCTCTTTACCACCCTCCTTCTCCCTACAATGGTATTCAATAACTGATGTCCCTGTGTACTCTTAATATTTCCCCATCCATTTTTATATGAGTGCAGAATTCTAGCCCTGACAAAGTAATCAAAGGCTCACATGCTTGGCTGAAAGTACCGGTGTTCAGAAGCAATAATTTACTGAGTCCTTGACATTCTCAAGGAAGGCACTGGCTGCTCGAGATCTCTAAAAATCAGTATGTGCACATAGATGTGTGAACAATGTTCTATCAAGTCCTTTTCAGTCTGAAACCACTGGTCTTGAAAGGCATACTTGAATTTTCCTCCCTGAACTGTAAATGGGACCTTGGAAAGCCTGTTGGATGGTATGCACCAAAATGTAAATCCTTTCTCTGTTGGTATTCAAGGAGTGTCTGGTAGCATGCAGACATGAGGCAAGAAATGCAGGTCACAGCATAAGATATATATGATTTATGCATGTGTATGGCTCCATTTTCCATGTACAATTCAGTTTCTGTAGTCTATACAGAGGAAAACACTGAATTTTACTCCCCTCCCTGCTCCCACTCCTCTCCAGGAGCTTTTCTGGAAATTATTAAATTTATTCTGAGTTGCATATTTTAATATGATGAAATATGTGCTGATTAAAAAAACAAATCTGTTACAGAAAGCCATTATGGTTATTGTTTGGATATTAGCCCCCTCTTTGCAAAAATATGCATTTCAAACCAATTTTTGCCTTTTATCTGAAACAAATTTTGTTATGCTTCTTGAGGTACTGAAGATCTACATATTCAAGGTTAAGGGCCAAGTTTCTGAGGGCTGATTTACTCTACCAGCAAATCACTCTTTCTAACTCTTTCAGAAAGACTTGACTGCTCAGTGTTTACAGAGAATGCATGTCTGATATATAGATTTTCATCTCAGAGAATACTCCTATCTGTAAGTGCTGATTATAAACATAAACGCTCTCTTTGTTTAGGAACTAATGCTAGTTTTAGCTCTGATTTAAGCCTGGGCAATTACAGTAGCACAAATGGGGTCACTCCCATTAAAGCTGCAGATAAATGTAGCAAAACTGCAGTGTCTTCTTGATTAAGCCACTAGCTTGCAATTTCTGTGTTGCAACTCCTCTTCTTCCCCACTAGCCAGTGACTCAGAATCAGGGAGCAGTAACAAGTCACTACTTTTTTTGGATATTTATGAAAGAAAATTCTTATTTTTGCCAATTTGTATTGTTTTTCTAACAAAATACTACATTTAGTGTAGATTTCTTTATGTGTCATATGTGATAATTATTTCTTCTGTATTCTGGGTTTTTCCAGGAGTCATATTTTTTCCGGATACATCATTAAATACTTCTATCTGCATGGTGTAGGTCATCACAAAGACTGCAAAACACAGCAAACTGCACTGCATGGTACCATACAATGTATATATTCTGACTTTATAATCCTTAATTAGAATAAAAATATTGCAGTGCCTTCAGAACTCAAGTGCTAGTTACCACAAGTTCTAACAATCACAGCAGCTTCTCCCCTTTCCATGCAATATACACTTTATTTTCATGGTTTGCCGTACTGAGGCCCAGCCCCAAACATGGCCTGTCATTTGGTCAGAGGTGGTATAAGACATATATTCCTCAAGACTGAGCATCTCTACAGAGGAATTGCAGCCTAATGTAGCAAATAAGATCCAGTTCTGAGACAGACCATGGCTTCTGTCAAAGGACATATTCTTTTCTATATCAATTAATCCTTGCCCTACATTTAAGTGCTGAATTCCTATTTTGCATACCTAATCAGAGGAGAAAGCCACTCCTGCAATCCTTCCTCACCTGTTTTCACATTTGAAAAGCTAGACAGCAGCAATTTAGTAGAAGCAACATCCTGTCCATGGCAAGAAAAGGTGCTATTGCACTTTCTAGTTTTGTACTACAAAATATATAACCAGTCTACTTGAATTCAGACAGAAGGCATTACAATAACTTTTAGGCACCAGCTACATATCACTTCTAATTTTTCAACCACTTTTGACATCTGCATTTAAATCTAGGTAGGTGAAAAATCACTTCTCTTTGACATAATAGACTTCAAGTATATTTTATATGCAGCTGTCCCATAAAACTACAGTGAAATAAATCACCTCTTCCAGATTTAATACTCCAAGTGATTAACTCACTTAAAAAAAAAAAAAAAAGCTAAACCTGAAAGCATGCTGATTGAGCCTGCAGCTATTTGTAACATAAGATCCTAAAACTATCTGCTGAGTAACAATAGAAAATGCTTTTAGTGAGATTAAATCAGTGCATAGAACATACATTGGTAATGCAAGAGGCTGGCACACAACATCATTCTGTCACTGTGCAGAGAAGAGCCTTAGATGAACAGGCTGTTACTGAAGCCAGGTCCACAGGAAACTGTCAGGCAATTAATCCTTACTTCAGTATTTCAGGGGGTGTGGTGGTGGTATCAGCTTGCCTTGAAACAATAAAGGAACCTCAGCTGTACACACAGCAGCTTTTCACAGGGAAGTACAGTCTGTAAAACTACTTGCAATTTTTCTCATCCTCCAGTTCACATTACTGGAATAGAGTATTCACCTGGATATCAACATTTCTTTGGTAGCTCATCAAGATCTAACTGCCATATATCAATGGTAATTTGTCCAGAAGGGACATAATACTTTTAATTAATCTGACATTAAAAGCTGACAAAAACAGCTTACATATAGGAAAGACAGAGATCTCTAATAACACTTCAGTAACATCAATCACAAACAAGGTTTAATAACATAAAGCCTAACCCAGAGTACACCTTTACTGTGCAATCTTCTGTCAAGATACTGCCTCAGATAAACAGTTTTGGTTCATGTTCCTCAAGATCATTCCTGTTATCAACCAGTTTTTCCAGTCCTTTCTTCCTTTGCTTGATTAAATTTATCAGAAAGTGTTAGAACACCAGTACTGGCCACTGGTTTAGCTGCCACTACTTGTAGCTGAAGTGATTCACGCTTATGTGTGTATGCTCCACATGATAAGACTAGCTTACCTCAAAACCCTCAGGGCCTATTCTTATGTACAGAAGGCATCAAAACAGACATCCACTGCCTGGGGGTGGGCAGGACAAATTTCTCTTACAGATATCAGGTTCTGAGAGTCACTGTCATTTTAAAAAAACCCTTGTATGTCTGTGAGAAGGCAGTAGATGTACACAAAGACCATGACACTCTGAGCCTGCATTTCACAGTTACCCTCTTACCTGAAGAAAGAATTTATCTGTGTCTGCTAACAAAGACTTTTCAGTATGTTAAGCTGCCAGGTGTTCTCCCTAGAAATTATACCCAAAACCCTATGCTCTCAGTGCTAGACCACAAACATCCCAGGTATGAGCTGTATTACTAAATCAGATAAAGAGATTACACAGATCTCTTCTACTTACAGCTTGATTGACTACAGACAGGGAAAGAGAAGTTTTTTACATAAGGAGAGGGTGGCAGACTCAGTGGTACTGGCATAGAGTTGACTGCACACCTCCATAGAAAGGTGACCTTCATGGTATAAATACATCACTTAATTGAAGCTGCCATCATATCACATCAGGATACGCTACCTGTTAGAAAATAAACACTGGAAGTCAGTGAAACATTTAAGTGGGGATTACTGTCTAAGACAGACACCTACGTCATCAAAGCTTAGACTAAGACTTGTCAGTTAATCATTTCTGTCATTTTCCCCTGCACTAAGAGGTGTGGTAGTATTAGGAGTACTAAGAATGGCTTTGTAATAGAGAAAAAAAGCCCTTCTCACGGCCCCTGATATGAAGACATATGTACCTAAACTGTATTGACTTCAGACTCTAATGAGTAAAAGAAAATAGGATTGTTACATGTGTGACAAAGACAAATGTTCAATAGTCAAAATGACCAGTTTTGCACTGTAGCAAGCAGATCTCTGCACCTTCTAAAGGCTCAATGAAAAACTTTCAAGTCACAGAAAAAATAGGCAGTAGCACAAACATCAAGTTCTGAGCTGTGCAATACAGCTCAAGAAGCAGATACTACTAAATGGGTTTGTCTCATGATAAAGTTACGATAATGCAGAAGTAGACTATTGTGAGGCACACAAAATTCAGCCATTTATTACTAGATAGACAATCTGTATTCCAATGCCAGCTCGACTTAAAAGTTTCAGATCATGAACATCCACTTACAGTGTCTAAGTTCTGGATTTTACATGCCTGCAACTTGTTGGTAAAATGAGAAGCACTCTTACAAAGAAAATGCTCAGACTCCTCAGTGCAAAGTTATTAGAAGTGTAGAGAAGGCCCTCGTTTCTGTGAGGGGGAAAAAAAAAAGCTGTCATTATTATGTAATGAAGGCTTCTGAAAATATAGAGGCTACCAGTTTATTTTAAGCATAAATGCCACCTATGTATTTAATCATATTGAAATCATTAAGAGGAACACAAAAATACTTGATCTTGGCTTTCAAAACAGTATGAGCAAAAACCTTGTAACAACATGTGAAAATTAAAAAGAAAGCTGCCTGGCCATGATTTTCAAAATAATTCCTGATTAACTACAGTAATTAGAAAGAATCTGATTTTTAAAATTTGTTGGGAGTTAGCTCTGAATTTAGAGTGAAAATTGTATTTAAAAAAAAAAATAGGCAAGCAGATTTAATAATTTGTCCCAAAGTTGCTTAGTGCCAGGGAAACCTCACTTTTTATAAGTCAACACATACAGAGGGCAACTTACACCAAGTATTGGGGCTTAGGGGCTGTTCTTCCAATTAAAAGCAGTTAATTCTCTTATTAGAAAGTAAGACTGAACAGCCTTCAGACCTGAAGGGCTGGCACAGAAAGCTCACATAGCAATGTCCAAGTTCACACTGAAGAATGAAACCACATAGCTGTAAATAAACATGTTTTGGTCATCTCATGTAAAATGAACTGGACTGGGTCCAATCCCAGGACATATCCACAGCACTAAAGTAACCTCACACGATCTCTTATGGTCTAATAGCCTCCATATCTATGGTATCAGAAGTACCACCACTTTATTCTAGAAACACCTTTATTATGTCATTCTGGCTTACTGAGCAATTGAACACTTCCAAGCTGTAACTACTCTGCTTAGTTAATGAGAATTTCACTTTTAAAAGCTGTATGCCTTCTGGTCAATGAATGTACTTTGTAGTCCCAAAAGTTCCTGGAGAGAGTGCACTTCTGGGTGCACTTGGAGGGAGAAGCACTTCTGGGTAATACACATGTAAGACTTCCATTACATTACTTTCCCTACCACCATCACCTCAAGATAATAGGTGACTTGGGCTGTTATATCCAAGAGAAGTATGTTTTCAAATAGAATATCTGGTTACTCTGAATGAAATCTCCAATCACTATCTTCACCACTATCAGGAATATTAAAAACAAAAAAGAAAACACAAAAAAAAACCCTTCAACCAAAACATGTAACCCCAAAGAACAATCAAAAAACTACCAAACACAAACAAACAAAAACCCTTCAAATTACTGATATTTTCATAGACACATTACTAAATGAAAATAGAAACCGTGGTAGCAATAGTCCAGATGGCAAACAGGATGTGATGCAACCTGTAATACATCATTTATTAATCTTTTTTTCCTCAGCATTGACATGCCCCTGCTTTACTACACAGGTAGTAAAAATCTATCTTTAAAAATAGGAAAGAACAATCCTTCTATTTCTAGAGGAGAATATGGAAACAACACTGCGTAGAAAATGGAAGGTTAAGATTAGACATCACTTTATCAGGTTAGCATCCAATTATAACAGCTACGTTAAGTATTTTCTTACTTTACATGGCATCTGAAGAAAGTAAACTTGGGCATCATTCCTGACCATTAAGTTATGCATTTAGTCTCCACTTCCATACGACCAACTACATACAAACACATACTTTTCTAATAATAATTTTAAAAGTTTTCCCAATGAAAGACATTATGAAAGAGAAACATAACGTGACCAACCACAGGATGACATAATTTTGCAAAACACTGATGTTAACTTGACTATTCTCTAGATAAGGCCCACAAATTTGCCTACATTTCTTTGTGAAAAATAATACACTCGATATATTTATAGTAATAAATTACATAGCACAGATAACAGAAACAGGAATTTAAAATCACATGTGATCAAGCAATTTCCTTTCCAATTTATACACTTCATTGTTTCTTCTATTTCAGAAGATGCTACAAGATTATTATAGTCTGGTTTTCAATGTTAGCCTTACTATGTATGTCATTTTTTAAACCTATATGGAAAATGCCTTCATCAAAAATAATAAGTATAATATATAAGAGATAAAGGTAGGAACAGAACTGTACTTTATGTCTCCTGTGTAAACTTAACATTCAGCTACCTGGCAGAATCTGTTTGGCAGACACTTGAGTTTCTCAAGTATTTGAACAGGCTGAGTGATGGAGACAACCTTACACTAGCAAGATTCTCTAGTACTTTCCCTGATAGTACTTTCCCTGCTACACAAATGTCTGGGAGCTGTGCACTGCAGAAATCACCAGGTACCAAACCTTGCACAAATGGTTAACTACATCCTGCACACACCATAACTTTCAAGACATAAGATTTTTGCTGCACTATGCAGCAGCAGTTAAATCAATCATGAGCAGCCATGCACCTTCACCCTAGCCCACCAAAGGGAAACTACAGTGTCATGTGAAACAAAGATTATGTCCATGCAGGAAAGCTACACAGCTTACTGAAGACTTTAATGTGTTGCCTTTGAGTCAATTTTCAGTGCATACATGTTGCATACATGTTGCACTGTAATCCACCTCTAATTTATACACCTCGGCCAGAAAAAAAGTATCTGACATGAAGCTTTAGATTTGTTTACTGCTTAGCCAAACGTTTCCTTTCACCATTAGAAACACAACCCTATTCTTTTGCAGCATCATTTACTGGTGAAAACAAAGCCATATTCCTTGTAACAGTCTGCATGGGCATAGCTGGACTGCAACCTTTTCTTCTGCAGACTTCTGCAAAGGGTCTGTATTCATTTCAGGAAGGAAAGCAGCAAAGAGCTTATAGGTTTTGAAAATGGAAATAGTGTAAGTATTCCTTTTGCAGTGCCAAAATTTCATGGGAATCAGTGGTTTCCCAAAGCTCAGCTGTGACACCGTTGAGACTGAAAGATAGTACCCGAATTTCACATATGGATAAAGACATTCTAGGCACTGCCACACGCTGCGTAGCTTTATAAACAGACAAGTCGGGACACTGGGAAGGCTGCTGGGGAGCACTGCCACAGGGTGCAGCAGATTTCCACCTGTTCCACCGAGGCGGGATACTGCTGACCCTACACCTAGACATACCTGCTCCTTGCCCACAGACTGCAGCTCCTCCTCCTATGAAGTACGATCGTTTATGCTCATGAATTCCGCCCAACACTCGGTCAACTCGAGACCCCTTCTAACAGCGCTGCTGCCCTGTCCCCTAAGTGCCCCGTTACCCCGGCAAGGGCGGGAGAACGAAACACTGAATTTCGAAGAACTTCGTTTTTGCTCCGGATCGTTTTCTTCAGCACTGTCGTTCTTCTTACCAAGAAGCACCCGCTCCCGCCCCGCCAGGGCGGCGAGTGAAGCCCCCGGGCCGGAGCGCCCCGCGGCAGCGCCAGGACGGGGCGGGTGGGGCCGTTGGGAAGCGGGGACGGGGCGGTTGGGGCAGGTGGGAAGCGGGGACGGGGCACGAGACCGCCGGTACAAGCGGGCGAGGAGAAACCCGGCGGGACACGGAGGGACCGGCGGCGCCCAGCACCCACCGAAGAGGCTGCTGCTGAAGCCGTCCCAGACGCAGCCGGCGGCGTCCCACACCCAGCGGCTCCTCAGGCAGGACATGAAGGTAAGGCTTACGCCGAAGACCGACACCAGCAGGTCGCTGAGGCTGATGTTGACCAGGAAGAGGTTGGTGGGCGTGCGGAGCCGCTTGAACTTGTAGTAGAGCACCAGCACCAGCAAGTTGTTGCACAAGCCCAGCATGCCGATGGTGGCGACCAGCAGCGCCAGCAGCTCGTAGGTGCCGGCGCTGAAGAGAGGCCGCTCGCCCGGCAGGTCCTGCTCGGGCGCCGCGGGCTCCGGGCGGTCGGAGGTGCCCGTGTCGTTCCCGGAGGGCATGGCTCGCAGCCGGAGCGGGGCTAAACCTCCCGGCCCGCTCCCAGCCCCATCGCGGACCGATGCCCTGGACAGGAGGAGGAGCCCCCGCCACCTTCCCGCCCACGGAGGGCGCGCCCTCGAGTGGCTTCGCCCTCGCCTGCCCGGGGGCGGGCCTTGGCATGGCTCCTTCACAACAAATGCGTTTTCTCGCCTTCTCGCCGCGATGAGCAGCCCAGTTGTGGCTGGGATGTGACTGTCCTCTGCTCTTCCTTAAAAATCCTCTGTGTTTTTTGGCTGGGTACAGCTGCCCTCAGCGGCGCTTCCCTCAGGGAGCCGCGTTTGAGCAGACCTCTGCGCCCAGCTGCGGGAAGAGGTAGAACGGATATTTAGGCTTCTTCCCCAGATATCCTTCCAATGAAAACTCCTGCTATGGCAATAGTTTCTTCTCAGGAGCTTCCCTGAAGTGCTCACAGGGGGCTCTAGGAGTTGCAACCTCCCGAAGCGCCCAGCAGTGTCATGGCCCAGGAATACCTGTGGTGCAAGCGAACACGTTTATGTCGCCATGGAGCGAGTGGGATACCACAGTTCGCACCGTGAAGTCGCCTGTTTTTATACCTTTGTCTCCAGTGTGTGTTTTGTGAAAACAGTACAGGAATGCCCCCACTGCCCGTGTACAGCTGAAGCTGATGTTAGTCCCGGTGTTGTCCTCAGCCCCCACCCCTGCTAGGGTGTCTGTACAGTCTCCAAACCCAACCCACCCCTGAGTGTATCACAGGGAATTTTGTTCACCATGGTTCTACACCAAAACATCTTGTCAGACCAAGCATCAGTTTTCCTCATAGGAAGACCTTTAATGTGTTTGCTTTAATATGTGCTGATAAGTAATAGCCTTTGTAAGGGCCCAAAAAAACCTTTCAGTTTAGGTCTATTCTTACTTTAGTTTAAAAAAAATTAAATATTCAGCTGTGAAAGAACAGAGTTTTAATGGATGCATGTCTTGCCAAAAAAATAGCTGTTTTTTTTTTCTTCTCCTATACAAATAGTATTAAATGGTCTAGACTAAGGGTGTGATTCCTTGTGGACTGAGACTGAAAACAAGAGTAATTGAGGTTGGTTTGACATCTTTCAAAACACATAACTATATACAAATTATGGGCTTCTCATGACAAAAAATTTTATATGACAAACTACTGCTGTAATACAAGGCAGTAGGAATAAAGTCACAGGTCAGAAAAATAAAACACTGATTAAAGTAACTATTCTTGTTGATGATAACTTTATTTACAATCCATGTTGTTAAATCCCTCAAATATGATCTAATCAGTAATTGAAACCTACTTTAAAAAGTTAGTTCAGTCTGTTTCTTCATTGCTGGACTTCAGGGTTTTCATTACAAAGGCAGCAGGAGCAGCTTCCTTTTTCAAACCAATTATATCTTTTTTATCATAAAAACTTCCAAAATTTCCAGTAATAGACCACAGTACCTGAGCATGGGCTTTAGAGAAGGCATAATTTTGTCTTTTCTTGTCCATAAAAGAGATTTACCTGTGCATGACCAAATGCAAAAATAGTATATCAATGCAGAGTCATGGGTTCATTTAGTACAGTCACTGCATTCTGAAAGTCCAACAATGATGTGGCTGGACCAAATTAATGCTACACCTCATTGAGAAAAAGAGATCTCTCTTCTGCCTTTAAAGGAAAATCTTAAATTGTGTGTCTTTTTATCCCTGCAAAAAGAAAGAAGAGAAAAGGTGGTAAGAAGAACAGGGACAAAATGTAATTTAGTGAGTAGTACATGCCAGACAACACACTGAGCATTGGCAGATTCCATTATATACTTAGGGTTTCTGAAAGGTATTTCATCACAGCACCTGTCAAAAATACTCCCTCTAGATGTCTGAATTTCTAGAAGAAATGAGAAAGAGAACCCATAACTTCCATTTTGCAAATATATCTCAGAATTCCTGATTTGGGCATTTTCATAGCAAAGTTAAATAGATCCATAAATGTGCAGTCTCTTCAATGTGTTATTTGCAATGGTCCCATTATTAACACTGTCAAATTGCTAATGTTATTCAAGTGGTCTTGGATACTTAATGAGCAGAGTTCCATTGTCTTCAATGCAGTGTCACTTCTCATATGAGGCACAACAAAAAGAAATCCTGCTTTATTGTATCATAATGTCAAAGGCAAAGCTGGAAACAGAACCCTGACCCCAGTTCTATACCAGCTTCTGTTTTACCTAGCCCAGTCTAGAACCAATGTGGCTCTGATTTTAATAGTCTATTTAATTATTTAGTCAATCCTTTTCTGCTGCAAAAAGGATTTTACCTTTACTTTTGCAGTTGTATAAAAGGATAGACCACAAGCCATTATTTGCATTTCTGAAAGTGTATGTCTGTGACTTACTGGAAGTCTCAACTCAAAGTACTAAACATAGGTAACTGAGCTCAGGGGATCTAAAAAGTACAAGAAATGGGAATACAAGGTCCCCAGCCCTGTACTGCAAAAACAGTCTCTGAAATTCCCAAGGATTCCTAGATCTCTTCTGCAATAGTCCTTTTAACACGTTACATGTTATGCACAATTTACATGGAATGAAGGAACGCATTGGCTATAAATTTTCAGGCAGCCCACATATGCTTACCTGTGCACAAGACAAACCTTAAAAGCCAGCCTTGGAAGTAATAAGTCACAACTGGAAAGTTTGAAGATATCTGGGACTGTCTTCAAAAGTTTTTAGTATTTAGTAATTTGAAATGTTTCAGCACATCAGGGCATCAAGTGGCATGTTAGTGTTGAAGAATCTGAAACAGAGTAAATGAACTGTCAAAGTCACTGCTGTTCTCTAAGCTTGGGTAGAAATACAAACCACAAACCATGACTCCCAGTTGTAGCTGCACCATCAAAAATGTCTGGGCTTTTCCACTGAGAACATTGTGGGTTGGAAAAAGTGTTTTATAAGGCATTCAAAAGGCATTCTGTTTCATTTCACATTCTCTGACTTATGTGTTGCTTTCACTCATTTTCTTTGTTCTCTATCTTCTGCTAGTATGCCTTTGAAGTCACAGGCTCTTTCCCCTCTTTCCTGACAAGCAGAGAGTGAGCAGAAAAGTCAAGCTTTTGTCCATATTAAACCCATTTATTTTAGGAGTCAGATGATGCTAGGGTTTTGCTGCCTGTTTTGAACTTTGTAAACTTATAATTTCAAAGGGCATGGTATAAAGCCAGACTGCAGGCCTCTGAAAACAAAGCAAGACAAAACTTCCCAAAAACTCTGACTACTTGTATTCAGCTTTTTTATTTGTTGTTTTTTAAGTCTTCTCCTGGCATTTGTTCTCTTACATGTTCTTTTTGCTCTTCTTTAGTCTTAAAGGCAAATAAAAGCCAAGTGATTATTCACTGTATCTATAAATAGCTGCAAAGCAAGGGTGAATTTGTGGACAGAAGAAACCTTTCATCTGTTCCCAACCACTTGACATTAAAACAAGGCTTTTAATATAGATCTACACTTGTTGATAATGCAATATGTAAGTAAAAAAAAAAAACTAAAAATGCACGAGCCTAATGGCAAAGGTTTAATCTACTGCTTCATCTTGCAGAACTTGTAATCCTACCTATATAATCTAGTAAACTTTAAATCATAAAGCAGGTAAAGTGCAAAAGTTACAAGAATCTGAGAATATTCTGGACTGAGAAAAGTGCTTGGCTCAGACACTGTTCACTGAAGCAAGCACAAGTATTTCCAGGGTGGAGCAAGCAGGCAATCCTGGGAAGTGATGGCATGCAGTCTGAGCATCTGTGCTGCAGCTGGAAGCTGGCTGCAGCCTGTCCCGTGATGTGGAAGCTCTAGTACACCTGACGTGTGCCAAGAGCTGTACTAGCTGCAGGTGTGATTCATCTCACCTAAATGATGTACTTGGAAGTTAAGCACGTAATACCAGTAAGATGAATCACTCTCTGGAAGTGTTTATTGACTGGCACAGGAGGTGACTTGAATAATTAACTTTTAAATGCCTAAATTGGGTGAGATGAACTTCATCTTGTCCATACAAAGCTGTGTGGGACTGTGGTTTGTGCTCAGGTGGCAGATGCATATTGATGCCTCTGTGGCACTTGTTTCTTGCAGAGTAGATTTTAAAAAATGGTGATATATACTTGTACCTGCTGACATCATACTGTCTTTGGTTGTACAGACACAGCTCATAGGGCAGCTGGAGCTCTAAACACTAGCATTGTAAAACCAATATAAGACCAGCAACATTAACACTGTGAAATTCATTTGTGATATAAACTGGGTTTTTTTCAAGAAATAACCTTCTATAGTTCATACTTATGCTGCTGCTTCTTGTTAGTGTGACAAACACGAAGTGAAAGTGTTTACAAACTCACTGCCCTGTTGTCCTTTTCCAGAGTCCAACATACAAATCAATAAGAATTACATAAAAAATACAGCCTTTAAAATTATCACTTGGTCATTTCAGCTGTTGTTAGTGACATGGAAGAGCAAATGCTTTTTATAGCAAGGGGGATGTGTGGGGTGTTAATATCAAAAGCAAAGTGAAAAATGAAGCCAGTAGAAAAAGAGTGAGCTAGTGTAAACATCAACATGATAGCACCCCTTAAACACTATTTCATGGAAGAAATTTAATTTTTACCATGCTAAAATTTATTGCTTGCCCAGCCCTGTACAGTTCCGCCAGTCTGAACTCTAGCAGCTCTATTCTGATTCAACTTAAACACAGCCAGGTTTAACAGGATGTTTATAAGGAAGAAATAAAAAAGGATGGGTAAGTTCATCAAAAGAAAGCATCTTCAGGGACTCATTTATTTTAATTTATTTTTTTCCTTGTTAAATGGCTGAACTTTTATCTGGACTAAAATCAGAGTCAGAAACAAAGTCTTTTTTGTGCCAGATCCTCTTTAAGGACAATGAAGGCCATTTTAGATCTACTGTGTTTGCTTTGGCTATTCTGAAGCATATTTTTACTTGGGGAGAGTTTGCCTTTGCATGAGACTACAGGAAGAGTGACTGGCAGCCTGTACAGGCAGGACAGAAGATCTATCACCTTTTGCTATTTGTCTTCTTCAGTAGCTTTGCCTTATTTGTTATAAGCTCTAAAATTATATGGTCAGAATTTTAAAACTTGCATAGAATTTCATAGACTTATGGTAGTTATGAAATAAAGATTGAAAATTATTAATTTTTCAATAATCTGCCAATCCTGTAATGAACTTGGTGCAGCTGTTCTTTGCACCTGTACAAACATACATATAATTATCTTTGTACCGATCTGAGAATTTCCAATAATTGAGACTAATATGATTAGTCAATTAGTGGTAAGAAGGGGAGAGTTGGGAGGGTCAGCTTCTGAATAAACATCAATTCTACCATATTCCATATTGAGTGCTTTCCACAATATCAGTAAAGGAGACAGTAAAGGAAATGCTTTTATTCAGTTAATGCTACTGTAGACTTACTAATGCAAGGACTTCCTGACTCATCAGTTTAATATTGAATTTCCCTTTCAGGCTTTGCTTATCTTCTAATGCAATTCCTATCTTCTCCACTTTTGTATTTCAGTCCATATCTTGTTTTAAAATTGTACTTTACACTATGTTGAGTTTAAGCATTGAAGACAACAGAATCAGCTGGTACTGAAAGCAAAGATTCCTCATTTGGGGTTTCTTTGTGTTTTCATTATATTATATTCATTATATATGGTGTCAAGTTTCCTCATGGATTGTTGCAAGAGAGCAAAACATAGCTTTCTGTTCTTAACCTTTCTGTTCTGAGGAAGGATGTAAATAGGATGTAAATACCCTTTATGAACCTTACACCACTGTTATTAACTGGGAAATGAGAGTATAACTTGATGTTGTACAATCTTAGATGACAGAGACTGGAAAACTTCAGCTTCAACAGGAAGCACTGCATAACAAGAATTCAGCTGGAGTGAATATATCAAATACACCACAACTCTTACCAAGATAGAGTATCTGATCAGCCACTGAGTACGTTGACACACAAAGGAAGTATTTTCCTGAATAATTAATGCTGGAAGCAGCAAAAATGTATCCTAAATCTATCCCTCTCTTTTCCAAGCATCATTGCTGCTTTTCTCTACCAAACTCTTGTCCTTATTCTAGTTGAAAGACATGCTCATGGCAGTAGAGAGGGAATACCCAGGAACTTTTGTGTTCTTCCCTTTGAAATGACAGAACTTCAAGCAGTTGGATTGCTCGTGTTAAGTAGCATATCATGACACACCACTTGCCCTGAAGAACCAGCTATTCCATGCAGAGATATTTTCATGCATTACTTTTAGTGACTCTGTTTAATACCAATTAAATGCCTCCCCTATATGTTTCAAAAATGTTGTTCAGTTCGTTTTCTGAGTGTGTGTGAAGACTATGGCCTTTCTTTGTTTTCATTTTTCTTTGAGGAAGTGACTTGGATGTTCTTGAAACATGCCTGTTTGGTATCAATCCCCTAGATTGCCATAAGGAAATATAATTTCTCCTTTTCTTTTATATTACAGAATCTCCACAGAGCAAAGACTCCACTCTCAGGAATTCAAGAAAGACTTGACCAGTAAACCTGGCATCAGCCTTGGGTGAAGTAATAGAAAAGTGGATCTGGAAATCAATAGCTAAAGAACAGTACAAAGAAATTGATCAGTGTGGTCTACAGAAAAGTGAGTTTAACAAATAGTCTGAAATTCATCACTTGCCTGTTATGGTATAACACAGTAACCTAGCATCAGTACTCTTTAAAGATATTTAAAGGATAAAAAATGTGGAAAAGAATCACAAATATTATATTGAGACCTAACGGAAAGGGCTGCAGTAGAAGGCACAAGTTAGCCTGCTTTAATTAATATGAGAAAAAAAACCCAGAGAAGTAGTCCAGGTACAAAGGCCCCCAGTATGAGAATATATCAGCTAGGTTAGTGAAGATATTCCAAGAACTGATGAATGGAAGCTGAAGCCACATAAAGTCATATAGAGGCTTAAATTCTAACAGTGTGTGCAATTAACCTTTGGAACAAACACAATGGATTATCCATATTTTTGCATCTGAAGATTAAAACTTGCCATCTTTTACTGCAAGTTCTACGTTAGAATAAAGTTTTGGGCTCAATATAGTGATAAATGGCTGATATTTAATGTTCTGTAACATAAAAAAGGTGAAAGTAGATCTAAAGTTCTCTTCCCTCACCAGTTACATAACAGGAAATAATCTCACATGCCAGGTTATTCAGTGATCCTGGTTTGTGACCTAGGGCCACTCAGCGAGTAGGATTCTGTGATGAGTTGGGGGACTGGGACATCAATAGTTCACTACAGAGTTTGCCAGCTTGAGATGCTAAACCAGGGTCACCCTTTTTATTATGTAATGCTTGGTATAGCTGTCATGCAGCTGCATCTCGTATGAACTCATGCAGGACCTTAAGGAACAAAACAAAGTTTGGACCTGGCTGTAAAAAGAGCTCTCCCTCTTATCTTGTCCTCAGTTAATAAAAGATGTCTGGGAAGAAGGATTGTGATAAGGAGAGTTGCTCTGCTCTTGAATTGATGGATTTCAGGAATGCTTTGGAGCAGTTCCAGAAACTAGTTGAAAAAATGATCACCCAGAAGACAAAGGAGAGTTCAGGCTTGTACGCTAAAGGTGATGGTAAGAGATGTTCATTCTGATGGAAAAGTGTAATTTTCATATGGAGAGAGCATATCACAGAGAGAAGACTGTAAGACCTCAAAATAATGTTCTAAGTATAACTGTTTGATTTTTATAGGAAATAGGCAGATTTCACTATGAGAGTTCTTTTCACCTCCTGTTAGGATTTCTGGCCAAATTATAAGGTGATCACTCACAAAGTATAATTAGTGGAGTTGCCACATATAGAAGTTAGCATGATGCAATGTTTCTGTAAAAGCACAAACACGATGAATTCTCTGAATCCAGTTGTTAATTGTAAATAATGGAGGCAAGGTTTTGCTTTTCTCAGTGCAAGTGGCTTTAAAAGATAAACTTTATCCCACACACCACTC
The DNA here is from genome assembly GCA_013398175.1 of Climacteris rufus. Lineage (NCBI taxonomy): Eukaryota > Metazoa > Chordata > Aves > Passeriformes > Climacteridae > Climacteris > Climacteris rufus. The sequence continues at coordinate 804,712 of VZRZ01005028.1, read as the reverse complement.
AGGTTCAGAAAAACAAATCAGAATTATGGTAAGTAAGGGAAGAAAAAAGCAGTGAGAAATTTTTATCTATTCTTTTATCTGTTTCCTGCCATGCATTGCAAATTAGGTAGTTTCAAAAAAAAGAAAACATTAAGAATTTTTTTTTCAAATACTTTAGTGAATACATTGTGAGAAGCTGGAACTTGCATGCTATTGATATTTAAGGAGAATAAAACCAGAGGTAGGGTGGAAAAGAAAGGAATCTGTAGCTTGACAGTTTTAAACTGTGTGGATATTATTCGTCCCATGCAGATGAAATAGACTATGATACGTTCTATACAACCACACAAACACTTTTTGGTCCAGCAGTCAAGGATCATAATGTTCAGACCTTTTTCAGGAAGATTATGAGCAACGTTGATGAAAGGCCAGAATGGCTTGAGGTAAGGATTTGTAAGTTTTATTAAAAATAAAAAACTAATTAGAATCCTAAATGGTGACAGTATTTATCTGTTGATTATGTGTTATTCATGATCTCCATGGCATAATGAGGCACTCTCTTGTTGCTAATTATCCTAGCTGCCTGAAGCCTGAATATGTCCAGGTCTTCTGAACTACTTCAGTGATATACGTTGTCCTCAGGCTTCTTGACAAAATGCAAAATCCCTTATGACTACTGTTTGTAATTTGTGCTCTGAGGATAAGTCTGTCTTTAGCTAAACCTTCAGAAATGCTTCCTCTTTTTCTTCTGTTTCCTCTCTCTTACTTTTGCTTCCTCTCCTTTCTCTTTCCCTGTTCACGGGCATAAATCTGGCCGTTACTTTAAATATGAAGCATTAGAGGTATGGCAGCATTTTAGTATTTTTTAACCAGAGAATTCTGTATATATTATTTGGTTTTGTAGATGAATGAGATCCGTGTAATCAATTTTTCAGTCTCTAATGGTGGTTAATAGCAAATCTTTGTAAAAAGCATGTAAGAATGAGGTAACTATGAAACAGTAGATCAGGTTTACCCTCTTTGCTTCTGGCTGCACATAGCTTAAAGGTTTCCTCTTCCAGAGTTGCAAATGTACTCTGTGTTTAATATCCCTTCTTGTTTTTTTAATGTATCCATTTGTAAGTTATTTCTGAATCCACCTAAAAAGGTTATCTCCATAGCATCCAGTTTTTCACATTTTGTGAAAAAGTACTCTGTTGGGTTTCTTTTTAAACATGGTGCTCTTTTTTATTTGCACATGTTATGAAAAATGAACACTTGCTCTAGAAATGTGTCTTTTATTAAGATGTTTCCCATGGGTAGTGTTTCAAACAACTGTTCTGTAAAAATGGCTGATTCTTAGATTGTTGAAGCCAGTCCATATCAAGAGCACCCATCATCATATATTACTACAAGATTTTTGTGTTTCTTTCTTGCCTGAAGACGGAATTGTGCAGACGAGACATAACTTCCAGGACACAGTGACTTTCCTATGATAGCATAGATGGCATTGCATACATGGCAAGTCCTTGCTGGACTTAAAGTCTTATGCAAGCTATTAGCAAGTGACATGAACTGTAAATTCACCAGAATATTTACATTTTAGGTTACTCTGGAACATCACACTAGTATTGGAACCTTGAAGATACCCAACAGCTGTTCCTTACATGTTGTCAACAATTGCTAACAATTACTTTCCTCATATCATCCAAAAAACAGTGTGTTCAGCCATTTCTGTTTAATAAGGTTCTGTATGGGAACGTTTATGGTTACTACCTTTCTTAACCATTGTTTTACTTACAGTGTCACATTACTCACAGATTTTGCTCATGTCAGGCACTAAAGATTTCCTTCAGGGAGGGCTTAGGGCAAATCTGGAAAATAGCTGGCAGTCTGGAGGACTGAGTGTCTTTCGTTTAGGGTAGCAGAACAGTAGCAAATTATGTTCAGGCTCATCGGTTTATAAGAGAACTAAAGGGAGTTCTGCTTGTTTACTGGAGTGAGTATATTTTACTCCAAAACCTTACTTGAGTTTCTAATGCAGTCAGACTAGTTATCAAATTACATAATTACATAAGTAATTTGTCTACATAATTGCACAAACAAACACAGTAGGGTGTGTAATAAAAGAGGAGAAGCCCCTTTAGTTTCCTTATGAAATCTGTGGGTGATTTGCTTGAGATAAAATTCCCCAGAACCCTTTCTATGAGTATTTCTCAAATTTTACAAAGTATGAGCTGACTGATGACAGTCTTTATAATATGCCTTTGTGTATAAACTTCCTTGAAAAAAAGCAGAGCATGGTAAACAATGAATCTTCAGCATGTCACATTGTGCTTTTCATGTAGAAGATGGAGCCTATACTGAGTGCTGTAGGGAATGAAACAGAAGTATTTGTTATTTTTCTGTTCAAAACAATCCTGATTAAAGAGTTAATTTATTTGGTTTTTTTCTTTATTTTCTCTTCTGGGGAGAAATAATTAACGTAATGTAATTGGAATTCATCCATGACGGAAGTGATAATTCAGTTATAAAATAGACAAAGATCACACTATTTAAATCAGATGCAATATTACATTTATTTCTTTGCTTTGACTCAACCTTATCCAGCACAATTTGAAATATAATACTGCATTGAAAAGCTGCAGTGAGTTTTTCACTTTTTTGTTTCCTTTCTGTTTAGTTAGAGATTTGATGGTCCATATGGATTACAAGCTATCTATACACTATGGAACATAAAGCCAGGCTCCTTTCAGGGATAAAAAAAAACCCATAAGATTTGGTTTATTGGTAGTCTAAGTAGAGACAAAAACTTCATTAAGAATACTGCTGACTCCTTGAATTCTCCGGATTTAGCTTATATAGAAACAGAATAATTCTCAAATTGATCTTTTGATTGTTGTCTAAGCCAAATTTACATCAACCATAACTTCAGCTTCAGCTTTTCATCTCCTGTAATTGTGGAAACATTCTATCTGTAATTTGATTGGATCAAAACAGATGCTGTCTCTCTCTCTCACCTTACCCCCCTTTCCCAGAACTCTATCCCTGACCCTTTGTTCCTCTTTTCCAACTATCACAGATCTATTTTTTTTTTTCAAATTTATCTGTCCATATCTGGCATCTCTTTAGCTTGACAAAATCGTCGAAGTATATTTCCATGACCTAGAAGATCATGGCCTTGTGTGAGTGTTCCTATTTCTTTAACTTACTGATACTTCTATTTTTCAAGTCCTTCATGTTCAAGGGTTTCCTGAGTTTCCAGCGATCTCCACAATAGTACACCCATGCTCAAGGGATACTCTTTTATGTAAAAAAAAATAAAGATTATTTTAAATTGTCTCTAGTTAAATTAGGATCTACCCTTTGTCATTTCCTGGCTTCACAGTTTAAAAGATCTATCCTGGACAGTCTAATAGTGATCATATATCAATGACTTGGGAAACTCACTACTGCATCTCATTCTCAAATCTAGTTAGCTCTTAGAAAGCTATATTTTTTCAGAGATAAACATCTGAAATATGTGCAAGTTGCATTTTATTTCACCATCAATGTCTCATAGACATTGTGGGCTGGGCCTTGTTAGGATCCCCTGTCTCCATGTCGGAGTCAGCAGAAGCCATTTATGCAGCTGTAAAGGATTTCTAAGATGCTTTCTTTGGGCAGTGTCCTGCCTGCTGGGCAGGAGCAAAAGTGGCACTGTCTCATGTCTGCAGGAAGCATGACAGGACACACCTACGTATGCATTGTGGACTTTCAGCTCTGCTGGTTTTAGGGCAGCTGCTGGCCTAGCCCAGCCACTGCACCTGGCATCCTGTCAGCACTTAGGAGGGACCTGATACTGGATAAGCCTATCCTTAAGCAAAAAGTCCTCCCAGCAAAACCCCAGAAAGTAGACAGGCGTGTTCTGTGTCTGGGCAGTGGGCACATATGCTTTAGAAAGAAAAATGTCACTCCCTTCAATAAGGGCAAGAGAAAAGATCCATGGAAGTACAAAACAACTAGCCTCTCTGGATACAGGATGGAAAAAGAAGGTGATAGTACAAAAAGCCAGAAAAAGGAATGTGAGGAATCTATATAGGTGATGTATTGACTGAGGAGGTGTGATAGCTCATGCTTGTGTATATGGAAAGGAGGGAACTATGAAGTGAAAGATGAAGACTAATGTTGTGTGAGAATATTTTTTTGAAAGATGTACATCTGAATCTTTTCAAGAAGCAAAATGGGAGTTCTTCTATTGTATAACATGGAAAATATTGAACAAGAATAAAGTACAACATTTTATCTTGCATCCAAAGGGGCACTGCTTTTAGAACTCATGAAAGGAGGTATATATAATGTCCATAATATGAGAAAGGAGTTTAAAAAATCTGTACAGCTGAGTGGGACTGAACTAATTGCCTAAAGAAATGACTAAACTCCTTTCAGGTACAGAGCTTGAGATCTGGAGAACATTTCTGTTGAAAACCTCACACCCTGGAGTGGAAATGAGCTGCTTACCTGGCTATCCTGTGCAGGGATCTCCATCATGTTCAGTATAAATGGAACATTGCCAGACTTAGGGAGACAGCCAAAAATGAATTTTTAAAAAAAATGAATTTATATTAATGTTTTTTCCCAGTAAATGGGAATCTACATATCTTTATAGAAAAGCTCTTCTTCTGTGCAGGCTAAACCACTATGCTACCTTGAAAGTCTCAGTTATAAATATGGAGGTATCTGTTTTGTCTGCCTTTTGCTAGTTTTTTTTCTTAGTTGAGTGTCTAGTTTAGGAAACACAAGTTGGTAGAACTGGAAAATTAAAATTGAATATGGTTATTTACAAACAATCATTACAAAGCAAAGTTGTCCTCACAGCTTTAGCAAATAGATGGGCTGTATTCCTAGAAGCCCTGTGTATGCTGGCTTCTTTACAAACACTGAAGAAAGATTGTGCCTGAGTAGCAGATCTCAGCAGTCTAAAGTTATATTGACTGCTAATGGTTAAAGGAAATAGCACTAAGATAGTTACTCAAAGAATATTAAATGATTAAAATGTAAGTGTTGGACTGTATAAATATACCTTCCAAAATCAGTCTTGCAATAAATTATTTGTTTAGTTCTATTTTGTTTTGTTTAGATTTTTGGCTGTTTCATAGGAGAAAGTGATGGCAGTCTTTCCCAGCTGAAAGAAAGCATGGTTTTTCTTGTATCTGGAAAACAGCAGATTACTCATTCAGGTGACATACTTCATCTTGTATCAAAAACTATTTTTTTCTAATGCAGTGTGTTGCACACTTTCTTGAAAGTACAGTGATAAGATCACATGTCTGTCTTTGCTTATTCATGCTTATTCTTGTTTGTTCCAAACTATATGTTTTTTTCCTAAAGTCATTGCATCTGAACACTCCACTACTGCATTTCACAGTTCTCCATATTCCTAAATTATTTTGAAATTATGATTTTTTTTTCTGAATCAGACTATTTATTTATGCAGTTACTCTCTGTCTTTCTGTATTTTTTTAAAAAATGTAGGAAGAAATAGCATATCCAGAATATATTAATGATATTAAAAATGCAACATGATTAATTAAAACAAGTATAGAGTAATCTATGATAGATTGCATCACTGCCTTGCATTTGGTACCAAAATGATTTGAGGAAGAGAAAATGTTCTTACTATTATAGTTCTATTTCTTTATGTTTTCTATGTCTGTAAGATGAAGAGTAATGTTTTGTCATTGACAGTTGTCAAGAGAAAAGATGTGATTAAGGGTTTAGTGAAGGTGCCCCTTCTGGATTTCACATTAACAGCCTCTCAGAAAGGAGTGCTAACTGTTTTTAACAACCAGGTAATTCTAAATCAAACTCTTTTATTATTCCATTAGGCAATACATAAGGGAACTGAGTGTACTGTGATGTAGCATTCAAATTTTCCCATAAAAACCCTAGATATCTTTCTCATCAAAGTTAACTTTTTCTATGTTTTTAAGTACAGTAGGAAATATGCATTGGTCTTTTCTATTATAAGCCTACTACACAGTCCACAGAAGTTGATAGAAATTAGAGATGGCTAGTAATAGATATTCTTCTTAGAAATTCATTTAATAGAAAACAATCTGCATTTCATTTTTTTTTAGAAAAGATTTCCCTTAATACAAAATATGCGGTTGGAATTAAATTTTATACATAGAGTGAAAATCAGAGAATTAATTGTTATCTACAGCTACTGAAAATGTCTAGAAAGGACAGAAGCAGTGGTTTGCAAGTAACATTTATTCAATACAGCAACATCTAGAAGCTTGAAAATCACGAGTTTTACAACTGCCTGTATGACACTAATTCACAGTTAGTCCCCTCATCAGTAAACTGTAAGGAGATCTGCACCATTTTAAGTAGAAATTCAGGCTTAAGATGCTGTTAAAGTAAAATTTGTAAATCAACATCCTAAATTATTATATTGTTATGCTAAGAGGTACATCACACATTTATGTTCATTGGTGCTTTGCATTTGTACAATTTTGATGCAACCAGTTTCTTGAAAGTTATTTCAGACAATGCAGTAAAGCTTTAAAGCAGCACTAATTCTAGGGGTTTTAACTAATTAGTGCATAATGCTTATGACAGAGCATTTAAACCAAGAAAAGACTCCTGTGGATGATTAAATAACAAAGCAGTACTGCAGTTTTGGTAAATGCTGAAATAATTTATTTGAAAGCTTATCCTCCAGAGCATTATCCCTCTTATGTACCTATGAAAAATAATTTCCCAAAGTATAAGATTAACAATAGCTCTCTTCCCCACCCCCTACATTCCCATGCTATTTTCAGGTTGAATTGTTGCCTCCTCATAGACTGAACTGATGTTATTTGACATCATTGACTGCAATGTAAATGATTTTACACCCAGCTGCTTAACACAGTGAATAAAGGACTTCAAATCCCACTTATAAAACTATGTTCTAACAATGACTAAGGCATTATGACAGCCTCAAGATATGCCAGAAGACAATTCGATTGGATATTAGGAGTAGTTTCTTTACCCAAAGGGTTGTCAAGCATTGGAATTACCCAGGGAAGAGGTTGAGGCACCAACCCTGGAGATATTTAAAAGATGCATCGAAGTGACTGTTGGGGACACGATGTAGTGATAGACTTGGCAGTGTTAGTTTTACAATTGGACTTGATCATCTTAAAGATGTTTTCCAGTCTTAATTATTCTATAATTGTGTGATTCTATCTGAGGGATAAGTATTGTTTTCTGTGACAAATGTGGGCCTAATATGCTTCAACACCTGCATACAGCTCTATGCTACCAACCACTGCCAGCTTACTCTAGAGTATGATACATTTACCTTTCTCAGGCTCTCAGACATGGACACTGCCTTGACCAGCACATAAGACCCGTAGGAGTAGGCAGCCTTATGGACACACTCTAGTTCCTGTTACTGTAGATAAAGCCAAGTCTGATAATAGCGCATGGATATCCATCTCTTGATTAAAAATACTTTTAAACCCTGCTGAAAGACTGTCCGTGATGACACCTGGCATGTCACTTCTATGGGAAGAAAGACTTTGATGGTTTATGAAATGTGACTCCTTGGTTTATGAAATGTGGAGTTGCTGGGATGGGAATGAGGTGCCATTGAACAATAACTGATAAGGGACAGGGTCAGGAGGAGGTGAAAAAGCATCTGTGGGTGTTTCAGAAGGGAAAAGGTTGAAACTGCTTTTGAAAACTTTGTAGTTTTATTAAAGGACATAGAAGGTAACCCTGTCTCTGCTGGATGATGGTGACACTTCAAACACTTCAGGTTTTGAGCCACATGCTGCACTGTCCAGCAATAGCTACCTTTGGAGAAAGATGCTGTACCAATACAGGTATTCCTGTTTGCAGCCTGAAGTGCTGCCTGTGCCTGGGATTTTGCTGGCACTAGTTGGCATGGCATCTCAGCCAACATTATCTTGGGTTTCTGTATGACACATCCCATCTCTCACAGTAGCTGATGCTGTTCCAGCTGTCAACAACCATTAAAAGCACAATTCCATCAGAAGCCCATCTGATCTGTACTCCATTGCAAAAATGGATTTTTTTTACTTATTTTGCTCATTCCAATATCTCAATGTAAAAAACCCAAACCAAACAAGAAACTATGAAACAACTGTGAGAGAAAGAGAGATTTTAAGTTCTCACTATATATAGGGGAACAGACAGCAGGCAGGTTAAGGATCTTTCTCAGGTCTTAACCATCTACCCTTTCGGTTAGCAATTGTTGTTCTAATCTGCCTGTGAAGAGGAGAGATGACCTTGTTTAGGCTTTTAATTTAAGTGCTAGCTTATTATTGTGACACTGTCTTCTTTGATTTTTCAGATGAAGGTTCTGGCAACCATCAATGTTGAAGTAAGTTATTTTTTTCTCCTTCCTGTTAAATAATTTTAATTAAAAATCAGTAGGTACTAAATTGAAATTATTAGAAACAATATGATTCTAATCTATTCTAACTTTGAGATTTCTGCATGATTTGTTATAGACTGCTGTAGGTCAAATAGTTTCAATTTATTCCTTTCAGTTATAAAAACAATTTAGTAACTTGATTTCTTTCCTCTGATAAATGGAACCTCAAATAAATGCTGCTTTTTCTAACAAATTGTCCTTTACCCATTACCTTGCCAGAATCTTTTCTTCTAAAATCCAAAACTTCAATTGTCACTGTAAAATTTAAATAAGTAAAATTCTAAGTTTGTTAATGGAAAACAGGTCTGCATCTTGCTAGGTAGATGACTGGCTACACAGTAGAGACATTAAAACCTTATTTTTTACCCTGGAGCATCACTGCAGATTTTAGGTAATGAGCTTCTTTCAGATGACCTGTAGACATGAGACATCGGTCTTAGCAAAGTGATGTGACCCCTTGTCCTAAAAGTCCATGTAGGTATCTTGTGCCAGGAGGCAGTGCATTTTGTTGGTTCTCTCTTACATATTGTGGAAGTTCTAATATGGAATAGAAGTACTCCAAACCATAGGCCCTACTACTCCAACTCAGAAAACAGCTCTGGGCCTGAGTTGTGCTTAATTTGTTGCAAGGACTAGTCTGACCTGTGGAATCAGTGCAGAGAGATAACTGTGAGAAATATTCTTCAGACTCATTGACTTTTGGAAATTTTGACTAGAATTACAGGTGTGCTACAGGAGTGAATTTTAGCCATTTCTGCTTTTTTTGTAGGAACCCCTTTCCCCAACCCAAATATGCAAAGGTAGGATCTCCCCCAGAGATGCCAAGGGAAAGAAGCTGGAAGAAACTGACGTACTACCCTGATACTGCAGTGGGCTGCAGGGCCTCTTTCCTTCTTGAGCTCTAAGCACTTGTCGTAAAATTATTCCTCAATGGAAGTGAAGGTCTTTTTGCTGTGAAAGTAGGACAATATTTGGCAGCTGTGGCAGTATTAGGCACCATTGAAGGACATCTTTGCCATAAAAAGTGTGAGAGAAGGATATGTTTAACACAATGGTGTCTCTCAGTATAATGGTGTCATACCATAATTGTTAGGAATGTGATTCCAAACAAATACAATACTAAAACTGGGAGTTTTAGTATCTGTGAGCATCCACTTGTTTCATCTCTGCATCTGATCTGTGTGGGCTACCCCGATCTGCTGTCAGTGTTGTTACATGCCACACTGCCAGCTCTTTCCACTTTTTCAGCCTTTCTTAGAGACAGGAAGAAGTAGATTAAAAATAGTTTAGATTCGTCTTCATCTTTGGGGTGGAGGATCATTGCTGCTGGGGATCATTTGGGCAATTGTGATCGTTGCTGCTGAGCATGGCAGTCTCCAGTGTAGACTATAAAGTCTTTCAGGGGAAAATCTTTGGCTTCCCAGGGACATGTGATTGACTGGGGAGCTGACAGTTGGTGAAATGAAAAGGGAAACCCATACCCACAATCCTATGAAATCCTTCTGGCTCTATGTCTGAAAGATTTTGTGGTATTTCATGATGTCTGTTTACTTTTGTTGAAGTTATTACATTCACTTTTTTGATATCAGAGTTACGAAATTTACAGATGGCCTAGATAAAAAATACCCTCTTCTGCTTTGTTCTCTGCCTTGTCTTATGAAATTGGAATTTTAATCTAATATTCTTATTTAGATATTCACATTGAATGGTCCTGCCCCTGTTCAATTTAATATCTTCTCATCTTTCCTCTAAGTACTGCACTGAAAAGAGAATTAAAGGGCTTTTATTGGACTTGAAGTTCCTGAATTTTTTTATGGTTATTGAAAGATTTTGATGCTTGCAGAACATAACATTTTAAGCTATGGTGTTCTTTAAATTTAAATTTAAATTCTATATCTTTATCCCAAATTGAAATGAAATAAAATTCTGTATTTCTTTGAGATAATAAATACCACTTTCCAGATCATTGAAATATATGATGCTATTAAATTTCTTAACTTGGGGATTCTTAGAATTTGGTCACAGTTTTTTCTAATGTAAAGCATTAAAACTGAAGCTTTGCCTTTTAATACCTTTTATCTAAACACTTATTAAAAATCAAAGCACAATATCTTATGTGAGTGTAAATCATTACCCACTCTGTACTTACTAAAGATGTGGTGAGCAACACTAGTTGCAGAATTCAGCACCAAATGATCATAATGTACAACTATGAATAATAGGTTACGATTAATATCTAAACAGCTAAACCGAGAAAGATGACTTTGCCTTTTGGAGCTTACATTTTTCTTTTTCTGATCTGCAGAAATAACAACACATTCTTTCCTCACTATAACTATTATGCCATTTTCAACTGTTTTAACATCATCATCAATACTGCCATCAATGGCTAATTGATGAAGCTATATATTTGTATGCATCTTCATGCCAATGAAGTAAGGTACTGAATTCAGGACTTATTCTATTGATAAACAGTGGTGTGTGTAGAGGGTGGCTTACATATTGCTACAATCCTTATATTCCTATGCTTTCTCTATTCAGTGTTCTAATTCTTGAGGTGTTTCAGAATAGAGAATTACTCAAGCAGAGTGACAGAGGTCTTGGTCCTGAGAATATTAAGCCAGAAAGACTGTGAAACATAGTAGTGCAAGAAATAAAATCCAGTGGACTGCAGCCATCAGAACTTAACTAGCATCAGGATGGTATAAATGGAACATGTACTCTGGGTACATTTGTTACAGAGATGTTAGGGAGAACAGGTCACTTCAAGAAAACCTGATTTCATTTCTTGATGAGATTATGTGACTGAGTGCAAAGAGTAGAGGCATAAATATAATACAGTTAAAACTCTATACAGTATTTAGCTTAGCACTACATGACCTTCTGTTTTAAAATATGGCCACTGGAAAAAAATCCACTAGAGTGTATTGATTAACAATTGTCCAGCTGACAGGTCACAAAAATAGTAGTTAGCACAGAGTCGTTGCTGAATGAGAATGGGAATACTGGTAGTGAACAAATCACTTGTTTCAAAAATGGAAATGAAATGTCTTTTAAATATGGCATAGAAAAGCATAAACAGACCCAATGGATGAGCAAAGTGACACAGAAACTATTGAAAACAAGGGAGGGAAGATAGAGCCCTTGAAAGACAGGATGGAATAGGAAAATAATGAAAAGGCTGATCTGGTGCTGTTGCCTGGTTTGTCTGTCAAGAATGGCAGCACTAAGAGACATTCTTATAATCTTTCCTCTGAAGCTGAAGCCTGTTCCTTTGACTGCATCATCACAAGCCAACACAACAAATTAGTGACTTAATTACAAATGTAAAATCTTATTTTTTAAGCCACTTAGTCATTGTTATCTGATTCTATTGTAAGGACATCAAAAAGCCATAGTTAACAAACTCTTCCATAAGAATTACCAAACAATCTATAACACCTCTGCAGAACTGACATTTTCAACAAGTTTATTGTAGAAAATGGCACCAAAAATCCTTCTAAATGTATTACCACTTGCCCACAGATCATTAGGAAGGAAAGAAGCTTTCTCCTGCAACAGAATGTTGATATCCTCTGTCAGGATTTTGGACCCTTTACACTAACAGCAAAATCAATATTGTGTACAACAACAGAAATAAGAATAGAAGTATCGGGAGCTGCCTTCAGTTCTTTTGATTCCAAACTCATTTAGTGGCTGTAAACTTTAGCAACACAAGTCCCTGTTTTACCTGTTTGCCTGTTTATCAAGTATTTCTGCTGGAACTAGGCTTTTAAGAGGTTGCAGATAGGTATAGCTAACTTGAAGATATGCAATAACAGAACTGTTTAAGTCTGGTTCAAATGATTCTTTTTCATTTTAATACAGAAAATAAATATATTTCAGTCAGTTTTATTTTATAGATGTTCTAAATTATTTTAAAGTAGTAGATAATTGTGTCATTGCAGAAATAGCTAATTGAGTATATTCCATTTCAATTCCCCTCTCATTTAGAAAACGCCATTGCATTTGGGGAAAAAATTTCAAACAGCTATTAACAAAAAAAGCAACTAACAATAAAAAAACCCACAAAAATTCTAGCTAGTGTGATAGTGAATTTGAGTCTGATCTATGCTTTGCAAGAGAAATTGTTTTACATTAATACCTGTATAATAGCAGGTATACTTGAACAATGGCGTAATATGGGCAGATATATATATATTTTTAAATATTTGATCTACCTATTGGGAGAATTAAAATTATTTGATAAAGTTACTTATTTTCCTAAACATTCATATCAGCAGGGTTTTTGTTTCTATACCTGAAATTTTGACTGCCTTTAAATTTATTTTGTTTTAAACCAAAGTGTATCCAGGTAAAAGTTTATACTGCTTTACTATGGATGTTTTAGATCAAGTTTCCTCTGCTCAGAGTGCTTTTTCAGAGTGACATTACAGTTCAACAAACAGTGTATGTATATTATATCCTCTTGTGTGCAGCATTTGTGCCTCTGAAGTGAGTCATTGATAACAGAGGTTGAGCCTGGTGCCTCTGTAACTTCACGTATGAGCTATTCCTGGAGTTAAAACTCTCAGCGGGGCTAGACCTAGCAGGTGCTAGTGCAGACTATATGTGATTTATATAGAAATGGTTTAAAATTTGTACTTACATGATGGAAAAGTTGATGAATTTACAGAGAAAATCCTTCTTTAGCTACTCTTTTTATTTTCATCAGGATACTGCTTGGATCACTGGATGTGATTTCCTACCTCATCTGAAATATGTTGTGGCTGTAACTGAAAGCACTGTCATTGTCTGGGACTATAAATCCAAAGAGAGCAAGGTATTATATTGGATCAGACAAATGCCAAATGAAGCCTGAAAGTTGATCCGTCTTTGTTTCCAATATACATTCATATTCTTTTAGTCTAACAGGATGAAGGCTTTAACTTTTGTCTATGTAGAAACTCGGTGAAATAGTAGAATTTACACTAAAGGAGGAATACCCTTTCCACACCAAATGGGATTATTAAAATATCTTAAAATTTTGGGGAAAAAAAAGAAAAATTTTACACTATTGTGCAAACAAACCCCCAAATAATTTATTTTCCATGTGTATCTAATGCATATCTGTGCACCTGTATATCTAGTATGAGCACATGGGCGTATATGTATATCTCAGAATCTATTAAGAATCAAGGAACAGATTTTCTAAGGAATATAACACAGATTCATTTTGAGGTAACTTCCTGATTTAAAGAAAATATTTTTTCATATCCTGTATTTGTATTTTGTATTTTGAAAAGTCATTTTGAGGTCGATTATGTGTATCCAAACTGTTGAAGTTTTCTTGAATGCTTTATGCATTTTTGCTGACCCATACCTTGGCTTTTTCCTCCTGTTCCTGGGACTTCTCTTGGAAATTCAAGTTAGTTTAGATGATGAGGAAAAAGAAAGTAAATATTTTTAGGATAAGATTGTCTTAGGATATTTGTTTCAGTATTAAAAGGTTGTTTCCCAAGCTCAGACAGGTCAACTTAAATCTTTTTCTCAATCCAATTCAGCTTCTCAGAGGAAGGCTCAAAAATTAATTCTCCACCTATTATTCTTCAAGTTCGCTCCAGTCATTACCTCAGTGAAAGCTGCAGATGTCCCGTTGATGAATAGGAGCAGCTCTCTTTCAAGACAACAGAAATAACATACAGACAGTTCTATATCTGTGCTATGTCTCTTTAATGTTTCTGTGCTACACAGACAACAGTGAAGCAGTTCATTCCTATGGCATGTGAACCGTTCCCAGTTTAGGTTGGCAAGGATGCTTTAATCAAATAACAGATGGAGTAAGGCAGCAGAACCAGTAAACATTGCAATGCAGACGACCCAAAATCCCATTCCTGGGCCTTCTAGCAAAATGCCACACTGACTTGCAACTGTATTCATTCCCACTGTCTCTGTGCTTCAAAAATTGAAACACTTGCCCATATAAGTACACTTGACACTCCCAGGCTGTATTAGTAATTACGACTCTGATATAGTTTCTCCCTGTGTGTTACTGCTGTATTTTGTGGTTTGATTAATTCTTTAATTTGCTTATTTCCAATTTTCTTGTAGACAGCATCTTATATTTGAACAGGAGAGCATATACACTCTTAGCAAATACACCATCCTACACAGCATGGAGAGAGCTTTCCTAAAATTTGTAATTAATACTTCTTCACTGAAATGGAAAAAGCTACCTATGAAACAAAGTCTTACTGAAACCCTTAGGATTTGCTACTAACTCTACTTGGTGAAGAGCTTCCATGGTTTCTGATACCAGGAAACAGCTATCACAGGGGCAGCTTGACAAAACAAACTCAATATTCAAACACTGATGTAACTAGATAAGCGTGATAGATTCAGTCAATTTAAGGGCCCTCGTGCAATATTCAATAAACTCTCTACCATATTCCACAGAATAATGGCTTTGTCATCAAACCAATGAAAAACTGTCTGCTCTGTGTTTGTACGGTGACTACGTCAGATGACCTGCCTAAGGATAGCATCTTAATGGGAGATGATAAGGGTTATGTTTACCTGCTTACTTTAACCAGTGATGACTTCATAATGAAACAATATAAAGCTGAGAAAGAATCACAATTTAAGTTCTTGGACTCTGAATCTTTAAACATGTAAGTTGCTTATGATAAAATAGTATCAGTCTTGCATTATGTTTTAGTTTTAATTTGGGTTTTGTTTTCCCTAAATGGAGGATTAGTTTCTGTATATAAATTAGCCCCGTCTAACCAAAGCAAATAATTTTTCAAACTGTAGTTAGTATGATTTACTGGTTGTTGTGTGAAGAAAAAGCCATCATTTTCAATAGAACATTTTACAAGAGATCTTACAACAGAAAGAAGGCAAAATAAAATTTAATGGGAGAATTCACAATTGCTGTTATCCAGTTTGACAAAGAAACAGCTTTATTGTGTCCAATTAGATGGAAGCATGATTGTGACTAGCGAAGTGAATGATTCCACCCTAATTTTCTCTCTGCTTGTATTTCAACTGGAAGAGTGGTTATGTATCTGCCCTGGGTATTAAATGTTAGCATTGGTTGTGTATAGAATCTCACTGATAGAATCCCTGTCCACCTATGGACACATCACAGTGGTTTCCACCATAGCCCAAGAACGTCTCCCTTTATATCCCTAGGGTTAAACGCAAGCTACATGATGACTGGGTTGGGAAAGTGAAGTATATTCCTGCCCTGAAACGTTTTGGATCCTGCTCCACAGACAGTATCAATTCATTCGTTTTGGATGACATAAAGCGACTAGAGGACAACTTGTAAGTATCTGACATCTTCTAGAAAAAAAATAGAGCTTTTGCTTTGTGACTCTGCTGGAGATCAGTGCCTTGCAAGATGTCGTCTTGTTATATTGAAGGTGCCTTTTCTATAAGCACTGTTAATAAAAACAAAAATACAATTGTTTAAATGTTTGAATATTTCCGTGTGCTAGCTTTTGATGTAGGAAAGGACTGTCCATATATGTTCACTACTCACAACCCTTAAATATGTTATGTTGACAGTGTTGTCTGCTCCAATTTCTCCTCAGCAAGCAAATTTTCCTTAGAAAATTGATTGGTTTGTTGCATGTCTATCACTTATCCATTCCTTCACAATTTATATCGAGACAAAAATAAACTCAACTAAGTTTCATTTAGTTTTAGTTTCACAAGTTTGAGTTATACAAGATTAAACCAACAACATAATTTATTTTGAGGGCTGTGAAATTATTGTACTATACAGCAGGAAAGAGGTTATGGCCTCCTCATTTGTAGCAAGTCCTTATTCATATGGCCTGTCAGCGCTATAGCTGATTCCAAGCCTTATTAGACTGTGAATTTAGAAAAGTTAATAGGACAATTCAATAATACAAATCCAATTTGATGTAAAAAGAACCTATAAATAACATATGGATAGAACTTTTCATTCAAATGTCTCAAAGCATTGTAAATTTTAGAGGAACTTCAAAATTCCTCTGTGAGATGCATCCAGAGAGATTAATAGATTTTTAAGGCTAGTAGCTACAATTATGATAATCTGTTTTATTTCTTGTATAACACAGGCCATAAATATTCATGTAGTAATTCTGGAATCAATACAGTAACTTTAGGTTTTGTGAGTATTGCATGTCTGTTCAGGATGGGGAAAGTGAACTATGAAACACTTAGAGATTGTCCAAAGTCACAAGACTGTGTCAGCTGAAAAGCTGAGAAATCGTGTTTGTTTTTGTTGGAAGCTTTGGGAAAATAGAATTAGTTAGAAGAGAAAGAAAACTAAGTCTGCAGGGCCAAAAATCTAAACGAAAGAGTAGATCCTACCATCATACACTTTAACACAGAACATTAACTGCAAATATCTTGGTACTTCTTTTTCATTTTACATGGCTATAGTTGTGTCTCTAAATGCAGTAAATGCATATATCTAAGCAGTTTCACACAGCAACTAGATGAAATTTTATTTAAACAACTGAAAAATTACATAGCTGTTAAAATGAAGTTCATAGTCCTAAAAATATCTGTGGATCAAATCACTTTGAAATGTCCGTTCAGGAAGTAACTCTAGTTTAAAAATATGATTTACTGGTTATAACAAAAGAAATTTCCTCAATTCACTTTACATTAAGGAATTGTTATTGTACTCAAAGAGGGATGCAGTGCATTTTGTCTCTTATGTGACTTAAGTTTCTTTGTTAATAATTGCTGGTGAACAGCTATAATATTTTCTTGTAAAGAATCTAAAAAAAGAAGGTATGGATATGATCACAGGGTGCTTCTGTTGTAAGGCAATGGCTTGGGCAGGGCTCCACAGTGTCAGAATCCTTTATTCCCACTGATCTTGGAAGAGTATCAAGGCTGTTCATTAAAAAGTTAATAGACAGTTATACAGAAGTATAAAAGGTGAAAAAAACCTTAGGAAATCTGTTAATTATACATTAAAACCAATTAATTGTTATTTTATACTGTCAAGAGAATTAAGACTTCTCTACTAGAGCTCTGGAAAGAAAGCTTTGCTCCCTCTAAATATTAGAAAGTTAATGGCCTTTTGTTTACACCTGCCTAGAAATAAAATGTTGTTTCATTAATCTGCAAAGTTTCTGGAGTCTTCTGTCAAATTAACTGCATTTATGGATTTCAATATTAATGGTTACTCTAGCTCAGAATAGATGAACTAATGTCTGGGTTTCAAAGGAAAAAATTAAATGTGTACTCATTTAGTTCTGTACAGCTTATCTACACTGGCAGTCATTGTTTCCTGGGAATGACAGGTGTTAACCATGCTATTGCTACATGCAAAAACCAGTAAAATATTCACTCATTAGTAGCAATGGATGAAACATGGTGAAATAAGCAAAAGTAGCTCAAAGGATGGTTTTAGAAGGGACTCTGAGTCAGTCTCAGTCTGTGTTGGCTGTTTGAATTCCAATGCTTTAGCAGTGAATGTAGCAGAATAACTCTTGAGCTTCAGGTACTTGTGGTCTCTTCATGTTGTCATACAACACAACATAGATCATATAAAGAATATTCATTATATAATACATTATACAGAAGCAACAGAAAAGTAACTGTGTTTACTTAATGTAACATTGAGATCACAGTAGATCTCCATGTCTGAAACAGGCAAACACAGTTACTTTGGCACTTTTCCTCGGTGATGAACTGCTTTCAGCACACAGCCTTGTGTGCAGCTTGCTTTGGCAACAGCTACCATTTTAAGAGTCTGAAGTTTGCCTGTTAAAGGATTCAGGTGTGTAAATCAGATATTTATTTTTTTTAATGGATGGTGCACCCTCTTCCTGTTTTATTGATGCCAGTATCACTGTAAGTCTCTGTTATAAATCAGTTTAAGAGATTGGTGTACAAGAGATTGTGTACATTAGGCAAACAGCTATTCTATATACTACAAAAAAATCAGGTGGAATTACTGTAGACTGTACTTTCCTAATTATTCTTACATAATTATTCTTACACGATTGCAGACCTGTAAAGGAATTTTCTGTCCCTAGAGGAGTGAATGCCTTCACATACTGTGGAAAGGCAAAAGTCATTGTCACTGGAGGTAAGTATTGGTTTTTTTTCCAAGAGATGGTGCTTGAGAAAAAATTATGGATTTTTTTATTCCAAATAAGATCAAATAAAGCTGTGTTAGTGTCTTAAGAATTTCAATAATGGCTTCTGCCTACAGTTAGAGGAAACAGAGGTCTTGCTTTTAATTGCTGGGTGCCCTCACCTGAAGAGATATACTTCCTGACAGGAATCTCTCAAGGGTTCTGTCTGGGTTTGATCCAAGTATCATTTATGTTCAGCTACTCTAAGGTATCTTTCCAAGTCACAGTGGTCTTGACCAGATTATAAACACATTATTCCCTGCAGTATCATCAGGGCTTCTATCCCTTTACTGTTTGGCCATGCTTTCCTATCTTCAGCAGTCACATTGGCCCATCTTAATACTTTCTACTGGTCTTCTCTGTGATCATGTTTCCCCAAAGTGTTTGTTCTTTCTCCCGAAGCAAGCTGCAGAAATGGCACTCTTACATCCATTTCTTACCTGTTATCCAATAATTTTAGGAGCCTGTCTTCTGCAATGGTCATATTTGACACTGCAGAAATGTTGCTGGAGTATGGCAACAATCTTGTTTATATATTTTGTCTGACGGGGTGGTGCCCTGGAGTGACATTGATGGTGCCTTTCTACAAGTCTTCATTGTGAGGGTTTTGCTTAAAACTTTGCTAAAAATTGCACTAGCAAACATAGAAATTCTACTGCCTGTATTTAACAAGAAGAAAAAAAATGACCAAGACTCTGCTGTCCAACCTTGATAATATGCATGGCAGTAAAAGAAATCCGAAATTAAAAAAAAAAAAAAAAATAGACATAGTCATCAGAAATAATGCAATTCATGTTGAATTGTAACAGTTTACCAAGAGGAAAACTGGGACAGATATCAAAATAAATATCAGACAGTTCTATTGATTTTCTACTTGTGAGATTTAAAGGAAAAGCAATATGGCTATGGAAAAGTTGTAAGTGGAAATTCTGAAGTTCATCCTTGGAAGAGATACTGTTTACGTTGATTACCTTGTCACCAAAAAAAAAGTAGTCTGGAGAAAATTACTGATGACATAAAGTTAGCAGGTCCTACAGAACAAAATGTGGCTAGTATATCCTACAGGGAGAACTGGAGGATTTTGCTGTAGTAGTAAAACCAGGGTAAAGTGTCTGAACAGGAAAGAAAGTCAATTGCACAGGAACTAATAAAAGTTTCTTTCACACACTGAAAATTCTTCTTTCAGAAATAGCAGAAGAGAAAAATCTGGCTCAACTTTTTAAGAAAATTATAATAACTGTGGTAGGCCAGACCAAAGGTCTGCCTAATGCATTCACCCCGCTTTGTCAGTGACCAGTGGTAAACACTTGTGGCACAGAATAGGAATAGGACAATCAGACAGCAACACTTACTCTAGGTACCTGTGCTGGTTGAAATATCTGTTCTGCAGGTACCAAAGAATTGACTTCTCAGAATTTGACATGTGAAACCTCACGTTGTACTGGAAGTCACTGTGCTGTTGATATGAACCACACTGGAGAAAGATTAGTTGAATATAGAAAAAGGGCAGGGGAAATCCAATCACATAGAGACTAAAACAGAATCACAGAGTATTCTGAGTTGGAAGGGACCCAGATCATCAAGTCCAACTCTTAAGTGAATGGCCCGTACAGTGATTGAACTCACAACCTGGGTGTTTTTAGCACCAGACTCTAACAAACTGAGCTAAGCTCTAACTGCACCATTGTGCAGAAATTAGAAAAGTGTATATTCTATAACCTAGCAAAGTGACAATTAACAAGGAATGTCATTCATGTCTATTAGAGCAAAAATTTGGGCAGTGATGTTCAAGAAGAATCTTCTGAATAGTAACAGTTGCAGAAAATTCTCAGTTTACAATGGAGTTTGAATTTGAAAAGGTTAGATTGCATACTTCAACCAGTAAAATGATAAAAGCCTGACAGTGGCCTAAAATATGGAGCCCAGAGTAGTTTAAAATAACTACTGTGTAGCATTTAGCATTAATATTATATTGAATGGTAAAGTGACGTGGTTTTCTTCTTATTGTGTATTTATTTCAATTCCAACTATGTCTTAATCATCACTTCAGGGAACAACTGCAGTTAAAATCAAATTAGGTATGCATATAAAAGCAGGAGATAATCAGTTTTAAATAATACATCAGTTTCTAACCTTATTAGTTCTTTAAATCCAGCTGTTTGTCTCCTGTAATCAATGAAGCAGAAGAAACACTATTAGTGATTTCTAAATCTAGCAGTAACAGATCAAGACTGATAAAAGGAACTACTCTGTGCTGGTTCAGTTGCCTTTGTGAATTCCTGGAGCAAGTGAAGCACACTGTCAGGAATTCCCGGGAATCCTAGTTATAGAAATCAAGTGCCAGGACTCCTCTAATATTAGCTCTCAGAAGCATAGCAAACTTTTTCTATGGTGCAGTCTAAATTTAAGAAGAACATACAAAGACAGACAAGAAAGCACAAAGAAAATAAAATAAAGACATTTGTCAGTATGGTAAACATTTGAATTTTTGCTAGTTTACCAGGTGTCTAACTCTTCTGAAGAGGTTTTGCAGACATTATAAAGCAAGATTATTTAAGAGACAGATTTGAAGGAAAGGTAAGTTCTTTCAAAAGATAAGAAGTTTTCTGTATGAGAGTAGCAGCATAGAAAGAAACCCTGAGTTATATTTTTCAATTTTAGTTTATTGAGGATGCCAGATGAAGCCTAGTATTTCTCTGTTCAAAAATGTTATTGTTCTCAGGTGAGTTTCAACACCACTGAAATGCAGACATCTGAGCAGACTTGTAATACCACACAAACTGTGAAACTGTGTGAGCAAGAGAGACAGTTTGACAAAGCATTACATGTTCAAAGAAGGTGCTGGAGTTCCTAACATCTAGCTAAAGTAGAGCTGTGGCTGTAGAATCTGACTTTTAAAGAAACCCCTAAAGATCTGCTTTTATAAAGTTTTATCATGGGAAGGACCACACTCAATTAAATCTGTTTTAATTCAAATCATTGATTTCACAAAATCTTAAGAATTTACTGTTGGATATGTAGACGGATTATCTTCTTCAAGCTTTTCTTTAATGTGCTTAGTACCCACACTTTCTGTGTCAGGATTCTGAATCCTGCAGACATATTTGGAGCATAGAGAGAATAAATGTTCCAGGAAATGTTCCAGTAAAGCAGTGGATGTTAAGGCCAATCTGGCATTAGTCCAGAAAAGGGGAAGAGAGCACATCTACTCTAATAAAATCTACTATGATCCTAACATCAGTAAAGGAACTAAAATGAATCCACTATTTCACATGAAAAGCAAACAGCGTTTTTAATGTGGGGAAAGGTTTTCTTCCCTAATGTCACTTGATCTTCCTGTTAATATCTGAAGTAAATAACACATATTACTCATTCTACTCCTAAAAGAAACTCTCTTTGCCACAGTTAAAGGGCACTGTCCTTTCCCTCAATCATCTGGCATCACTTCAGGAATATAAAGAACAGAGCAGTTAGGAAGAGCAAGAAAGATTCTGTTCCTCAAAAGTGCAGCAAACAGGTGGTCAGGTTGATGAGATATTGTCAACAGCTTCTACCTAGTTTGCCATCATCTTAAGACATGACAGTTTCCATCTGGGGCTGCCAATGGGTATGCTGTTGAAGCAATGTCTGTTCCCTTTTATGCTGTAACCAGTCTTACCAGTCTCACTGGAGGCTTCTGTCTACTGTATTTCATGTCATTCTGTTGACCTCATGGAAGGTCTGCAAGCTGGGTTTTACTCCTGTGGACTTGTTTCTCAGTATTTACTGACCTGGTCACAAGGGTTCTGCTAACTTGCAGGACATGGCTAGGACAGCCTAGCACAAAATCTGAGGAAGTGAACTGGGACCCACCATGTTCTGCAGTTTCCCCATCCAAAAGGATTTCATAAACCACTTGTGCAATTATAGCCTATTTAAGGTACTTCCTCCA
Source organism: Climacteris rufus (assembly GCA_013398175.1). Taxonomy (NCBI): domain Eukaryota; kingdom Metazoa; phylum Chordata; class Aves; order Passeriformes; family Climacteridae; genus Climacteris; species Climacteris rufus. Next base: position 782,256 of record VZRZ01005028.1, on the reverse strand, counting down.
TGCTTACAGAATATACAGATTGTCTAGAGTAGTAGTTTTGCCTGAATGCTACCCTATAAAGTTCCCCTGAATTTAGAAACCAGTCAGCTACTTATGTATGGCCCTCCTTTCCTGTGCGGAAGTTCTCCCTCCGTTCTGCTGGTACAGCTGTTTGCATAGTTGAACTCTCAGTCACACTTGCGAAATGAGCCTGCATAAATCGAAATGGCTTTCTGTTGTAGCTATTTTAAGAGTAGATCATTCCTCCAGTGAGCCTCTCTCATTTAGAGAGAAGCCACATAAACAGTGATATCAATTTTACTGAGAGAACAATATTGTTTAATGGGGGGCAAGGGAGATGAGGTGCTCCTAAACAAATCACATCTTGCTGTATTAAGAAGGAAAGGAATAGATTTCTGGAGAGAGAAATGGAGGCACTGACTAATGACAGTAGGTTGAAAAAGCTTAAGGAAGATTATTAACATAATTGAGCTGAGCGCTTAACATAATTGAGCTGAATCTCTTGGGGCATGTACTTCCTAGTCTGTGGTGGTTTTTTTGCATTTTGCTCTTCAATTTAAGCTGAGAGAAAACTAAAACTCAAACTGAAGTCTAGACAAAATGTGGCTGTTTCATTTATTGCATGTCAAAATAGTGTTCAGCTAACTGCATACAATTCATACAATTGCAATATTTGCCAGGAACCTAAAGTTAAAATATAAATATGTTTTTAACATCTTTGTGTTTTGAAATATTTATGGAAACTATTAGCAAAATAGTACTAAAAGATTCAGCTATGACACAATCAAGGATTATTCCTTAAATTGTAGGCAAATTTAAAGTTTGAACATACAAATAAGTGTGAAATATATAATTCTCATTTACTTTACTACAAACTCAATCATCAGCAGTTACTGTTTTCCGTCTGCCCTCAACTTTCATGCTCATTCTTTTCTGCATGCTCACCTTCTTCCATAGAGGAGGCTAAGTGGACACAAAACTCATTTTGACATTTTTCTAAATGACATCTTTGGAGGACACAAAATCTGAGCCCCAGTTGTTTTTCTATTAAAGCACTCTGCTCCTCTGGGACTAGTCCATGGAGTCTCATTCAGTGTCCCTACCTTTCCTCCAGCAAAATAAAAAGGCTTTGGAAAGCTAATCAGTTGTGCATTTTTAATACATGTTTGGGGAAAAGCAGTGAACCATGAGCTGGAATCCAACCCTTAGAATGAAAAGTTCACATCCTTCTGTGGGAGTAGTCTACATGAAGGAAAGGACAGACTTACAAACAGTAACCTATCCATTACAAAGCTTATTTGTGATACAAGTGACTATTCAATCTTTCTGATTGTATATATATATATATCTTTTGTTTTTTCTTTCAGGTAATGACAGAATCCTTCGTTTATGGAATCCTGCTGTTAATTTTAGTCCTACAGGGAAGCTATTTGGACACAAACATAGCATTGTGGAAATTGTGACAAATGAAAAAGATCAACATGTCATCAGCCTTTCCTGTGCAAAGGTAAAACACTTGTCTGAACATAATGGAAACAGGGTCGGAAGAAGGATCCAGAGCAGTACAGGCCTGTCAGCCTGCCCTTAGCGCTCTGCAAAGTTACAGAACTGAAGTGAAATCACACAGCACATAGAGGCAAACCAAGGGATCAGGCCCGGCCAAGGGATCAGGCTCTGCCAGCACAGGTTCAGGAAAGGCAGATCCGGCCTGGCCAACCTGATCTCCTTTTATGACCGGGTGACCTGCCTAGTGGGTGAGGGGAAGGCTGTACATGTTGTCTACCTGGACTTCAGCAAAGCCTTTGATACTGTCTCCCACGGCATTCTCTGGGAAAAGCTGTCAGCCCATAGTTTGCACAGGTACACCTTCACTGGCTTAAGGACTGGTTGGCTGGCCAAGCCCAGAGACTTGTGGTGAAAGGTGCCACATCCAGTTGGCATCCTGTCACTTGAGGTGACCCCCAGGAATTAGTATTGGGTCCAGACATGTTCAATATCCCTGCTGATGATCAGGACAAGGGGACCGAGTGCACCCTCAGTAATTTCACAGACAACACCAAGTTGTGGGGGTATTGATCTGCTGGAGGGTAGGACGGCTCTGCAGAGCAATCTGGAGAGGCTGGATTGATGCACTGAGGCCAACAGTGGTTCAATAAGACCAAGTGTCATGTCCTGCACTTCAGGCACAAAGACCCCAGGCAGTGCTACAGGCTGGGGCCTGAGTCGCTGGAAAGCTGCACAGCAGAAGAGGACAGGGGGTGCTGGTCAACAGCATCTGAACGTGAGCCAGCATGTGCCCGAGTGGTCAAGAAGGTCAATGGCATCCTGGTCTGTATCAGCAATAGTGTGGCCAGCAGAACTAGGGCAGAGATTGTGCCCCTGTACTCAGCACTGGTGAGGTCACACCTTGAATCCTGTTTTGAGTTTTGGACCCCTCACTTCAGGAAGGATATTGAGGTGGTGGAGCTGTTACAGTCCTGTTATTAAAATTATTTAGAAATGCCTCTGCCCAAATTCAGGTGCAAACGAGACCGTACGCCAATGTCAATAGTATGGATTTTATTTGATATTAAATATGAGAGAGAGAAAGAAAGAGAATGAAATAGGAAAAAGGTAGATGGACAGAAAGATGGTGACAGAGACAAGTTAAAGAAAATATCACCACTCCATGGATCCCGACAATATTCTGTTGATCCTCTCTGTCCGGTCTTCTTGGTGGTGAGGGTTCCCCAAGAAACATAGAATCTGATGGATTAATATACGTTCAGGCCAGGTGGGAATGGTTAGGTACCTCCCTCCAGAGGGTCGGGAGGTCAAGTTTACCACTGTCTCTTGCAGCAGACTCTGGATCTGTTGCATCACTTTGCATCACATGCAGTCCTGTGGTGCAAGGCCTCTGGGGAGCATTTCAGGGGGTCTGTGATGGATTATGGCACTCCCTCAGCTGCCTTCCACGTGAATGTCCCATGGATGTGGCTTTCCCAGGGTTGGGGGTTCCACAGCTGAGCCAGTTTGTGTAAGGGAGGATGGGTTCACTGCCTCTGACCAGAGGTTATGCCACAGACCCTAAACCTCCTCCCCCTCACTTTGGTTGAGCGGTGAAATCTGTACAAACCTGGCCTCAGCAAATGGGTCAGTGGGCCATGACCTCCCCCACCCTGAACCCATCCAGAGATGATTCTCAGCACAGCTGCTGAGTTTGGCTTTCATTCTTTTCCCTCAGTCTTGTTTACTTCTCCCTAGACCTGAGATGATTGAACAATAATGTCCCCTTTATCTAACCTAGGCAGCTTAACTCACAGCCCCAGATTCTAGTCAGGCATCTTCAGGGAGGGGTGGGCTTTGGGCATTGTAGCTTCTTCATACAGCTTTTTGCTATAATGGGCAAAACTTCATAAAAATGTTTAAGGCATGAATCATTTCAGTCTCTGACAGAAGCTTGTCCAGAGAAGGGCAGTGAGGCTGGCGAAGGGTCTGGAACACAAGTCCAGTGGCTGAGGGAGCTGGGGTTATTTAGACTAGAAAAAAAAGGAAGTGCAGGGGAGGCCCTATCACTCCCTACAACTGCTTGAAAGGAGGTTGTAGCCAGGTGTGGGTCATCCTCTTCTCCCAGGCTACTAGAAATAGACCAAGAGGAAATGGCCTCAGAAGGTGCCAGGGGAGGTTTAGATTGGATATCAGGAAGAATTTCCCCACAGAAAGGTTGTTAAAGTTTGTAACCGGCTGCCCAAGGAGATGTTGGGGTCACCATCCCTGGAATTGTTAGAGAAACAACTGGATGTAGCACTGACTGCCATGATCTGGTTGATGAGGTGGTGCTTGGTCAGAGGTTGGACATGGCAATCTTGGAGGTCTTTTCCAACCTAAATGATTCTGTCATTTCAAGTAAGGATTTCTTTTTGGGTAAGTACTTCTGACAATGATTGCTTATCAGTTTGTTTATTTTAATAAAAAGGCAGAGTTTCAGCTTAAAATTTCCAAATTATTTTATATTGAGAGGCAAGACTAGAATGGAACAATTTGACATATAAATTTTTTTATTGTGACAAAAGAATACTTACAATAGTAGATACTAACATTCTAATAATTTCTGTATTACTTTAGCAACTGCCAGAATTAAAACAAACCTGTACGCGAAAGCTTTGTTCAGTAGTGATCACCTGCAAAATCTTCCTACACTTTCTTTTGCCTTTCTCTCCGCCTGCCAGCCTACTAAATCCATAGGTGTTTCTTTCTGGTGTCTCTGTAAATCATGTTCAACTATTGATCTCTTTCTAAGCAGTGTCTTTTTCAAGGTTTACTGGTCCAAAACATTGCTCATGAACAGGAATACTAACAAAATCAGTAGTAACACTTCGTCTATCAAGTGTTGCAAGATTCTGATGGAAATAGGTGGGCTTAATATAAGTTATTGTTGGAATCATGGCATTGGTGATTTATATCATTTGTCAAAATTACACTGTTCAGGAGAGAATAAAACTTCTATAACTATGCACAAAAATAAAAGAGAAGCCTCTGAAGGAGTAGTTGTGAATGACTATAGAACTCTTTCAAGTGGTCCAGTGCAATGTTTTCAATATTTAGCAGTATTTAATATCTTCATTAGCATCTACAATGATGGAGTAGAGAGGATAGATACTAAATTAACCAGTTGCCCCAAACTGGTTAAAGCTGAATGACTTGAGCAGAAGTATTAGAGTTCAGAATGGTCATTAAAACTGAAGAGATGATCTATGAAAAATAGCTTCTCTAAATCAATAAGGACCTAGTGTAATTAGTCTACTGAGAAATCCATCTATCTCAAAGGTTTCCAGATTTTTGTTGGGTTATGTAGGAAATGTTACTGAGCTGTTTGTACTGCCCATGCCACCCCTCTGCTATAATTGCTTACCACTGCTCATTGTGGTGGCAGTAAATACCACATTTTCACGTCTTTAATCTTATTCTTAAAAAGCTCTACACCTTTCTAAAAGTACTACTAGCTGAAAATAAGTTATCAAAGCTTCCCATCTTCACATAATCCTGGGGCCATAACCCTTCCCCCTTCCTCACTCCTGTAACAGAACCTGTCTATTCTATAGATAACTGTAACTTTGCTATAGGTGTACATTACTGTGAATTAAGGAGGGCTTTGACAGATAGCCTCCAAGCTATACATGTAGGAAAAATGGAATAAGACATAAGACATGACTTAAGGGGCATGAATGAACATTAAGGTATTTATAGAAAAGCAACTAAGAATAAAGCCCCGGAGGCAGTAAAAGTAGAAGGTCTCTTGAGCGCCCTTCTTGGCTTTTCTGTGATTCAATATAATGATTCATAGGAAATCAAAATCTGTTTTAAATGTCTCCAAGTATGTGGACACATCATCTTAAGTAAATATAGCTGTGTTGTGCCAATGACATCGGTAAGATCACTTGTACCTCTAAATGAATATATGAAAGTATGTTTAATTAAAAGCTATATGTCTTTAAACAGTGCAGTGAGTTATAAGAAATTACACTTCTAAAAAATGAAAATAAATAGACATAAATTCCTAGACTTTCAAATGTCAGATAAATCTTGTGGTCATAGTGAAAACTGTATCAAAAAAGAAGTAAACCCTCACAGAGAAGACTAAACATAGACTTTCAGATAAAGTGATGCTCACTCTGTGCCTCAGATTTGCAACTTATGGATGATATATGGTATACCAAGAGGGGTATACCTCTCTTGGAGGTCAGCTGGAACAGGATTGCTTCCAACTCACTTAAAGCACATTTGTGTTTGATAGTCAAGAATCAGGTATTATACAAAGGTGTTTAACTTCTCGGGGAACTTTTAACCTTACTTTAAACACGTAATTTGTTTCCACCTAAAAAAAACAAAGATCAACTTGCTTTACAATCTGCCTAGAATAAAAAAATCAAAATCATTTTTTCTGTTTTGTTTCTATCTTTCAGTGGCTGTGGTATAAGAGTCCACTGAAGCAAAATAAGGACAGCCTATATATCTTTACTGAAAATAAGTTAGAGATATATCAGTGATGTTGTAGAAGCATTGTATCCAAGGGAAACAAAATCTCTTTATATAGATTTTACAATAAATTTTGACAGAATAGCAGAACTAGGGAAAAGCTTAGGAAAATTAAATTCATACTTTTTCAGAACCTTCAAAAAATTAAATTTAACCTAAACCATATCATATATCCATATTTAAATAAAAGCTTTTTTATTGAGCCATTTTCAGCTGAAATTGCAAAAGGTGAAAAGTAGGGAGTAATTTTTTAAATTAAGATTTGCAAATTTTGTCTTTGTTACATAATTTTTACGTTTGAAGGCTCAGCCTGATTTTAAACTTTATGGCTATTTTTCTTGAACTATATTGAAAAGTTCCTAGTCATTGTAAAGATATTTTTATGCGGTATAAAATGCGCTCAGAAGAAGATGTCTGCAGCCTCTATGAAGGTGATTTATACTACAGGGTTCAAAAGTAGGGGATCAAATTGGCTTTTGGTTTCAGACTTGTGCTACAGCAAAGTGTTGCAGTTTGAAGAACTAATTGCTGAATTAAGGGCTCAAAACCTGCAGTGAATGATTTTAAAGACGCCACAAGTGTTACACATCTATTACAAGAGTACTAGGGGATTTATTTGATGGTATTAGCCTCAGTTCCATTCTATAGAACATTAATGTAAGTTGTAGTTTATACAAAAATGAACAAGTCATAAACCATGGTTTCAAAGCACTAGCGAAAAAAAATGTTAGAATTCACAGGGGATTTGTATTACAATGGAAGAGCTGGTTTAGAAGATTATTAACTCTAATAGTCTTAACGTCCCAGAGCATTGAAAAGAGAGTAGATCCCAGGAGAAAGGGTGGGAGGCATTGATGTGTTAAGGAAGTATCAAAAGACACATCTCATTCAACAACACAATGGTCAAAATACAAAACAAATGTCTCAATGTGATCATGTAGATCTGAAATCAAAAACTAAAACTTCATAAACACAAAGATTTGTGTTCTTTTCTGTAGTGTAAGAGTTCTTCAGAAACATTAAGTTATTGTAACTGCATTCTAGATTGAAAGCAATATTAAAATTACCCAAGAAGTTTAGGAAGGCAGAAATAACCAAAGCATTTTGTATAATGCTAATTTTGAAGACCCCTTTAGGCATATATTATAAATAGAAATAAGTGAAATATATTTAACACAAGGGTCAGTATTAAGCACTGAGGGAGATTGTCACAGTGCCATAACTTAAATGAGGAAGTACATTGCTGCCTATTTCTTGTAAGGCCTTTTAGCATATGTTTTGTTTGCACTGTCTGCAAGCCACTGGTTTGACTGCTGCAAGTACTTCAGGTGTTTACTTTAGCTGAATTTTTTTATTTTAAAGTCTGCTTTTAATTTAAATTCCATCAGTTAGTCTTTTTCTTAAGAAATATGACTACACAATAGCTTAACCTTTTTGATCTACAATGACTTGCAATATCTGAACAACAGCAAAAAAGACAATCTGATCATCTGGAGGCCCGGTTGTTGAATATACCACAGATCAATTATACACACACGATGTTTGTTTTATTCAAGTTATTTTGAAGAAGAATGTGCAGAGGACTTTTGTTGGATGGTCTGACTGGATTTCAATTGATCTCTTCTGACACTGCCCAAGTCTGTTGCTATCACTTAACTTTGTGAGCTAGACAGACGATTCCAAAAGTACAGATCACTCAGCAGGCCTTGGCTCTGTGCTAACCCTGCCCAGCAATAACAAAAACATCTCTATATTATCAACCCTGTGTTCAGCATGAATCCAAAACACGGCCCCATACCAGCCACTGGGAAGAAAATTAACTCTACCCCTGCCAAAACTAGTACACTTCATTAGATCAGTTCTGCTCTTGTCAGCAGAAAAAATATCTGAGCAGTGATGTCTTGTTTTTTGAGCAGATTTCTTTATTTACCCGGTGGCATTTTAGCCAGTATCCAATACAGTTTTCTGTAAAACATTGAAAAAATCATTTTGATATTTAATCCAGCTGAAAACAAGCTGTTGTCTTGAGCCAGTAATAACAAAACAATTATGACAACAATTAAGAAACTACTTTGGAATTTTAATTCAAATGATGGTTCTATTTAAGAAAATGAAGATTTCTCTAACTATGCCTGTCACAATAACGACACGAAAGAAGGAGACTGACACCTGTTGAGAGCAAAGGAACAACGAACAACTGCTGGCGGACCCCGCCCAACTTTATTATATATGTGTCTTAGAAATCATAGTGGATTGGAGGAACAGCTTTGCCGCCCCTCAATCACACTGGTCAAAGGAAATGTCCATCAAACTTGACTTTGATGACTGATCAAACTTGATGAGTCATTGATGACTCATCAAACTTGATCANTGCAAAACTCAGGGCAACATATGCCAGCACACAAGCATTTTCTTTGCTCCAATATTAAAAGGATTTCTTGATAGAACTTAGTATTGGTAAACTGTTGTCAGCTATTAAATATTATCTAATTATCACAAAAATTAAGCTTGGTTTATAATTTAAGAATAACAAATAAGGCAGAGACATAGATTTGTGTATAATTTCTGTATGACCTTTAGTCATATGAATTAGTATTTCCATAGTAGTGACATTGAGGAAGAAGGGACGGCCAAAGCAGGAATTGTCATCATTGTGTTCTGCTGAACTTGCTTCAGAGTATAATATTACTGGAAATAAATTTGTTCCTGATCTTCCAGATTGTGAAGACCTTAGAGATAACAGTTTGCATAGGTGCAGTTATAGCTGTAGTCCACAGCCATGTCTTTTTCTTCAGCAGTTCAGTTAAGTAAATTTACTAGAAGATCTGAAATACTTATGTGATCTATGTGTTCCTAATCCTAGGAACATGCTCCAAATCTTGTGTTGAGATTTCCCACAAGTACAATTATATATTAAATTATATACCACAGACCAACAGGAACTACATTGATCACGACGACACTGACAGTGTGTCTGTCTTGACTTATGTTTTGGTTGAATATGTTTCCAGAAAGGAATTACTGTTAAATTTGTCTGAAGGTATTAACTCATCCCTTGCCTCTTTGTACCAAAATACTGACTCAGGTTTGCATATAATACATGGACTCTTATGCTAAAGTGTCAACATGTTGTAGTCATAAATTAGGTTATTGGCATAAAAGTAAAAGCATATGTATATAACTGTAAATGCAAATGTGTATAACACTCTAATTGGAATTCCTCTGCAGAAGCCACTAAAGCAGTTTTCAGGAAACATTTTTTTCCAAGATGACTGCCAAAGCCTATCTCTTGATTTATGATCATAATTTCACCTATATGTATCATTTGGGAGTTACAAAAAGACGAATGAATGATGTACTTCCCTCTGTAAGAACTATTTTACACCTTTCCTCTTAGGTCTACATCTTTTTTCTTAGGTTTAGAGGAGTGCAAAGTAAAATAATATGGCTTATTCAAGCACTGAAACATCTTCTTCATTGACAAAAAAGTCCTTTAAAAGAAGCCAGCTTTGGACTAGGATTTCCAGATAAGCAGCATCCTCACATACTTCAGGATACACTAGACAGACAATGAATTATGACATGAGTTTTATGCTTCAAGCCAGGCAAGGCAAGGCTGTCCTGTGTAAATTTGATCTGTATTTGATTTGTATTTGAGCTGCCTGGTTTTTACATTGCCACTACTGCATGTTTCTACAAATACCAGTACTCTAAGTTAGTAGGAATTGCTGTAGTTGTTTGGGGTTTTTTTAATGGGCCCAATAAACTGAAGAACTACTTTTACAGAGTGTATGGTAATATGTGAACAATCTGTGGGGTAAAGAAATACTGAAAAACTGACTTGATGCTCCAGCACAGACAGAAGAATACTGCATAGGAAATCTCTCCTGTATTTATTTTTTTTCCTCTCCTTTGTGTCACTCAGCCCTTCATTGCCCCTTGTCTCTCTATAGTTAGTTTGCCCATTCTTATCTTCATCCTGCATCATGAAGCATTTATTAAGTAATTTTTTCATATTACAGAACTGATAGAATGCAATCAGGAAGCATCAAGGGAAAAAAAACACTCATAGGCACAGGAGCTATTAAACATGGAGATGTGACAGGAAACAGGCCATTATCTGAAAGATGATCTTACACTCTGTGTTAACAAGGAGGTTGAGAGGCCAGCCCTGACTGAATAGCTCTTGTACTGAAAGGCTGTGAAGCAGTGGCAGCCACTCTCTCTCACTTAGTGCAGAGTGGGGATTCACAACTTGAAGAGGGGAGATTACAGCTTCATGTCTTGCACACTTGAGTTGTCAATGGAAGTCAGAAAGCCAAAATTTACTACACCAGTTGTTTCACTGATTTTACTAGAACATCTCCAGTGGTGGGTTTTGTTGAATTAGACCACTGAGTCAGGTGAGCAAGAGTTGAGCCTACAGGCTTCAATTCATATCAGCAAAGAGTTTTGTTAGATGATTAGTAGGGCTAATATAAGGAGTATATTCCTAGTCTTTGAACCACTGTACAGTATCATCTGTAAACACAAACCCCTTGTCTTAAATAAATGAAGGCAGTGTTCTTTGGTTTTTTTTTCTTTTTGAAAAGTAATTTCAGTTTTGGTGGCTAAAGAGCAATGCACATATTTACACATGGCAGGAGAGCAGTGCAATAAGCGGGGATTTCTTTCTGGGGCATGGGAGAGTTTCACTTCATTCATAATTTCTTCAAAATCTTATGCAGCCAACATGAAGGAACCACACAAACACTTCCCTGTTAAAATTTGCCCATCCTTACTTAACTCTGTTGTACATACGTTAGCTTTATTCCTACCGAACCTAAAGGTAGATTTTTAGCATTTCAGAAAAGATAAAGGGAGGTAAGATGTGTTATTAGTTTTTTTATTTTCTGAGTTTTGCAAATTTACTCAAGCCCTAATGTTATCTGTCTCACATCCTCTCTCCCCGTATCTTCCTAATATCGGCTGAGCGATATCCCTGTGGAAAGTCATAAGTGTCTTTTGTCTGCCTGGAACTGAGCAGGTGATTGCATCAATGCCTGTTAGTGTAGATGTTTGTCTAACCTGTTTTGAAAGCACATGACATTGTTATTAGGATATATTTATAGTACAGTCATTTGTCTTCCTGAAAAATGAGAGCAACTCAGCTGGAAGCACAATGCTTAATTTATGTCAAACCATTGCTAATCATGGCTGTTTCTGGAGTATACTGTATATCAACAATATTAAATTTAATCTAGATAATTTGAAAAAGAGGCATTTGGGAAATCTGCTCCAGTGATCCTTCACAAAAATTATGTGGCCATATTTATATCAGATACATTTTTTGCATACAGCCTTGAAAGCCAAAGTTCTTTTACAGCTGTGCTTTTGTTCTCTTTGGTTTATTTGTTTCTTCCAGATATTAACAATTTTATTCTCCTCTTATATTACATAATTCTTCAATAACATTGAATATTTTTCAAACTTTTCATGTAACATACCCAATTTTCTGTTATTTCCTGCCCCATTTTCTAATATTCAAATGACTCTCTGCATTAGGTAATCTGCAAAAAAACCCACTACAAAATTAGCCCACAGAAGTCTCAAGGGATATCTCATCCCTGTATATAAATATCAGAAGGGAGGGTGTAAACAAGATGGTACCAGGATCTTTTCAGTGGTTCCCAGTGACCAGAACAAAGATAATTAAACTGAAACACAGGAGATTCTGTCTGGACATCAGGAAACGCTTCTTTTACTGTGAGGGAGACCAAACACTGACACAGGGTGCCAGAGTGGTTGTGGAATCTTCATCCTTGGAGATATTTCAAATCCATCTGGACATGGCCCTGTTCTATGTAACCTTACTTGAACAAGGTGATTTCCAGAGGTCCCTTCCAACCAGAACTCTTGTTATTCCATGGAAAAGTAAAATTGCTTCAAAAACTATGTCTAAGGTGAGGGATCATTCTAAGATTGGTTGAAGATTGACAGGAGAAACCTGACTGGTTTTTAACTCTTCTGATTCAGGTATTCATGGGCAGCCACCTCTGTCCTACACCTCTAGCTTCCTGTTTCTGACCCACACACCATCTAAATGTCCACTGAAACTGTTCTCCAGAACTGTTGAGTGTTATTTTATCTTTGCAGTAGGGATCAAGTGTGTCTGTTGACAGCACATCCCACTCAGTACAGAGACAAGACATGCAGAACACTTACACCCAGCACCCAATAGCAGCACCCAGTAAATGTCCTTCAGGCTCATTAGTGTGTAATTAGACTCACTATGGCATACAGCAGTTTGATTTCTTTCCAGCATCCCTTCATATTTGGGAAAAGTAAGTAACTTTGTATACTACCAGGTTAATGGTATTATCTGAGGAAGTGATTTGAAATGCTCATAATTTTGAACTTTGTCAAGTTGCTATCTTAATGAGGCAGTAGTTATAGTACTGTCTGCAGCACCAAATTGCATTAATATGATTAGAGCTAAATCCTCCTTGCCTTAACCTCACAGGTAATCCCATTGACATCAATTTGTTCCTAAGTCTTCTTACCATGACAGGGAGTTGTAGCACTTTGCAGGATCACCTTCAGGGATCACAAGACACACATGGGCACTCTCTGCAGATAGCTTACTCTATTAAATAACACAGCAAGCAGAGCTGCAGTTTGACATTCATGCCTGGTGATTGTTGTCTTCAAGGGCTCAGATATTCTGTATAAATTTGTGAATTTTTTCACTTAGATTGTGGAGCCTTCAGTGACACTCTCAAACAGGTGAACACTGTAGCAAATAGGAGCAGATAAACTAAACACTTCAACAAAAAAATCAACTTTACTTGTTGCTTACTCTTTCTGTCTGTGCCTACAGTGAATACTGTGGCTAGTGCTGCTTCTTTCTGCCTCAAGAGTGGTTGGATTTGGGATTTTCTGACATAAGTGCTTTTTCATAAATTCTTTTAAAAGGACTTGCAGCATCACCGTTCTGTAAAATTGAGGAAAGTTGACTTCTTCAAAAAACAAATATTCTTTAACTTACAAAAAGTATCAGCAGAATGTGAGAATTTGGTAGCATTAAAAGAAAGTTATTGTTTTCTCTAGAGAGCTGTTGAGATATTTCCTGCAGAACAGTGTTTTGAAGTCCCTTTCTTAACTAGCAGTAATTTGAAAGGATTATGTTTTGGTGGGGCAAGGGGGAGGGGCAAAACCGGAACTTCTTTAGTCCTTATCTATTTCAGCTAATTACAGGTAGAAAGGCAAAGAAGAGGATTTGCTTCTTCCAAAGTCAAGGCATGTTTCCCAGTGGCATCCTCATAAAAATCCAGCAGGAGATAAGTGTTCTCAAGCCTGACCTTTATTGTACAGAGAGCATGTAAAAGATTTATTTACCAATTTTTTCTGGCCCTATTTCCCATCTTTTTTCTATTTCACTTTGCTCTTCACATTTTAGTTGTTAAGATGAATCTTTTGCTCTCTGTCTGTCTTTGAGTGTATTAAGAAAAATAGAAGAGAGGTATATTGCTGGTTTTATGTGCTCATAAAACGCAGGCTTTAGGGACAATGGAAAAGATTGTTCAGATTTGTTTCTGTTCCGAGTTTTAGGGAGGGAAGGAAGATGGTGCTCGAGAGAAAAGTGTTTATGAATGCAAATATACACATTTAAATTTTTTAAGGAATCTCGGAAGGGATTTCAGTGGCAAGAGCTCCCACTGAATTCTGGGGGCATTTGGTTCCCAATTTTTATTAGTGTCTGTGGAAATCCCATCTGTAACTATGTGGGTTTGCCATTGGGTTGAAAAATGAATGATGCAAGAAGAACACCCCAGAACAGAGGGAACTGATCCAGACTGCAGTCCTGGAGAGGATAACAGAGTAGTTTGATGAGGCTGTTGCAGCCAAGATAGGAGAGAGATGCAGTGTGCATTCCTTGAATGCCCCTGTGTGAAAATTGTGTGAAGAAGGCAGGCCACAATGCAGAAACACAGGCAAGAATCTCTGCTTTGCAAACTCTTTTAAAAGTCTGTCTGTGGGTCAAGGCCAATTCTGCTAACAACTAAACTGAACCAAGTTTTTCATTTATGTAGGCCACTATCGTAGATATAATGTTGCTGGAAGTACAGCTCAGTTTTGCCTATAAGGTGGACATAGTGGGTTGTTTCCAATAGCACTTCAAGCACCTTCTTTCCACCTTCCTTCTCCTCCCTAATATGTTTTGTTTGCTTGTATATAGTCTGTATTTTGTGATTCCGGAAGACAGTCTGAAAGCACTTTGCCATAAAGAATATGCTCTCAGAGGTTTTGAGGGATTCCTGGTGTTTCTCAGGCTGCTGTGAGAAATTCTTCAATAAGTAAGTAGGACAGTAAAGTTAATATTAACAAAACACCCCTAAGGCAACTGCCCCTAGTTACCTCCTAATTTCTAAATAAGTATGCCTTTTGCTGCCTCTCTTTGTGCATGGATTCATGCACAGTCATGTGTGCTGATGCAGATGAGCAGCAGTGACATTGTGTCTTGCGGCCACAGTGCTGGTGATGCCTTGTGTGGTAGTTACTCATGTGGAACAGTGGTTTATGTAATCTCCCCACCCTTGCCCATGGGCTGGGAAAAGAAGGCAGCCATAAGGAAGGGAAGAGATTTACAAATGCTGTGATGTGTCTGGGTTTTTGCTGTCACTTTAAGTGACTGCATTTTCTTAACATGATCCTGGCCTTAACAGCCGAACAAGCAGGAAGAAACAGCGTGAAAAGCTCTTATATTCATTTGTGCTATTAAAATGTCTTCTCTTCGTATTGCTTTGATATTATATGAAGTCCGTGTCTCACTTGTTGACCAATTTAACTTGAATAGTCCGTTTGACTTTTAGAATTGTTTTACTTCATTTTTGTTTTGTGAAATTTCACTAACTCTGTAACAGATCTGGGTGATGTTAATGGAAAGATTATTATATCTCTGTTCATTTTCAACTGACTGTAGTATTTCCATAGATACCTACTTCTAATTGATTCTCAGTTCTTACACCTGTTTTTACATGCTCTCATTGTGAGTGTACCAGAATTGAGCTTGGAGATCCACCTGCAATATTGCCCTGAATTTCTCAACTCTCATCACTGACTCTTCTTTCTATTTTTGCTGGTCTACTGTTCAGCTGGATGAAGAGCTTCATAATTTTTTTCCTATTCAAATAGATTTCCTGTTTCAAGTCTTCTCAATGACTGTTTTGCTTTTTGTATGCTTTAGAAACTGCATGTCTGAGTGAATTCTGAAATTTAATCACAAGTCAATCAGAGGAATGTGATAGACATGGTTCTTTTGACTCAGTACTGTCTCTGAGAAAATTTATTCTCACTAAGAAGTTCTTTAGAGTCCTTTCTTTTTGAGTTTTCCTGAAAACAAACAAATTATTAAGGAGAAATTTCTTTCTAGTTAATATTCTGAACACTGGTGTATGAATTTCTGTCTGGTGCCAAAGGTGATTTGTTTAAACACTGATTGATGTATCTGTTCCTTTTCTTCCCTTCTTTTCAGAATTTTGATGGATCCACTGTAATATCCTTTAAAATCAGGTTATGACTTTTGTCAAGGCCCACAACACTCAGAATATTGATGAGAGTATTGATGATGTACTAACATGTGTCTTTGTGTTAAAATCCCAATTAAAATTGCAGCCTTAATGATAGCATAATTGAATGTATATGAATAATTCGCCAAGTTTTGGCAACTGAATAAGAATTGCAGGCAGATGTGATGACAGAAAAACTTTTGAGAGCATAGTAAAATTATCTTGCAGGGAAGTCTACCGTATTAAAGGCCATGGGATCTGAGAAATTAAATTATGATTTCTTAAAGTATTAAGAATAATTTGCATGGGATACCAGTAAGTTCAACACAGCTTTTGATCAGGCAGGATGAAAAGTGCTGCTAAATGTAATTATTCTAGAGTTTAAAGCAGATGCTGTGTTTTCCATTGAAACTGAAAGTAAGAACAAATATACCTAAATACTTCTAGTGCTCCTTACAAGATGGTACCCTGACTGTGATTGCATTTCCTTAGGCAGACCACGAGAACTTTATATGCATAAAAATAATACTGCAGTGTGTTCTGATCCTGATTTGGTCCAACATCTCTGGTCAGTCAAAGGTTTCAGGAATTTTGTTATCCAGAACCCCCTGAAATTTATCTTTGTACTATTGTATACCATTTCATACTCCAGTTCAAATACAAGTTTTTAAACAAGTGGCATTCATCTGTATGACAGAAAAGTATGACACATAATGGAGACATCTTGTCATTAAGGGGTAGAAGCAATTTTCATGAGGTCTAGTTCTGCCGTGGACTTCTCAGGTCAAGATTATACAATTCAACCCTTCTGTGCCTTTTATCCTTAGTAAAATGGGAATAAGATACCTTTGATATTTATCTTGCTTATTTTAGGATATACCATTCTTATCAATGTGATTTTCATTGGAGGCTATAATATTACTGTCATTAAAACAAAAAGTAGTTGAAAATGCAATCAGGATACAGCACTAGATATTCTCCTCTCTCTCTCCCTCTAGGTTTTTAGAGTGTGGGACATACAGACCCTTTCACCACTGCAGGTCTTCCATGAGAATCAAGGGAGTCCTGAGGAGTTGAATGCCTTTCCTATGGTATTTGACAATGATCACGGCATGCTTATCACAGGTACGTTATTGCAGCTGATGTATGACAGCCTGCCCCTTCTCCTAGAATGCAATTTCCTTTACAGTGATTTCCTTTCTGATTACATACAACTGAAGCTGAGTACGGGAATAAAGTATATGAGAACACACAAAATCCTGGGAGACAAGGCTATTTGCACACTAAGATAATTTTAAAGTGGGTTATATATGGTGCTAATTTCAATATTGAAATAGGCATGAAAATATGCAGCATGGGAATTAGCAGCAGGAACCAAAGGAAATGAGAAATTCTTCTCTGAAGACAAGGTGAGCCTTCCATAGCAAAATTAGACTACACATATTGTTCTATAGACTTGTCAGTTCTTGAAAGCTACTAAGCTGGCTATTCCCCCTAACTATTCCTCTAGCACCCTCCTCCCATTTGAGAGGAAAACAGCAGCATACAATCTCTGTGGAGCCTGCACAAGTATATTCAAGCTCCTTATTTAACCCAGTAGCTACAGATGGCCCCACAAACTGAGGGGTCAACAGACACAATGCCCAACTGATCAGGAACGAAATATTGTGGGAACTCAGCCTGAGGTTTCTGGGCTCTGTTTTCTGACTCTGTAGCAGGGAGCCTGGAACCTCTGAGGGACCAGAACTTTGCAGTTGTCACTAAGGATGTTTGCCTCCTGTATCCAAGGCAGAGACTCTTGAAATCAGCAGGGTTTGTCTGCCTCAGAGATGTAATCACAAGAAAGACATCTTTGAAATTGTTCTGAAGCTAGAGGGGCCTGAGATGTACCAGGCAAATATGGTAATTGTCTTTGGAGACAGCTTTTTCTGTCATTGGATTAGGAACAAGGCACAAAGCTTGCAAAGCTTGTCAGATCTGAGAAGATGAATGTGAAGTATTTTGTTTTCAGTGACCTGGTGGTTTCTACTGAATCTTTTAATCATTAAAGGATACAGATACTATCTTCATTTCAAATTTATGCTAGTGAGATTTTCAAGGCTTAGCAAAGCAGGGAATTTATATGGGTCAATCCTCGACAAAATGAGGTAACTTTGCCCTTATAAACAATGGTTCTCTAAGTGCCTAAATGCTTGTAAAAGTCTGGTCCTGGACTCTGTTAATGATTCCATTAAAAGCCTAAGTGAATGTGTCCTTGCCCCTGAACAGGGCACGAGACTGAGGCTGTATCTGAGAGAATCAATTCTCATTGCTATGTACCTGGCTTTACAGAGAGTTTCACTGACTAATTCACTATCATTCATAAACCACAGCTCACCTTCATGCTTCATTTGAATATTGCTATAGTTTTCCTTCTGTGCCTGTTTCAAAGCTGCTGGCCTCTGTGCCTTGACTTAGGCCAAGGATTAGGCAATTTCCTCCTTTGCTGTGTACTCACTGCTGCTCCTCTGTGGATAGATCAGCAGGGATACTGGAGCTGTGATGGGAGACTGCATGTGCACTCTGGCTTGAGAGCACTGTACAGACCTTGTCCTTCCTTTTGTCTTATCATCCCCATCTGCCTCTGTCTTTGCAACCCTTCTGATCTGAGAGCACTGAAAGGTGTTTGGAAAACACCATTCAGACCTGCCGTGCTGTATAGAGGAAGGTAACAGAAAGACATCATCATTGCCTGCAGATAGAATAGAGTGATAAACATCCCAGTTAGAGTTTTGTGTATTTGGGTTTGTTCCATTTCATGCCAACCAGCTCTGGAACTAGGGGATTTATGGCTCCTACTAATTTGCAGTCAGGATGTCAGTCTTGTCAAAGGTGGGCAGGAGATTGTTTAAGACAGGTAAATACTTAGCCGTTGTTTGACTTGTGGTTTTTTTGGAGACCCTGTGTGATTGTTTTCTACTTCAGTAAACAGGTATTTTCAAGAAACACAGTATTTCCTATCCTCTTCAGAAGAACTCAGATGAACCCTATGGTTTACATAAAATCTTTTTATATCCAGCAAAAGTAACTATACACAAAATGTATATATTCTCACTTCTCTCACTTCGTGCAGGTTCAGATGTCGTTGATATTTATCCCCTAGCTAATGTGGTACAAGGTACAAAAGAGTTACCACAGACACATGAGAAAAGCCTCAATGCTCTGGTTTACAACAGGGTTTTTCACCAGGTTCTCACCATTTGCACTGAGTCAATACTGAAGGTGAGTGTAAGTTGTCACCCTTTATACTGAAAAATAAAGGTCTCAGCTTTTTTATTTGTAATAACTTATCAAGAAATTTGATAAGTTATTAGTGTTTATTATTCAAAGTGTTGTTTTTATGGCTATTTTTGTGGCTACTAGATTAGTGGTAGCCATGAACCCAATTTGGGTTCAGAAGATCAAACTTTTCTTTTTAAGAGTGTGACAGTGATCATCAGAGGTACTGAGAACCTGTAGTTTTCACCAGCAGCTGGTACATTAGATGACAAAATTTGTAGGGAGAGGTAGCATCTTTATTGGGTCAGTTGGTGATATTGGACATTCCCGTGGAGAAGGACTTGTGTGTGTAATGGTTTGTTGAGTTTACACTCTCCCTAAAGATGTACTTTCTGACTGTAAACTCTGCCTGTCTTAGACCACAATGGCTACAACACCACTATAATTACAAGACAATTTGGGGCACTTGGTGCTGCAGAAAATCAGATCCAGACACAGCATATTAAATCAGTGGCGACTTAATAAATCCAGTTGAACCTGAGCTATCCTACTACACCATGCAAATTTTGTACTGGTATTTTATTATAAAGTGTTACTTCAGTTTCTAAAACAATTAGATAATGATCAGAGATAGCCATTTCTATGTTTTTGGAGCAAATGTTAATGAAAAGCCTCATTTTTATATTCTGCACAGAAGCTGTAACTCAAACAATTCTTTCTAGTTAGATTTCTTTGCTTTCACACTGTAAAAAACTCATTATATTTAATATCAGTATCTCTGACTTAACAAGGCTCTCTACCATAGAATACATAAAAATACAGCCTCCCATTGCCAGGATGGCTTCCCTAGAGAGAGGCACATTTCAGGAAAACGACACTGGTGTTTCAGTAAAAGAACCAGGTAGTGTGCTATTGTAACAGAGACGTTACAGAGATGTGAAACAGAGATCACAGGATGTGAAAATTTGCTATTAGCAGTAATTTCTCCAATTACAGTAGAACACATTGTGTGACTAGTTTTAGAGGATGTGTTAAAAATAACTATTATATTATTTTTTCAGGTCTGGGACCTAGAAAGAGGATATCAAATATATCAAATTGAAGATGCACATGGGCTGAGTACTGAGGTGACCTGTGCAGCCATTGAAATAAATGGGGTTTATCTTGCTACAGGGGCATGTGATGGTAAAGCAATTAAATAATTACTATGTTTTTATTACCTTTTTTTAAAAATTGCATATTACATTAGCAGACAGAACTCTTGGCTTTGACTGTCTTAGTGACAGAATCAATTTTGATTGCTCAGTTGTTAGTCTGTAGATTGGGGGGGGGTGTGCTTGTCCTAGTTGTGTTTTATTTGATAGGTAGTTCATAGAAAGGTGATTTTTGCCTGCTTGGGCTCTGGTTCTTTATTAGCCTATTACTCTTTAAAAGACTGTCTTATAAGCTCTTGCTCTGAAAAGTTGTTTCCTTGTAAGACTTAGGACCTAGCTCTATAAATAAATGGCTGCAGATGAAGAATGGTAGGTTTTGAATTTTCTAGTCTTTAAGCTCAATTTGATAGTGTCTGCAGTCACTGAACACTACTGTATACGTTTCCTGTATTTCTTTTATTAAGGGCATATAAGTTTTAGGTAATGTGACAAGATCTCTCCAATACACAAGTGCACATTGAATTGTGCAGGAAGCTTTTATAATTTTACAATCTGTTAACATGAAAAAATAATTCTTACATTAAAATGTTCAAGAGTACACATTTGAATTATTAAAATATATAAAATATATCAAAGCTGCCTCACATGAAGAGGAGATGGTGGCCTTTCACACTCAGCATCCTGGCTAATATTTCTTGTTTCTACCTGGGAGCAGAGGCAGCACCGTTTATGGATCTTAAGAGCACAACAGAAAGTTAATGTTGTCAGGTATTACAAAAGGAAATTCACATGTAATTAATTGCTTCACTCAAGAAAATTCTGTAGCTCCTTCTCCCCACTAGCTCTGTGGGATAAGTCCAGCAATTGGGCCCCCCTGCTCATTGCCGTAGCTCAGAACCCCCAGTCTTCTGCTGGATAGCCCACCCTCTGATTGCTCTCTGGTAATGTTATGCAGAAAGTGTAAGAAGTAAGATAAGCAGAGGTCTTTTATCCTGGACCACAGAAAAGAATAGACATGGGAAAAAAGATGGAAAAATTGAGAGGGTAGTGATGTTTTCTGGTATGTTGTTTTGTCCCTACATCTTGTTTGCTAAGAAACACACACACTGTTACAATTTTTGAAAGACCAGTGACCTAGCTCTCAACCTAAAATTGGATTTCCTCTTTCTTTCTCTTTTCCCTGTTTGATCCTCTTTAAGCTTCTGAATTTGCAGCACAGGTTATAGCTAAAAGTTCCTTTCCTTTTCTACATTTTTGTCATCCCTCTGTAGGAACAGTGAAAATCTGGGAGTTTGAAAGTGGACAAGAAGTTAAAGCCTTGCCTTTAGCCCAACACAGCACAGATGAGCATCGTGTGCTGAAGATAGTATATCTGAAGGCTGATGAGGGTCAACATGCCCTTCTTGTTTTGGGGCAGAGAGGGAAGATGAAAATCATTCAGGTTTTTCAAACATACTTTCTTTTCCCCCTAATTTCATTTGTTAGCCCCTGATTTTTGAAGTAAAATAGGACTTTTTCCTTAATTAGTAGATAAACTTTCAGAAACTGTCAAGCAACAATCTACTTTTTCAATGTAATCAGACTAGCTTTCTGCCTTTCTGTCCAGTGTCAACATGTTCCTTAGTCCATTGCTGGTTTTCAGCATTCTCATAATTTTTTCCTTGAACTGGCTTTTTTGTTGGTGATTGAAGTTTCGGTAGTTTGATCCTTTAAGGTAAAGGCTTAAAAATATTGCTGTTGTTAATACGGATGGTGTTTATTCTGTTTAAAGAGTTTCTAAAGATAATAATTTGGTGAAAAGATTATTTTATTTTATTTTTAATTAATAGATTCAAACAGTGGGTTCTTAAGAACTAATAAAAAGAAACAAGACAGCAATAAATCCAATCGACTTACTTGGCTTGATTTTGAGCATCTACTCTGTGTTCCTTTCAGCTAAAACTAACAGAATGCATTTGCATCTTACAATAATTATGGTTTAATTTCTCAGACAAACCATGATTCTGTACAATTTTCTTCCTCAGACTGGAATGTTTTGCTTGGGACAAAATTCTTCTGAAACTTTAAAGCCACTGTGTGCAAGGGAGAAAATGTAGTTTTAGACAGATGATACATTTGAGAAAAGAAACAAACATACAGGCTCTCATCTCAGTAAATAATTTATTATTTTGAGCCTCCTGCTAATGAAAAGCTGCTTTATACAGGGTTTGCTTTTTTTATTCGGACTTTTTTGAAATACTACATCAGACCAATTGCTCCCCAGTGTTATTACTGAAATTGTTAAACAATCCATTAATGATGAAAATGACGTAAATGTATCCCTTGACAAACAGGATGGTGAGGAGTTGAATCTCCTCCAGGTCTTTATGAATCTAATTACATTAATACTGTTTCACAGACTTGCAGAGCTACATTTTTCCACAAATGTTTCTGTGACTATGAGAAGCAGAGGTTGTTTTTATTACTAGCTTTTTTTAAAGGCTCTGAATATAGTAGTTAGCAAGGTATACTGGAGCAGCAGCCCAACCAGTCCACCCTTTGCAGGAATCTACTGTAGATCTCTCAATTTTTAGTCCTTCCCAAGAAGTATTTTTTATTTGATAAACTCAATAGCATAAGAATTACTAAATTTTTAATTATTGCTTCATTCTGCAGCTCAAGGCATCTATGAAAACAGTAAAAAACCTAAGGAGCTGATTTTGGTAACACTTCTCAAAATGGACAGAAATATCAATGTTAGAGCATGAACTAGATATTGAAGTGAATTTGTTATAGTTGGAAAAACATCAAAGTAACTTCCAGTTGCCTCTAGGCACAATGGGGAGGAATCAGTGACTCAGGGCTGTAGCTGAGCTGTAACATCTTTTCTCCCACAACTGGAACAACAGTTTTGCTGGATGTTTTGGTGGATGTGAAATGGAGAGTAACAATGTTAATGAAATAAGCAGCTGTAAGTAAAGAGACCACTTAATTTAAGGAGGTGGTTAAACTGAGTAAAATCAATAGCTCTGAACCCCACAGCTGCATGGCTTCTAATATAACAGCAGGTAATTTAAGGTGAACTGGAATATCTCTGGACAAAGCTTCCATTTGCAGTTTAGGCATATGCTAGTACATACAGTTTTTGTAATTTGCCACAGAAAAGAAGCTTTTGATACACACTTGCTATAATTGTATATGAATAGAGAAATCCTTTCCTTCCTCTTTCATTAAGTCAGTTATTTTAATAGGGTGACTCAACTCAAACAGACCTCTGTGTCACATGGGTGCTTCCTGAGATAGTGCCATATCCACGAAGGAATCCAGTTGTGTATCTATCACTGAAGCCCGGCACCTTAAAAACACAAGATTTTTTCCCAGAGATTCGGCTTCTGTGTAACACCAGTTCTTTGAGTGATGACACAAAGGTGAGAAACACTTCAAAGTTTCACAGCTTTTACAGAAGATTGGAAAGTAAAATGTTTACTGTGCCCTCAAGGATTTCATGTTTTAGCAACAGAATAAAAACCAAATAATTATTCCCCACTGTGGTCCCTTCCAACTTTACACATTCTATGATTCTGTAATTCCAAATTTTCAGTACACTGAAATATGTACACAAAATAAATCATGTAAGAAAGTGACTGTATCTAAGGGCTGTATCTTCCTAAAAGTCCGTTGCACAGTTATCACCATAATTAAGGAGTTTCTCTGAACATACACTTCACATTCCTGTACAATATAGTAAGCTGAGGTTCTCATATAAGCTCTTTAGAATTGAAACGTCATTCATACTATAGCTAGGCTGACCTTTAGTAATAGTAGCATGTAAAGATCAAGCTGAGTATCAGAGTGACTCCATTTTCTCTTCATATTGCTTTGGTAAAATAAGATGTCAAATTTATGTTTCAATTTATGGTTCAATTTAACTTGAATAGTCCACAAGACTTATGTCCTGTTTTGTAAACTTTCACTAACTTTGTAACAGATATGGATGATGTTTATGGAAAGGTCATTATATCTCTGTTCAGTGACTTCTTCCTTTAATATGATTAGAGTATCACCACAGATACCTACTGTGGATTAATCTTCAGCTCTTACACCTGTTTCCACACACTCAGATTGCAATTGTGCTCTAAACATCAGGTCAGGTTGGAGGGTCTTGTCCTTTGCAGCAGGGAGTCTCCCACTACTATCACTCCCTGTTTCACTCTGGTGCTTCTATGTAGCTCAAATATGATAGTATTAAAATAGCATCCAATACGCAGTTGTTGTAGACCCTGTCAATTTAGGCATTTTGTTAGGTTAACAGTTAAAACATTTCACTGTCCACAGTGTCCTACTCTTGCTGCTACTCAAATATTTCTTTTAATGTTCTTTGTAGACTTTTTTGGCTTCTGTGGAAATTAAGTGTTTTGATGTTTTAAAAGTAGAAGGCTGCAGATTGATAGCTACCGGAAGTGCAAGTGGTGAAATAAACTTGTGGGATTTTGAATCTGCCTCTGTGAAATGCCTGTAAGTATTTTCATGGATGCCTTTTGATCTCCAGTATTTTATAAAAACTTTTCAAATGGCATACTGAAAATTCCAATATGCCCAAATATAAAGGGTGATTTACAAGCAGGAACTCAAGTAGCAATTTGTGTGGGCCATCCTCCCTCCCACTTCAAATTACTTTGCTAGCTAGTCCTGACATTGCGGGTTGGAGAAGTGATCAAGAGAGTCATTTGGGGAAGGGATGATGTAATTAAAAATAGTGTTTTAACATAACTCATCACTGACACTGAAGGAAACTCTCACTGCATAAATCACTCTAGTCATTGCCTAGAGGCTGCTACTGAACTGTAGAAATATACTTATTTTGGAAGTTTTGTGGTTGGGAGGACATCTGAAATAAATGCTACTTCAGATGATAATGGCAGGTGTTCTACATTATCAGTATCTGTATCACTGTCCACACCTAGAAGACTAGAAGTCACGTTCAATGAGAAGAAAACTGATGTGATTTTGGAGGCTTGAGAGTAAAAATATTTCATGGAAAGTAACAAAGAGTGAGCATAAGATGGTTCCAGATGTTCTTATGCCCATTAAGCTGCTACATCTATAAGCCAAACAATGACAATATGTTCAGTTAGACTGAGTGGAGCAGCATGGCAGTATTCCTGTGTTAGTGAAGGAATACATGCCTTTTAAGATGATACAAAGTCAGTATTTATCTATCCTACACAATAGTTTCATGTCATCCTTCATGTGTAAAATTGGCAAGTTTGTGAGAAAGTGACCTGAGTTTTCTGTACCATGGAAAATAATCAAAATGTAGGTCAGACACTGGCTCTTCCTTTGTATTTGCTCACCCTTACATGAGGCAACCAATTCATATGGATGCAGGAAGACAGGAAAGTCAGTGCAGTCAGGGTTCACATGACTGAATGCCAGGTACAAGTTATTTTGCTAATGTTAACTTAGCTAGTTGACTTCAACATAAGATACTTCACTTTCCTCTTAAATACTAATCCTCCAGAAAATACTTGGCTGAATGACATTTTCATGATTCCATCAGGTACCTGGTTTTCCTGGCAGAGGCATATTCTGTATATACTCTTCACTGACATTAACCCACCATAACTGATGAACTGATTCTGAAAAACTGTCTAAAACTTTAGGTGACATGCATTCTGGGAAATGAAAAGTTTAATCTTTTTTAATTAAAAGTTAAATCTAAAACATATTCTGGAACATTACACAACCTATCTGACATATTCTGTACAATCCTCTTTATTTTCAGGCGTAAAACTAATGAAGACAGCCAGGGATCTGGAGTCAATGCCATATTGTTCCTTGTACATAGTGTTTTCTCTTCCAGGTAACTCTGTGCATTTTATCCTCCTTGGGGACAGGCACAGTCACTTGGAATTTTGTTGTAGTAAAATGATGTAATGTTTGTTCAAGATAGCTTATTTAAATTGATATTTTATTTGTATTTAATCAATTCAAGTCCATCCAGTTAATTAACTTTCCTGTCCTTAAACTTTTGTAATGCTTGTCAAACCACATGATATGTTCTTTTTCCACTCAGCTATCCTTTTTTCTTCTAATTGACCTCATAAGTCTCAATTTTGTTGAAGAATTCAACAAAAGTTAGCTTTTGCCAGGGATGAGTTTTCCTGTATATGATAGGTTCTTTTATCTCTGTGAGATAATTGTGTGGTAGCAGGCTAATTTCTTTATTTTAAACCTGCTATTAGATCCTCTCAGCAAAGAGGCAAGCACATCAAAGTATGTAGCCCCAAATTTCCTCCTAAAACTAACTAGAAGCTTCCACAGGTTGGTAGTGTTGAATGAAAAAAGAGAATTTTAGCCAAATATGCTCATTTTGAGAGAAAAGCAATGTACGTGTACAGACCTTCAGAAATGTTTGTCTTCCAATGGACACGCAAAGCAATGATAGCCAAAAGGACTCAGTATGGCCTAAATACTTATGCAGCTTTAAGTTTTTAACAATTAGACAGCTTTTTTGCTCTTGTGAACAATAAATTTGGTTTATGGTCTTCTGTTGCTTTAAAATCTTCAAGTAGCTTATGCATTTACTACACTCCTGGAAGTACTTATCAGTTTTACTTCATTGAATATAAATTCTCTTTTTGACATTATAACAATTATTAGTTTAAGAAATCCTAGCTAAACAAAAAAAAAAAAGGAGTGATTAAAATTAATAAATAGGCTTTTTTTAATCAAAAGAAGTTTTTACTATGCTTAAGCAGGAGGATCCTACAATGACTTTGAAAATCATACAGTCTTAGGAGGTTTTTTATTTGCTGGAAGACACCTGGATAAATTTGACTGTGATCATACATACACACAAAAAATGTTCAAGCGTGATAGCAAGTTTGTAAAATCAAACCCTGAAAACTGCAAAGTTATGGCCACCTACCCAAATTTAAGTGTACTGCCCCAGCTGCATACTTTCTAACTATCCCAGTTATGTAAATTCTCTTGCCAAAAATGGAGCAGCTGTGACATCGGTGTGACTTATGTGGCAAGAACCACTTATTTACACAATCAGAACTTTTCTTGACTCAGAAAAAAAAAAGTTGAAGATCACATTCAATTTTTTTCCTTATTTTCATCCATAAAAGTCTCTTAATTGAGTGTTTTCATCACAGATGGAAAATAAGTCTCTGTAATTAATTGAAAACTATTTGCAGAGCAAAGCACTCTATAAAACAAAGGGGAACAATCCTTTGGCTTGCACTGAATTTTTCCCTTTCATGTCTTAAGGATGAACACCATTGTTACTTTTAATTTACTATGAATTTCATTTGCTTAAAATTCCTGCCAGGAGAGGTTGGCTGCATAATATGCAACTCTTGCCTAGTTACTTAGAAAAATATATAAAACCAACAACCCTTAGTCTAATCAGGCTAATCAATTCAGGCACTAATTTAATACGCTTTTTAATGCTGGGTGATGTTGATTTCCAGATATCAAATGGTATCTTCAAGAATATCAGTGATCTTCAATAATTTCTTTCACACAGTAAAAGAAGTTCCCTGTCCCCTACCCCGACTGTAAGGAGTGATGCCAGTGTCATTCCAGAGGAACAAAAGGGAAGTTCTTTGGATCTACATAATGTAGGTATAGTGATTTGATGGATTTGGTAGAATTCAAAACAAATTTGTGTTTTCTTTTCAGTTTTGGTTTTAAAATACTGTAGATTACTAAAATTCCTCCATAACACTATCCACAAAACTAAATATCAGGAATTATGAAGAAGTTAACTTTGTTTAGCTTTTTTTAAACTGACTGAGGTGGTGAATTAAGAATACATTGTCAGTCAGCTGGCTCTGTGATACATGGAATAGCTGACTATCAAAGTGTTTGTCAGATGCTTATCACTACCAATTCTGACTTTCAAATGGGGGTATAGAAGGATTCAAGGAGGAAGGTAAAATAGATGAATGATGAAGTACTTCAATAAAAGCAGAACCACATCTACATTGCAGCCACATTTGCTTACATATATTCCTTCAAATTAAAGTATTTTTATTTTTTTTTAATTTACCATCAGTGTGCCAGTGTCTCAAACTGTGTATTTTTGCCAATGACAGCATTATGGGTTTTGTGACACTTTTTGCCCTTCTATGCCTTAAGGGCATTTCATACTTGCAGAGCAACAAAAAGTAAGTAAGCAAGAAGAAGAAAATCTTGCTACCTCTCAGATTCTTACCAGCATGTTGTTTCAGCAGAACGTGGTGCTGGGATAGATTCCCAATAAGACACTGGTTGAACTGCTGTCTAAAGTATTCAGTTAACTGCAAACTAAAGTATTGAATGCACTGTGCTGTGTCGTCATTAGAATAACGAAATGGACAGTGATTTGCAGCTTTTAAAAACATCCCTAAAAGGCTCACACATCAAGCCTTATATATCAATATGTAGGATGAGATTGAAGTGATTTGTCCTCTTCTGAGATACCTCAAACACTCATGGCTGCATAGTTTTTCCTGCCTTATTTGACCTGGAGATTTTTGAGGCCAGTGTACTGGTTACTGTCAGCCTTGGGGATCCTCAGAAGCCTGTGTGTGGAGGCACAAATAAGGGATTGTGACAGTTCTCTGACTGAAAATGCAGATGTGAGTAAATGTTATTGGTATTTATACACTTTGTCAATCTTTGCTCCAAGCGGTAACAAGTCTGTGTGAGTGTTCTGAATGAAACTCAGAACAAGAGATCTAGGTTACATTCACGTGACTGTAAATTATTTACTTTGCTTGTCTTAAGAAATTAAGTCTATTCAGTTAAATTTACATTTAACATGCTCCTCAATTCGTGTTAATTTCATTTGTGATTTGCTCATCTGTTATTTTGATTCTCTTCAAACGAAGTGTTTCTTGTTTACACTCAGTGGAAATTGG
The DNA here is from genome assembly GCA_013398175.1 of Climacteris rufus. NCBI lineage: Eukaryota > Metazoa > Chordata > Aves > Passeriformes > Climacteridae > Climacteris > Climacteris rufus. Next base: position 753,387 of record VZRZ01005028.1, on the reverse strand, counting down.
AGGAATATTTGAATCCAACAACTAAAAAGACTAAGTTCTTAAAATAGTTTCAACTAGAGAATTGTTCTGTAGTTACACCCAAATTCCATTTTCTAATTCTCCTTTTATTCTCTCTAATTCTCATTTTATTCCTTGCTTTTAGGAAAATGTGGAAAGTGATGAAATTAATAATGAAGTAATAACAGGTATGGAAAGATTTTTCACTCTTTTTGTTGTTGATCCATGAGTTCTACCCAACTTATTATAGAAACTGAGTTTTTCAGTTTGTCTGGCAAACTATGTTTAGAATAATTGGGATACCCTTGGTATATGGATGACAGATCTCATAATCTTCTGCTCCCTCCTGATTTGCAGTTGTTTCCCAAAACCCAGGCCAGGAGGCAGGATATGTAAGACCTAAATTGCTGGTTTTTTCCAAGTAGACATAATGATACTTTCAGAGTTTGGGAATGTCAGCTATACACACTTTTCTTCTACATAAATATTCAAGCAGTGAATTATTGAAATAGTACAGCAAGAGCCAACCTGAGTCAAGAATGAGTAAATGGTCTCACAGACAACAGCTTCAAAACTAGGTGAAATTTTAGAAAGAAAAATCTTAATTTTAGTATATGTCCTCAAAAATCACAACCAAGAGAGAGCCAAGTGCTTAAAAGTTAAAGCTGTGCAAATGAGTTGGTGAATCTGCAAGAAGTAAATCCTCTAGATTCTTACGAACCCTTTAGAAATCCTCTGCTGGAAAGCAGAAGTTCCCAATAACAAGAAATTTGATCATCTGCAATAATGATTTAAGATCAATTTATTTGGCAAAGAAAGCATACCCTGAAACCAGAATATTCCTAAGCTTTGCAGCTGCCCAATGAAATAGACATTCCTGTTACATCTTGTATCCATTGAATGTCTATTCATGGACCTTCATGTGACCTGCCAGCATCTCCAGCTCTGGAGACAACGCAGCAGAAACTCAAAAAGGTTCTCTGTGACCACCACCTTGCATTTAGCAAAAGTTTTGAGCTGGAGAAGTATAGAAATCTATGATTCCAGAATTGCTAAGTGTCATTTAGTCATTAAACGTCCTTGCTGAATTCAGTTATCTCTAGAAGCCTCAGGCAAAGACTGCACATCTGCCTGGCAACTGTCCTGATGACCACTATCTTGCACTCCTCCACTCTCACCTGTGCTTGTAGTTTCTGTAAAATCTATGGCTCCCTTCTAAATAAGGTTCCCCTATATCACAGACCAATAGTTCTGGCTGATTTAGAAAAGATAATGAAGATTGTTCTAATTTCTTTTCAGTTGTCTTTGTCTATACATCTGATGTTTTTAGAGCAATGCCATCTTGATGATGGACTTTATTTTCAAATTTACTTCTTTTTCTAGTGTTATGTAATTTCTGTGCATTCAAATACTAAATTCTAATACTAAATACCAATACTAAAACATTTTGAGAACATATATGATCATTTGTGTTCCAAAGCAGAAGACACAACTAGGTGTAAGAATACCCAGCATCTGAAGATGAATGTGCAGTTGTCAAAGGCTAAAGCAGGACACTCACCAATACTGGCTTCTGCTCATGAAAGTGGCTGTATCTGCCTATGGAGTATTCAGGTAGCTATCTGAATGTCTTTGGGAAGGAACTGGAACACTAAGAAGATAATTCCACTAATCTTTGGAAAATTGCTCTTTAACTAGCAATTGCAGAAGCAGATATCTTGGTTATCAGTTTCTTCCATGGACACAAACCAGTTCTGCTTTAATAACTGTAGCAGGGAGTAATGGCAAGTGGAAAAAAAAGAAACATGATTTGAAATAATTATACAAACTAACTCTAAATTTATGTAAAAGTCTAGAATTTGATTTTTCATGCACAACATTTACCTTCTAAGAAAGCGTGATAGGCAAGGCAGAGTGTTCTAATCTCAGAAGAGGAGAAATATATCTGGATAATTGTACAAGCTAGTTAGCACTATTAGGGTTACAAACCAGGACAGAACAGTGTCCTAACACATAGTTTCTACAACTATTATGGGCTTGAAAAGTCAGTCATGCAACTAAATGGAAAAGGCTCAGTTGTCATTTCACCTCAGATCTATAAGACTCTATTCCAAAAAATGTGTTACTCTAAGCAAGACATACAAAGGAAATACATCAAGAAGGGAAAGCACCATGATATGATTGGTTGATTGGTAATATTGGTCATTGTGGCAGGCAGTGATCATAATAGGTCAGCCATGTAAGGCTTTAACAGTAATCCCAGCCAAAGCAAGTCATAGGAAGAAATTTTCAGAAAGATGGTGAGGTAACCTTGAAGATGTTTTATGCAAAAATAGAATACGGTGGTAAATGTATCCAAGTATAGTAGGTGTGAACTTTGTTGGGTTTTGTTTTCTTATAGTTGATATATTAGTGTACTTAGATTCCTATGGGAAACTCCAAGTTCTTGTGCCAGCGATGTCATCACTGAAATAGTTGTCATCATCATTACATGGATGACAAAATCAAGAATCTCCTTATCAGCAAGACATTCTCCCTCATGTCCTCCCAGTCCTGAAGAGGCAATAATGGAGAAGGTCTACTGGTATTTACTTGAAAAAGAAAACAAACTGGTGAAAGAGACATCATGGGTCCATTTGCAGCAAAAAACATTTCAGTAGCAACTGAGGGTCGTACTGATGTTATTCCACAGCAAGTGAGGGGTAAGTGGTGAAGTAGGAGCAGGTACAACTAGACTGACTTGCCTGCAGAATTCAGTAGCTTGTCCTTTGATGTAGAAAAGAAAACAATCCAGAAGAATATACTACAGCTATTGTGGTCATTCAGCAGAATTAGGAATTTACCTTTTTATCTGCTTTCTGAATAGATATGAGCTCAGTAATGTTAAATAGATAAAATCAGTGTCACTCAAATACCAGAGTGTTAATATTTTTAATGTAGGTATTATAAGATAAATATGTGGGGGTTATTTGTTTGTTTGTTTTAGGGAAACTTAATGAAAGAAATTTGGCCGTTTTCAGAACATCCTTCAGGTTCTCTGACAGCACTATGTACAGACATCTCCATTAAAATTCTTTTGGCAGGCAGTAAGGGTGAGTAAATATGTTAATCATTCTGTTCAGGACAGTCAGTAGGACACGAAAATATCGTGCTGTAAATGTGCCAGCAATGTGGAAGCAAAAGTCCAAACACTGCCAGATCTTCTCCATCAAAGCTATAATTAATAATTGTAATAGATATTTTGTTGTATAAAAGGATGTTAGATTAAAGCTTAGTGTTATAATATTATCATAAGAATAGTTTTCAAAAAAGACATTAATTTTTTTTCATTCATGTGCCCAGCATATACTTTCTGTCTAAATTATGCTCTTATGCTGTCAGAAATTGGATGGAGCAAGGTCTTTTTCCCCATTTGTTTCAAAACTGAGCAATAGCTTGACTTTTATACTGAAAATGAAGAGGAGTTTCCACTCCTCTCTCATTCAAATCAGTAAATGAGTTCAGAAAGGCAGCATGTACTGAACAGGATTTTAACTAATTGTGGAGGAGTATCCAACCTACTACCTATTCGTTTGACACTCTACTTTTGCTTTTTTGTGTTTGTGTCACTGTGTATTTGCTTTTCATGCTTTCCACACCCTTCTCTTTCATCTGCAGTGCTGCTACCAATTCCCTTTTCCTACTACAGATTTTTCCTTGTTAGGAAAAGGTCAACTTCTCTGCCTTCCTCGTCCCTTGCTTGCAAATGTACAGTCTTAGAGAACAGATGTGACTGGTATGAAAGTTGGAATTACACAAAATATTCCTTTGTCTTATAGTAGAAATAAGATGCAACTTCATCAGGAAAGAGGAAGCCTAGGCAGGAAATAGAGCAGTTGTGGGTCACAAGGAAAGTGGTTCTTTGATTCTAGTTTCACATTAGTGCACTCTGAAAGGTTGTAAAACATCAAGCATTCATTATGTATGCAATTAATTAAACTCTGTCCATTTTACCAGGATTGAAAACCAGGGTAATCCCCAGGAATTTCTCATACCTCATCTGTGCAATCGACAACTGTCTTGACAAGATAACTCTTATTTTTCACTCATGTAATTTAAAGAAAAAACTTTTACATTACTTCCATTTCAAACATATCCAGTTAATGACACATTGATCACAACTAGTATATATATTTCTTTGCATATTAATGAATAGTCCATTATTTCTACTCTGTGCTTGACAATGTGATTGTTATATTCACTGTAAACTAACTGACCTGTAGTCTCTGCTTTGTTCTGCTCAGGGTTTACTGAGAGTAAATGGCAGCAACAAGTGAAGGTGTAGCAGTAATGAAACTTATTGATATTTGGCTTTCTCCTTTCTTAAACAGAGGGACATATTATTCGCTGGAACATTGCCTCATTCCTAGAAGATTCACAAAATAGTAAAAATGTAAGGAAATATCTTTCAGATCTTCTTAAATTGAACAGTATACCAAGACAAACAGAAAAAAAAGTTAATTCACAGCTCTACTGGGATTAAAATGTTTTCTGTATATAAAGATCATGTCTTATGCATGAAATAATAACTTGATGCTGTTGAAAAAGAAAAACATAAGTAAAATGGTGTTAGCATTATTTCATTGTGCTCAGTAAAGTTATGTTAAGAATGAATTTATCCATGTCCCCCGAGTGGTGTTCCTACCATATGCCATTTGCAGGCTGTTTCATGGAGGGATCACTTTTCCATCTCTTCTAATTTTCAGAAAAACATGCCAATAAATTCACCAAGCTAGCAACCATGGTGAGATACAGAACTGTTTCAAATGTGGTTCTATTGCTTTTTTCCCCTCAGGAAATAAAGGAGGAGCTCTGCTGGAGGGCACACACTACTGAAGTGGTTGACTTATTTTACGAAGAGGAGAAAAATGTGGTAGTGACAGCATCCATTGATGGTTCAGTCAGGTATAAAAATGGCTAACACTTCTTACTGCTATGGCAAATCGGTTGAACTGATTTGTTGATCAGTTGAACTGCAAAGTTCCTCTTCTTGCTGGACTTGTATATAGGCTAGAACTTAAAACACTGGATGCTTTTTCTGTTCTGCACCCAAAAGAGCTGGTTTTAATGTAGCACTTCTCCCCAGGAAGTCAGATCTTTTGCAGACTGTCATTTTTTTTTAGCCCTTGCTTGACTTTAAATGTCGAGGTAATGGCTACATCATTTTAAAAATTACATCCTGTTCTAATCATATTTTAGTTTTCAATACTTGTTAAATTGACATGGATCCTAAGCACATCTATTCAATGTGTATGCAATTAAACCATTGAAGCTTGGAGATACTTCATAGACAACTATAATTCCTTTTTGGCTAACAACTACATTTGAAGGGGTTTCTTTTGGTTTTCTGGAAGTATCAATGAAGAAATTTTGAGTAGATCCTGCTCTGCTGACAGCACTTTACTGCAAGAACCAATTCAGGACATTGATTCATTTACTCCTCAATTGCATAAATATAAAGATGAACTATTTGTTTTCTGTTTTTTATGACAACCTTCTGAATTTTTTTTTACTCTCAAATTATTTACATTATAAAAACAATCTCATTGATTTTTTTTATGACTAGCATAGTGAACTCTAGAACAGTGCTGCAGAACTTGATAATGTATACCGATATTGTCTCACTTTTGTTCCACTTCTGAAAATATCCATTTTTCCTTTCTGTCCTTTGGCACTGCTTCTTCTATGTCTGTAGGCTTTGGCATGCCATGAATGGATACTACTTTGGTTACTTTGGGCAAGCCAGGAACTTTGAATTTTCAGATACCAGTCGGTTGATTTTGCCTTTTGATGTTAATAAATTTCCTGCTATAATTAAAGAGGAAAGCAAACACGTGGAAAAGAAGAAGGTTGAGTATCCTCTCATGCTGGACAGAGACAAGTAAGAACTCATACATTTTTATACACATATGATTGGGGGAACAGTTTTGAAAATATACTTTAATCTTAAGGTCAGAAAAAAATTAGTACTATGTGTTATTCAGAAAATGTTTTTTAAAGATTTTTTTTTACTCAGCATGGATAAATCTTTTAATTGTTATGACTTGGTGACAGCCAGGATTAGGTGATGTTCACGTTTGAATTTAATAATAGTGATGACTAGATACTTGTCTCAGCTTTTTGCCTAGTTAGAGGTGGTATATTATATACACTGTTCAGGTTAGCAGCCTGTTACCTTTCAAATTCCAAAAGTTGCTATACTTCTGGGATCTCCACAAATTTATTGAAAAAACTTAATGTGAATATTTTCAGCTGAAACACACATCCTTCTTTTAGAAGAAACCCAGTTTAATCTTCCTGTTTTAAAAAATAGTCATCCTAAATTTGCCGGTTTATTATGGATACATTGATAATGGATTCACAGATCATGACATTCTGAAACTGGTATAAATGTGTGTTCAATATCAGTGTTGAACTTTCCTTCTAGATAGAGTTCTCAAAGGCTATAGGTTAGTTACAAGCCAAGTCAGAGAGCCTTGGCCCTTTAGTGTGTCATATTTCTGGTCCTGGAACTCTCTGGTTCATTAATTAGTGGGTTGACCAAGTGAACATAAATACTGAAGAAGTCATCTTCAGAGGCAAGGCACACAGTGCCTTTAGTAACAAAGCAATCCAAATCTGGGAAAAAATTACTTCAATACTTAAAAAGTCATGCATGCTTTAGTGACAAGGTTTCATATACCATCTGCATTATTAGGCTGTCTTTTAACCAAAGCACTTTGGTGGACAGTGGAAAATCTCTAAGGTGCTTTATTATTACCCCATTTAATTCAGTATCCTGCTGATAGTTATTATTCCATGAAGTTCTTACTAATATGAGTAGTCTCACTGCAGTCAGAACAGCAACTCATCAATACAGAGAAGTGCTTGGCTGCATATGAAGGACTAACCCCTGTAGTTCTTCTGAATAGTCAACAGCTAGTTTGAAACCTCTGGAATCAAAGATACTATCATTAAGTCAGCTAACCTTAAAGAAACTTCCCATAAATTATGTCTCTATCAAACTGTGACTACTTTTTGAGGATTCTTCAAATATTTCAGTAAAAGAGAATGTCTATCATACATTTAAACATTAATTAAAGAGACAAAGAGCAAGAAAATGAGAAATGCTTAACTGTGTAGAGAACTGTGAAAAAAAGCAGCCACACGCTGTGCAATAGAAAGTTTCAGTCTTGTCATCCTACATACTCTGTGTGCTGTCACCTCAAGAGGGACTTGGTTCCTCTGGATTAATTGCACTGAATAATGTAATGGCGCACTAACCAACCATCATCCAAAAGGCTGTGATACTACTTATGGATGCTAGGCTTTGTTCTTTGCAGGATGCAGACAATTGTCTTGGGACAAGTCACTTACCTTTGTGATGCTGCAAATACCATAATTCACTTATTGGATAACTGTCATATGATATTCATCATTAGGATAATATTTTATAATCTCAATTAACAAATCATGTTGTAAGTCTTATTCATAGATATATATTCATAGAATCATTGAATGTCAAGGTTGGAAAATACTTCTAAGATTGAGTCTAACCATTAACCAAGGACCACCATATTCACTGCTAAACCATATCCCCCAAGTGCGACATCCAGATGCCATTTGAACACTTTCAAGAATGGTGACTCCACCACCACCCTGGGCAGCCTGTTCCCATTCCTGACCACCCTTTCAGCAAACACATTTTCCCCAATATCTAATCTAAACCTCCCCTGGTGAAACTTGAGGCCATTTCCTCTTGTCCTGTCACTTGTTATGTGGGAGAAGAGGCTGACTCCCACCAGGCTACAGCCTTCTTTGTTGTAGAGAGTGGTAGGTTCTCCCCTGAGCCTCCTTTTCTCCAGGCTAAACAGCCCCAGCTCACTCATCTGCTCCTCATAGGACTTATCCTCTAGATCCTTCACCAGCTCTGTTGTCCTTCTCTGGACACACTCCAACACCTCAATATCCTTCCTGAAATGAGGGATCCAGAACTGAACAGAGCACTCGAGGTGTGGCCTTACCAGTGCCAAGTATAAGGGGAGAATCACCCCTAGTCCTGCTGGCCGCACTATTTGTATATCACAGATTGTATATCACAGAATGTTCTCCATTGGAAGGGACCCACAAGGATCATCGAGTCCAATTCTTAAGCCAATGACCTGTATAGGGATCAAGCCCATGCCTTCAGCACTATTAGCACCGTGCTCTAACCAGCTGAGCTAGTGACTATGTGCTATTGGCCTTCTTGGCCACCTGGGCACAGCTGGCTCATGTTCAGCCACTGTCGAACAGCACCCCCAGGTCCTTTTCCATTGGGCAGCTTCCCAGCTACTCTGTCCCCAGCCTGTAGTGCTGCCTGGGGTTGTTGTGACCCAAGAGCAGAACCCAGCACATGGCCTTCTAGAACCTCATACTATTGGCCTCGGCCTGTTGGTTCAGCCTGTCCAGATCCCTCTGCAGAGCTTTCCCATTCTCCAGCAGATCAACATTCCCATCCAACTTGGTGTCATCTACGATACACCCGATCTCCACATCTAGATCATCAAACAAGATATTAAGTGCTGTTCTCCCATGGAGAACACCACTTGGGACTGGTTGCCAGCTGGATTTAACTCCATTCAGCACCACACTCTGGGCCTGCCCAGCCATTTTTTACCCAGCTGGCAGTGCACCCAGGCAAGTCATGAACAGCCAGTTACTCCAGGAGAAACCTGTGGGAAAATATTCCCCAAATTGCACATACTTGAAAAGGCACAAATGCATCTGACTAGCATAGGCACTTACGGTTTAAACAAGCATCTCAGGTGATTTATTGAAAAATGCCAGCAGATAGATAGACCCATACAGAAGAATAGTCTCAGTTTCTCTCTGTAGTTCATAATTCCTTAGCTTGTGTGACCTGACTTAATTTTTCTGATTATAAATGAAACTCTGTTAATCTGCACTAGCAGACACTCTAGATAAATTCTTCTTATGATTAAATTTGGAAATCAGACATATGAGCAGAGGAAACCTCTGTTATAAAAGTTGCATTCGGGTGCTCTAGTCAGAACTTAAAGAAATGCTGAAAAGCCATTATCAGACAGTGAGTTATCACAGCTGTTATAACTGGTGTTTATATTAACATTTCCTGCTTCTACAAGTGACAGCCAGTACCTGGATTGACAAAGTGTTAGTGAAGCATTTCGTTATACCTATGAAGGTCCTAACATAAATTATATTTTGAGGATATATTAATAATTTATATTTCAAAATAATTTCTTTTTGGAGCCTGATAAGGATATTGCATTCATAGTTGTCATTTTGATAGGAACTTCAGATTTTTTCTGTCTTGTGTGTACAGGTTGAAGTCACTGACCAGATCACCTTCAGATTTAGAAAAGGGTGGACATGGGGTTGTAACTCAGGACTTCAAGTTTTTCAGAGCTCTGGCTCCTCAAAAGGTAGCTAATGTATATTGCAAATTTGTTTATGTTCTGTGCAATGTACAGGAAATGCAGTTGTATTTCTCATTTTAAAATTATCCATATATAACCCTACATATCCTTCTCATTCAATGGAAAAACTAGAACAAAATTGTATAAACAGAAGGATCTAAGAAACCACTGTGGTTTTCATTCTCATTTTTCACATTTTCAAATTCCAATTTATAAGGTAGCACACACTGATTCACTGATTTAAAAGCTAAGAAAAAAATTGGCTGCTGCAACAGAAAACCTAAATATCTTAGGTTTACTTGAAGGAAGTGTGAAAATACTAGAATGACAGTGAATCCCTGGTTACACACAACAGTTCTTTCAGGGTTCCTGTAAAATCAGAAACCAGGAGAGTTAGATTTCATTATGAATACTTTCTACAACTCTAATTGAACATTGGTGGAGCTTCTCCAATTTAACTGGCTTAACCCTTAAAAGTCGTGGGAATATAAAACTTCTCTTGCAGTTGTAGTAGAAATGTCTTCATTACCTTTTGTCTTCAGCTAGTAATGTACTGACTTTGGCTTCCCTTGGTCAGGTCCAAACTTTGGAAACTTTTGAGTTTGTAAGCAAAGAGGCTGGTGCAGTATTTGGGTTTCTTCCTATCTATGAGGTAAGCACAAGTGTTTTCTACCGTTTGCAGTGGCGTTCATACAGCAGACGCCATTAGCACTAGTACATTATTACAGTGACGTAGTCTGACATTCCACTGTTAATTGTCTGCTTCTCAATTTAATTTTCGAATATCATTTGCATTACTATCTACCCAAATCCATTTGGTGGAAGCTTGAGAATCCAGTTGAAGTGAGCATGCCAAAAAGTGAGTATTCCAGATGTTTACTTTTTCTGTTCAACCTCATGTCATTAATTTTTGCTCAGACTCAACTCTTTTAACTAGCCCCAAACCCATTAATGCTCATCTGCACGAAGTTTTGAGTATTGTAAGGTAGTACTATTTTATGGGTATTAAAGATTTTATCTATTGCAAGCTGTCTAGAAAAGGTTCCTAGGTTTTCCTTCCATGGAGAAAGATCAGAACATTCCACAGACTTATCTATCCCACCTATCATAGGATGCAAAGAATCACCCCTAGCAAAAGGACTGATCTCTTTCTATAGAGGGTACCTAGAGAACTAACTTGGATAAGACTCCAAACTCCTAGATGGCTAGTTAGGTGGGATGAATAGTATAGTCTGCATTCCAATATATATGACCTGATGCTTGTACATGCAGCATTACAGAGTGTCTCAGAAAAGAGAAAACTCAGGAGCACATTGTTCAAATGGTTGGCATATATGCTATTTTTCTGACCATTAATGTGCTTTGGAAATCTGTGTTTTCCTTTCTTCCTGAAGAAAAAACACAATACAGGGGGTCTTGTGCCTTGGAAAATTTGGAGCAACTCCTCTGAAGCCAATGGCACTGCAATAGTTTTACAACAAAATTAAATCAGACATTTTCCGTAAGCTGTGTGCACAAAAAATAAATTTTTGTCTGTGCTTTTACAAAATGCTATCAATCTGGTCTATTCAGCTCAGTATATTAATTAGTTCTTGAAATTTTTTTAAAGGTCTCCAAAGGATCAAATCTGAGAAGTCCAGTCCCACAGGATGGGCAATGGAGACAGAGTCCAGTGAAGACTTGAGTCAAGACAAATAAAGCTTCCATCTTCAAGAAAGTGGATTAGCAGATTACTTTTACTATTTTTTCTCTGTTTTTTTCAATTATATTTAAATCCTTTTCATTATTAAGTAGAAGATACAGAAATCAAATTTACATCTATTCCAATCCTTCATGCAGAGAATAAATTCTAGTAAAGTCAGTGTATGATTATAACTAGATATAGAAAAGCCTTTTGCTGACAGTCACTCTTTATGTCAAAACCACCATTTTCCTCTCTGCTTCAATTTGTCCAGTTTGATCTTTTGAACATTGAATATTATACTGCTTTTTTTTTTTTTTCTCCCAGATTAATCATATACTGAACAAAATGTTAATATGGCCTGGTCTTTCTGCTTGTTAGTTCCTTGCTTATACTTTCAAAGAGCATGTTCATCCTCTAAGCCAGGAGAGTGCCTGCTGAGCTCATATTCAATTAATTATCCATCATGATTCCACAAATCCTTTCTGGCATTTCAGCATTCCAGGATGATGTCACAACATGACTCAGGCCACAGAACACATACTCATCCTTTGGCTAAACATGCAAATGGTGCCAAGTGTGTCACTTTAGTGAGTAATTAGGATAATGCATATAACTAGTGATGCTATTACCTACTATTTTGGGGAAAATAGCATGTTTTCTGTATGACTGGTATTGAATGATATTTTATCTGCTGGCCTTCATGGAAAGACATTCTTCTCATGAACTGAATATACAATGTCTTGCAATGATTTACCTGCCTTCAACTTGTTATAGGGCTATGATGGATTTAGGGGTAACTGCAAAATATCTTGCGGGAGTATATTTAAAATTATTATGATCAGCAGGAGTGGCAGGGATGAATGTAATTTTCTCCGTAGCAGCCTGTATGGTGCTGTGTCCTGGATCTGTGAATAAAACAGTGTTGGTAACTCGCTGGTGTTTTGACTATTGCTGAGCAATGCCTGCACAGCAAGGTGCTTTTTTCCCACACCCAGTGAGTAGTCTGGGAATGGACACAGTTGGGACAGCTGACCTGAACTGACCAGAAATATTCTGTACCATATATCATCCTCATGGAATGGAGGAGGGAACCAAGATGTTCATGGTAACAGTGTTTGTCTTCCCAAGTAACCATTCATTATGTGTGCTGAGGCCCTGCTTCCCAGGAAGTGGCTAAACATCTGCCTGCTGGTGGTAAGTAGGGCTTGAATTTCTTACTTTGCTTTGCTTGCACATGCAGCTTTCCTTCACCTATTAAACTGTCTTCATTGTGGCCCAAGACTTTTCTCAGTTTTGCTCTTCCAAATCTCTTTCCCATCTCATTGGGAGAAGTAAGGAAGCAAGCAAGAAACTGGGTGGGCACTTGGTGTCTGCCAGGGCCAGCACACCACATTAACCAACCTTGTGATTACAGCTAAAATCATGCTTGTCTGACAAACCAACTGGCACCAGCTAAAGTGTAATCTGCCATTTCCTATTTGTGTTCCCTTCATCTGACCCATGATTTAGCAGTTAGCATAGGAACAGTAACATTCTTGCAATTCTGAGTCCTATATCCCTTTGAAAGCTACATAAACTGTATCCCAGTTATGTGAAATTTCCTAGTCTTCAAAGATTATTAAAAATGCACTGTTCAGGTTCAGAGAGATCCTTACCCATTTCTTTTGATGCTCTTATGTGTTATATTTTTATCACATGTAATATAATATTTTCTCTTTGGTATTGTCCCTATTAATAGTCAGGCCTAAAAGATTTTACTGTGGTTGCAAGAGGCAGATATCCCACTTTTCTTCAGTTTATTAATTCACTATTTACTTCCTCAGGACTGACTATTTCCTCAATGTTTTCTTTTTACCAAACTTTTAGCACTGCTAGGATTTCACAGGTTTTTAATTTTCAAATGGTACCCTTTTCAGTCTTGCTTCCTGCTTCCTTTGGTTTTCCTCATTAATTGCCTGTGTTTTCCAAGAGTTGATTTGTAGTCATGGCTGTTCATGCCACTATATTCTGCACTGTGCAGAACAATATCCATAATGTAGTACTATTCCCAGTAACAATCAAGTGTTTAATCCTATGAATAAAATCAATGGACCAGCTCTCAGGAGGGAACCATACTGTAAGGAAAACTGTGAAAAAATGCATTATATGTATGCACTATCTTTATCAGCCTCCCATCCAGTCACTACCATACTTTTATGCTATTTAAAGTGTGACAAAATTACAGTGCTATAAGTGCTGTCAGATCTTTTTTTTCTAATTCATTAAACTAACAAAACCGAAGTAGTTCAGACTGTGTCATTGCTCAGCATTACTGTTTACTTCTAAATCCTAGGGCTTTATAAACAATGAATGGAAACTCATCCTGGCCCCAAATATTTTACACAAGGATATTATCCAACTGTCTTTCTTAAGTGTCAAAAGAAAAGCAGAGACATTTAATTTCTTTGAACAGATAATCCCATAAAGCACAGCACAGAATTTATTAGAAGATTAGTTGTTTACCATGTGCTTGAAAACAGAGGATGAGACTGGAAAGACATGAAGCACAGGCAAGTGCATACTAGGCAAAAGATACTTGCAAATATACCCACTCATTTTACAGCAGTCTTTTCAGTACTGGATTTAGTACAAAGCTGTGTGTTAATAGACTTGTTGGTATTAACTGTGTTTTTTCTCCATGTTGATGTATTCTTCTGCAGGTTTCTTTCTACCAGCATCTACAATTATATTGCAGGCTTAAATATTCCAGGTGAATGAGTTGCTCTATTGTTCCAGATCATTGCTATATTAAGGAAAGGTATCTTAACAAGACAGCCTCTCTCAGCATGGCAGAAGTTCATGCTTGTGCTGGCTGCAGTAGTTACTATGCCAGAATTTCATTACAGCCCTTGCCAGAGCTTTACAAAATCTGCCACGCTCCTCAGCTGCCCTCACCCACTGGGGTAGTTCAAGCTGAATGGCATCAATGGTGCCCGAACTGCGGGAACCAAAAGTCTTTATTATGTACCCACCACTGTAATAGCTTCCGTTATTTGGGCTAGGATTGGAGGGAGAAGGCACACAGACATAACTCTTATTTTGTTCTTCAATATATTTACCCAAACTTCTGCTGCCTGCAACCAGGGTCTCAGAAGACACATTGACCAGCTGACTGGCCAGATGGCTAATTGAGGAACACGATGCAGAAAAGCTGCCTGAGTTAAGGGAAGTTTTTGAAAGTGTGTAACCTAGTTCTATCCACTTTTCAGGATGTGCTTGTCCATGGATATCCAGAATTAGGCCCCCTGACATCTGTGATTTTGCAGTGGTCAAAAATCCCATATAGTCCTCCCAGGCCTGTTCTGCTAGGGGAATTCCAAAGGCGGCTTCTTCCTTTTCCCTGTTAGCATCCATCTTGAACCTCTGTAGGTGGTTTATAATGATATGTGGGAAGAAGCCATCAGTAATACTGTTGATTTCTTCAGCAAGAGCGTGAGCCACCTCGATAGTATACCTGTCTTGGTTGGTAGACACTTTGCATTTATTATAATCTTGAATACTTCCAGGAGAACAATCATGAGAGAAAATACAAGAGGATGTCTTTGCATCCCAACAGCCAGCCTCTCGATCAGGGATATCTTTGGGTTCCATTGACCCACCATGCGGGACAGAGAGAATCAGGTTCATGTTGCCCACTTGATATTCTGTGAAATTATTATGACCAAATACAACATCTTTCGTGCCAGTGACTTTCAAAAGCAAAGGTAAAAGGGAAAACAGGAACAAATACATATTTTTCATTTGCTGCTGGAAGACTCAGCAATATGGAATATATCAGCACCTACAAAAAAAGCAAAAGACAGATTATAGATTACTTACAGCTGGGAACACATGAGAGACTGTTCAGATGCTGTTGGCATAATTAGTTAATGATTAACTTATATTAGTTTTATTCCATGTAGCACAAAGAAGAATACTTAACTGAGAAAGAGAAATTAGCACAGCTTGTAGTATGGTTAGATATAACAGATGCAAGGGAAATGGTAGGTTACTGGGCCTCCCTCATTTCCCCAGAAAGCACAAACAATATTTGTTCATCCTGTTGGATTCCAGAGAATCATCCCAGCAAAATATTTGAAATCATTTTTCCCACCAAAGCCTCTCTTTTTTCATCTCTGAAATGAAAGAAAATCCTAACAAAATCTGATAAAAAATGTGTATGTCATTGGCCTGTGTGAAATCCTTCCACTATCAACACAATACATAAACTGGTTACATAAACCAGAGGCTATGCCAGTCCAGACCAGCACGAGGCTTGTGTAAAATAAGGAGACTGATAAAAATTGAGTGCTACCAAGTGCTGTCTCTGACTGTGCTCCAGACTGAGTTACTTTGAGACCTTTATAGATAGGTTGTAGTGAGTGCATTCAATAGTGATTCTGTTTCCTTTAGTTTGCACGTCTCCAGTCTCTTCAAGTGACCTAAGATATTTTTAAGCCCTCACTAACTATGCCATTTTTTGGAAAGATGGGATTCAGCAAGATGCTGACAGGTTTTTCTGGTTTCAAGACGTTACATCTCTAGAGAGATTGGTGTCTTGAGTGTAATTGTGTTGGGTGGATGTAATATGAATCAGTAAAGTCCATGAAAAGCAGAATAAAAATGGATACTTTTCACTTCCATTTATAAAAAAACCTCCTCAGTAGAGGCCAGATGAGGAGCATATAGACACATGCCTTTGCAGATGAGTCAGGGTACCCTGTTGTCTGTCCCAACCCTATCATTACATGACTTGCAGAAATGCAGAGGGTAAGAGGACAGACAAAGGAGAGAGTAAGAAAGATCTGCAAGAATCTATGTACAACATCTGGCCTGACACCATGTATGAGAGCAGGCAGTCATACTGAGAGGGCAAGGGCAGGGGGCACTATGGAAGCACCCCACATCAGCCACCTACTCTTAGAAAGGGAGAGGGCAACTTCTCACAAATATTCTTTTTCTACTATGAGGGAGTGCTGCTAACTTTTTTAGAAATAGCCTCTGTTGCCTCCTGAGGTGGTCCACTCCAAGGTGCATGTACTTGAAAAATAAACATCTATGTTTGCCTTATATTTCTGGGCTGAAAGTCCCATAAAAGTCTGTGAGTTGGAATCAGATCCCTGAGAATCTAGTCTACAGTTTTACTGCTCATAATCAAATTTTTTTTTGTTTCATTTTAACCTTTCATTTAAAAGGTCCTTTTAATTGAGCTACTGGCTTAAAACAAGATTTTATCCAAGGCCTTGTATGGTTCATACTTCCCTAGACTTCCCTGAGACACAGACCTTCACCTGCTACCTCACTGTCTGCACTACTGGAAACACTGAGGAAAAGAACCCTGTCAAACATTATTCAAAATCCCTTTTCTCAGAAATACAGATTGCACGTGCAGAGTGTGTAAGTCTATGAATAGCTTACCTGAGGTGCAGTGGAGTCCAGCACCAAGTTAAGTAAATCAACAGCAACAACTCCCAGGAGCTGCTCACGTGCCCCAGAAGGACTCAGGCTTCTCCGTCTCGGGCTCTCACCTAAAATACGATGACACAGCTGTTCCTTTCCCACAGCACGTCAAACTGTTTGTGGGCATTAGCACCAGTTTGCTTGACTTTCTGCAATTTCTTGTTAATGATTGAATCAAGCTGTTAATGCTGCTAGATCATGCTTTAATGATATATGGAGAGAGAGCTCTCTATAATTCCCAAACTCGAAAAAGTCACCTTGGCACAGCTCAAGCTCTGGACAGACTTTGACCTCAGAGAGGTCAAAACAAAAATCCACAACAATTTAAACTGGTAGTAATGACTGTAGGACTAGTTTGAAGATTACCTACAAAGAAAGTGAGAGTTCTTCCTGCGTCTTCACCTTCAAAAGCGAAACTGAACTGCCCCTTGCACTCGGCTGCAGCTGAGGCTCCCTCTGTCCCAAGAAGCCTCTAGGGGCCAGGCTGAGCAATGCGGCTACATGGAACAGAGGCTTCAGCAGCACCCAGATGTATTATTTCACGATCACAGATCACAAAAAAGGGGGGAAAATGCACGGGGATACTAGAGCTTAGCATGCTTTTTTTCTCTATACTGACATTATGTTTCCAGAGATCAAAAAAACCTCGACACAAGCAGCACAGCCACACTTAAGACAAGCTCAGAAGAGCTAATATAATCAGCAGATAACCAACTCAAAACACGGGCAGCACATCATGATGGCAAAGAGAAGGTTTCCACTGGCAGCAGGATGGGAGAGAATCACACAAGGTATGCCTCCTCTCATTTCTTCAGGGTCACTCATGAGCAGCTTGGTTTTGCTCCTCATTGGCAACGTGGATTAGTGGTTCTTTGCCTTCACTGCAGAAACCCAGGACACAGAGAGAAGGTCAGATCTTGACACTTCCAGGCAAGCATCCTAAGTTGAGCTCAAGAGCTTCAAAAG
Organism: Climacteris rufus; assembly: GCA_013398175.1. Classification (NCBI taxonomy): domain Eukaryota; kingdom Metazoa; phylum Chordata; class Aves; order Passeriformes; family Climacteridae; genus Climacteris; species Climacteris rufus. Next base: position 735,804 of record VZRZ01005028.1, on the reverse strand, counting down.
GCTTTAGTTAGCAGAGCTGTGTTCGCTTCACCACCTCATTCTCATGAAGAAGCCAATGGGCACAGATCTTCCTGAAGCAGTAAGGTTTGCACAGGAAAGGAATATCAGAATTACTCTCACAGATGTCTTCCCTGGAAAATGAGTCCAAAAGCTGTATTCACTCAGCAGTGACGAGATAAGAACTGTGACCAGCCTAATTAAGTTACCCAGGATTCTGACGCAGGAAGTGAACTCGGCTTTTCTTCTGTTCCCTTCTGTACCTGTCAGGAGCATTAACAGTTTAACAGAATTAGTTGTTTGGTGGGACACTGCCCACAGAACTTGTGTTCTTGGTTTGGCATGACTGAGGCAGATGGCAGTTGCAATGGTAACTACATAATCCAGTTTTTTAATAACTTTGCTAACACTATTGATATAATATTTTCCTGATAAATGAGGAGCTTTTAGAAACATTTCCTCTGCTACTAAACATAGTTTGTCATCCTCTAAACTTCTCTCAAGTGTATACGACTGTGTTTGTGAATTTGTTTGTGGTATTAAAGCCTGGCTTCTTAGCTAAGCTAAAAAAAGCTGTGACAATATATAGCCCATAAATAGAAATTTCAATAAAAGACAGATAAAGGGTGCAGTGAATGTAATACTGCCACCTATCAGAGAGAAATCAAATTTATTTTCTAAAGAATTGATTAAATAGTCCAACTAAGTTCCAAACCAGCTTTCTTAAATAACAGTGATCATATTCTTGAGCAGTGAAGATAACATAGTAGCAGTAACAAGAAATTCACTGAAATTTTGGAAAAATGAATATAAACCAGACATCCAATCTACTAATATCACCATAGCTGATGCTCTGATTGTGAGCTTCAGCAAAGTGCCAGTTTTCATTCTGAGTATTATAACCTATCCCACGAAGACAATTCCAGCTGTGCCAGGCACTGTAAAGTGTAAAGTTCAGTAAAAATCTGTAAGATGTCCTTGTCCATTGTACTGCACAGTGAGGACAAAACTAATTTTGCTTTACTTGATGTGTAAAGTTTAGCTGTTTACATCAGACACAGTGATCACATTCCCTCTCTTTAGAAGGGCTGTGTTGAGAAAAAAGCAGTTCTAGAGGTACTTCAGTGTACTTATTTCAGGCACTTATCTTAAATTGCTATTAGGGGTCAATAGGGCTATACTCTGAATGGCTCTTCTTTTATTACATGATACAAAACAATTGCAAAGGAAACAAAATGTTTCTGCTATACTTTCTATTTTGAGATCTTTTTGAAATGTATTCTGCAAGTCACAATTACAAAACTGTCCAAGGAAAGAAAAAACACACATCAGAGATTTGGCATAGTAATTTCTAGCCTTAGCAGCTCTCTGGACACAGGAGTTGCTTGTGAAAGAAAAGAATTCTATATATTGATATAAGTCTTGTAACCAACCATAACGTGGTGCTGCTTCCCCATTTCATCTGTTACCTATGGGAAATTAAACTGCAATACTGCAGTATTCTTCAAAGGAATAACTCACCAAAGTATTACCATCTGACTGCTTTCTTCTAAGAGACACTGTTGAATTTAAAGATCAGTGTCTTTAGCCAGTTTTAAGTCAAGATAGCTCTAATGAAACCAACAAAGACTGGCTCATTGTATAAAGCATCTATTATTTTACAGAAGTTATGAGATGCATTGAAGGTGGGTCATACTGGTTCATACATAGGTGAAGATATTTGTAACAAACTGAATGTTAAGGCATATTGTGCTAACTCTTCAATTCCAAAGTATCCATCCTTTCAGATGAAGGGATTGAAAAGGATAATCTGAGCTGGGCAAGAACTCTGTACGTCTGGCTTCCTTCAACGCAAGTTCATTGGCTCCAGTGTTTCTGACTCTGGGTTCACTTTAGAACTATTTTAACATCATTTACAGAAAACACTCAAAAGTATATTTAATTGAATTGTGCATAAGATTTTGAATTATTTTGGTATATTACGTTGTCTACCATGATTATTGTTCTTCTCAAGAGTACAGTAGTTTGATGGAAAAAGAAATGTCAGGAATAATAGAAGGTCATTCTTCAGAGAAGCTATCCTAATCCAAATAGAATTCCAATTGCAATTGAATTTTAAATTTGTGGAGCATGTCATATATAGTCAGAATCATGGAGTGAAAAAAGAATAGGCAAAGTAGAATTCAATCAATATTTTCAACATTAAAAAAATCTTATGCTGTCACTGTGGCCAAGTTATTTGTAGGCATTTCTCAGGGCACACATAGTATTCTTGAGAAGTTGTAAATCAGATGTGCTATTTTCAGAATGCATTGAATTGAAGCTTTGCCATCCCTGTCTGGAAATGTTGCTTTTCTACCCTGCCGACTCAGTCACCCATGCAACCGAGTCAAAGCCTCAGAGAACTGTACAGACTTCAAAAGGGCAACTAGAAAAAGAAACTGTTACCTGGTAGAAATCGGCCTACATGTATTTCTTACTGCCATTTTTGTTTTAATTTATGCAAGCGTGCCCTTATGTTAACTAGCAAAAAGAAGAACCTTTACCACATAATTGTAACTTTGACCGCCCGTTCTTACATGAACGCCGGGGGTTCAGTGCTGTAACAATAATATCTGTTCCTCACTCGAGCCTTTGCAGTCAGTGACCTCCTTCAGCTCTTCCCCTTCCCGGCTTAGCTACAGGCCTCGGTCCTTTGTCCTGCCAAAGTCCTGTGGGGCTTTTTTCTTTATTCCTGGGGGGGAAACGCTGCCAGGCCCGGGCTGTGCCTCAGCGGCCCATTCTGCACAGCGCTTCCGGCGCCGCCACAGCCCGCGCGGGGCACCATGGGGATCGTAGTCNCTGCCGCGCGTGGGAGGCGGCCCCGAGCCGGGGTGCGTGGGGGACCCGCGGGAGCTTCTCGTGGCCCTGGCGCGGCCCAGCGCCCCGTCTGCGGCCTGACCTGACCTTCCTTGAGCGAAGATCCGCGCTCGGCTTTGTCCTCGCCTTTCTTTTTTGTCCCCTCGCCCTGCGGTTCAGGCAGCATCATGGGGATCCAGGGCCTGCTCCAGTTCATCAAGGAGGCTGCCGAGCCTTCCCACGTGAAGAAATACAAAGGGCTGACGGTAGCTGTGGACACCTACTGCTGGCTGCACAAAGGTGCCTATGCTTGTGCCGAAAAGCTGGCTCGAGGAGAGCCCACTGATCTGTAAGTCTTCCTTACCCTTCGGTCTCGGCCCTTTGACAAAATAAAGTTTTGTTAACTTGGTGCTTCTTGAGCTAAAAACTAAGTTGGAGTAGTTTCGCTTCTTATTATTGCTTCTGAGTTCTCAGTCCCAGTTGAACTTTTTGGAAATGGAAATTTTGGCAATAAGTAAACAGCTTTCCAGCTGTGAAAAATAAATATTAAAGTATACATTGGGGGAAAATCTCCCAAAAATATTTTTTGGTTACAATACCAATGGCTGTGTCATTTAGATTTTTTCCTGTTATGTCTTGCTCTCAATTCTAATCTAATTTCTCTGATGAAATTTTGGGCATGCAATTCTTAAATTTCAAATTTACTATTATTCTCAGGCACCTTTTTTGAAGGCAGAGATAGTTTGTAAATACTGCTGTGACAAAGGACGTAATGATAACAAGGAATTAGGAGAGGTGTTGTGCCCTGAATAAAGATTTTTTTGCTTAACATACTATATCTTTAGTAAAAGTAGCTTTTCTAAAACATATTTACACAGTTATATTTCTAGGGAAGGGAGCAAACAAAAACTGTGGTCATATTTCAGGTTCAGCTCTGCAACTTAGAACAGGTTCTCATAAGTTTTTGCCCACTTCTGGAAAACTGGGTTGAACTCTTGTTTTAAATTGGATGTAGTTTTAGACTGGATATAGGTACGGTTGAAAGGGACCACTGGATGTCATCTCATCCAAGCTCCCTGCTCATGCAGGTTCCCTTGGAGCAATTTACTCAGGGTCCAGATGGCTCTCAAATACCTCCAGAGAAGGAAGATACTTTAAACCTCTCTGGGCAACCTGTGTCAGTGCTCGGTCACTGGCACAGTAAGGAAGTTCTACTTATATTCAAGTGGAATTCCTGTGTTTGGGTTTCTGCCTGCTGCCTCCTGTCCTATTGCTTGGTAGCACCCAGGAGACCGTGGGCCCATCAAATGTTTGAGTGGAGGCAAGACAGGGTTGGTGCTTTGCCATTGGGTCCAGATGTTTGCTGCTGCTTGTGTTAATTTGGAGAACTGTGATGTTTCATTCAGCTCTGCCTTTGGAGGTCGTGGAGGTTCCTCAGAGTCCTGAGAATAGGATACACTTTGGTTGAGGTAAAAATTGACTAAGAAAAATTGAGGAGAAATAGTCATAGGAAACTTTGGAATAGTTCAGTTTAAATACATAAATACTTTATGAGCAAATCTTGTTTCCATACACATATGATCCTAAACTGGCACTTTTACTATAGTGTAGAGTCCTTTCACACTTCAGAATTCATCTGGATGAAGGTAATATAAAGCTACAGTGCTATTTGCTCCTGTCTTTCAAAAATCAGTGTTATTTTTCACTAGCTCTAAATCCAGTTTCTTCAGTGCTCATATCCTTTATTTCTCAATTCTTCTAAGTCCCACTTTCCCTCCCCTACCTTCCCCTATTTGCAAGGTTGCTCTTGCTGTTTTAAACAGTGTCCTTAAAACAAAAAAACTTGATTTTTTTTCATTGAACATAATTGTAATATGCTTAGTGTTTACACAGTTATTAGATTTTAGTTCTGTACTGCTGATAAAATGGTCTCATATAGATCTCTATGAAATAACAGGTAAAAAGATGAGAGGTCTGAGGGAATAAATAACATATGGAATTCCCAACAAATTTTTTTTTCAAGGGTTAGGCTTGAAAGGCAGTGGAGGGTTGCCTCCTCGTCCGTGTACCACTTTCACAGTTCATACAAATTGGGGAACTTTTCTGTCTTTTGGAATACTTCCAGTGCTGTGCCTGTACTTTTAGTATGGGTTTGTATGTCTTGCCCATAGCATGTATCCACCACCTGGAGAGAAGAGTTGATAGTTCCACAAGGAGAGATTTTATAACCCCATCACTCCTTCCAACTCTACAAAAGTGCATTTGGTCTGCCTTTCTGGGGAAAAGTCATGTGCTGTGCTTGTCTGTGTCCTGCTTCCCTGGCCATTATGAATGGAGTTGCTGAAACTAAAAAGATGATCCCATGTTTCAACTTGTCAAGTTTTTGTCAATGTTGAATCCTAATGTGGCAAAATCAAACTGAATTATACTTGAATTCTTATTTCATCCTGTCTAGGAGAGAGGAGCAGTCAGTCCCATTCCGAACTGGGAGGTGGACTGTTTCTCTTGGTAAAAAAAACAATCAAACAGCATTCAGATACTGTTCTTAGATACTGGGGAAATGTACATCCTGTTGTGATTTTTTAACAACAATTAGTCCTAAACTTCCTGCCAGTGGAAAATATGTAATAAACTTGTGGCTAACAATAAAGTTTATCTTTCTTTTCTTACTTTTGTTATTGTTGATACAGTTATGTAGCTTTCTGTATGAAACTTGTTCATATGCTCCTCTCATTTGGAATTAAACCAATTTTGGTATTTGATGGATGTACCCTACCCTCTAAGAAGGAAGTGGAGAAGGCCCGACGAGAGTAAGTACAGAACTGTATTGATTTGCAAGCAAAGCAGTGTGTTTATCACTGCAGTTAATTTTCAAAGTCGAAAAACCTCAAACTTCAGCTGGGTAGTAGGCTCTGGTAAACTTCTCTGCAATGCAGTGTGATTTCATTTAATTTACATCTAAAATCATACAAACTTCTTAGAGGTTTTATTCCAAAAATAGAAATGCACTTTGTAAATGAAAGCCATTTTATAGAGGAAGGAAGTAAACCTTTGAGCATTATTTCCTGTAATGTATTAGAGGCTTTTTGTTTACCCACACTTGTGATCTCTGAACAAAAATAATTTTCCCAATATAATTTTCTTTAAAAATAACACCACCTTCCTCATCTTTCTCTACTGCTAATAAGGTAAACTTGTTTCAAGTCTGGATTCAGGTCCCTATAAATGGGACTTTTCACTGAAGCTGTGAGAATTTTTCATTAGTGGTTGTTATTTATAAATCCTCCTGAGACGCACTCTCCCTTCAGCGTGAGGTGAACAACTTCCGATACACGAAATTAAGTAAATTAGGCTTTCTATCCCCTAAACCAGTAAGTTTCTAGTGTCAGATACTCCCAGCTTCCATTAAATAGTTCAGACTGCAAGCTGAGAGGCTGAGAGGGGGTGCGTTTCTTCTTTTACACTGCTGATTTTATTTCCTGATTTGTCACTGTTTTCTGAGAAAATAATGTAAATGTCAACATTCAAATCTAGTTGCCTTTGTCAATACAATGACTCAGTTATTCTTTTGTTTTAAAAAGTTATGCAGTAGACCAGATTTGGAAAGTGTTGCATTTTTCCCCCCTTTCCTACCTGTCTCTCTTAGTCCTTTCTTTTAAGTGAAAAATAATCTGAGATTGGTGGATATTTTTGTCTTTCTTTTAGGAAGCGTCAAGCCAGTCTTCTGAAGGGGAAACAATTGTTGCAGGAAGGGAGACTGTCAGAAGCTAGGGAATGTTTTGGGCGCAGTGTAAATGTTACCCATGCTATGGCTCATGAAGTTATTAAAGTAAGTTGTCAATATTGTTGGTAATGGCAGTTTAAAAAAAAAATCTATGCAGTAAGTAGCATATCGTGCTCTGCATTTGTGTGGCTACATCACTTCCTCTTCTATGTAGGCAAGAAAAGAATTCCCTCCTGCTTATTCTCTAATTGTCCTGCATGTGATTGTATTGTGTTAGGCATAATTGACAAATTTTGACTTCAAGTTTATTATGCTCATTTGTATAAATAAAAATGATGTGTCAAATGTAATACATCTCTTCTTACTGTTATGAACTGAACTTGGTAACACCCCTGTTTTACTGCAACAAAACTAATCACAATTTGGGGGTTATTTTTTCCCTTGTCTAGTTTCTGAACATAGACTACAGAAAAAAATTTGGCCACTTAAAAACCATTCTAGTAGTTTTTTTGCTATGCTTTCAATGCAGTCATAGGATCTTTATCAAAAGAGTATTAAGTTTGTTCTAGTGCTGTTTTCCTTTGTTTAGGACATAGCTTGCATGAGTTTGAAGCAGGCACCTGTGGGCTAATGCAGTGACCATAGTTTACAGGCTAATCCAGGAAAGGTTGCTGTTGTAAACCAGTGTATACAGATCTAAAGTGCCTGAAACTTGAGGTTTTGACTATGAAATATTGGGCTCTGAATGGGAGCCAGATGGGTGTGTGATTAAAAAGGTCAGGGTTTTGGCTTTTTAATGTAGTGGTTCTTGTGCTTTCAGACCTCTTAAGGTAATTACTGAAAATCAATGCGGAATATTTGTGTGCTTCTTGTTCATGTACAGGCTGCACGAGCTCAGGGAGTTGATTGTATCGTTGCTCCTTACGAAGCTGATGCTCAGTTGGCTTATCTCAATAAGATTGGCATGGTTCAAGCTATAATTACAGAAGACTCTGATCTTTTGGCTTTTGGATGTAAAAAGGTATGGAAGAAAATACTAATAGCCTTTACCTGTTGCTAATATCTTAAAAGCAGAGTTTGAAGTTGCCAGATATGTTTCCTGTGCGGATTTACTCTTCTACAGTAAACGTGGGAAACGGAAGAGATGAGAATTGCACTTTGCCACTTTGTTTCCACCAAGTGCAATGAAGCAGCTTGTATGGGTGAAAGTTACTGATTTCACTTCCTCTTAATTTTCAGGTGTTTCTGAAAATTGACAAGTTTGGAAATGGACTAGAAATAGATCAAGCTCGACTGGGAAACTGCAAGCAGCTTGGAAATGTATTTACAGAAGAGAAGTTCCGCTACATGTGTATTCTTTCTGGTTGTGACTACCTCTCATCAATTTATGGAATTGGGTTAGCTAAAGCATGCAAGTTACTAAAATTGGCCAACAATCCAGATATTATAAAGGTAAACTCACTTTTGCTTTGTGTTTTGGCTTTTTGGGAGCCTGTATCAGTACATATGAAATTTAACGGAGAATTGAAGATGTGCGGGGTTCTTGACTGCCTTCTATTTGAGGAGAATGCTAAAAAGTATTTTTAACCTGTGCTTTAAAAAGATGCTGAACTAAACTTACTTAAGTGTTGGATCTGTAATATGTTTATAAGAAATACACCGAAGTAAACTTAGTTAAAGAATTGTTCTAATCCTTCAAGGGTGTATTCTGCTTGAATGGAAACTCAATATTTTGTAAGACTTTGTAGTTTTTTTCCCTCTCATTACTGCTTTCTTCTATTCCTGCAGTTTAGTTTTTAGAACTGCTAAATGAACTCTTATTACTTTTCCATAAGTACACATTTATCTGTGTGGGGGAGGGACAGAAATTGGGTGTCTTGCTTAATGACATACATATGGATATGACATTTCTATACTAAAAACAGTATGGAAGAAAAGTGTGATATGATGCAAAACAAATTAAGATGGGGTGGTTTTTTTCTTGTCTGATATATGAAATTAAAACAAATCTAGTATGAGGAATTTCAGAGGCTAAGAGAGTGGGAATAACTTCTGTGATGGTAGTAAGGGAGTAGAGAGTTTTTCAAGAGCGAGTAAGAATACCTCACAGGGCTGTCCTGTAGGCAGGTAAATCTAATCCAGAAAAGCATTTTAATATGCAGCTTAATTAACTGACTTTGTTAATTAACTTAAGAATGTTATTTGTGTCCTTTATTATATTTTATTTATTCTCTCACAGACTATATACAAAAAACTATGATTTTTACTTTTACAAGGTTTTGTATCATGTAGAGAAGAAATCAAAGCAACTGGTTTGGCTTTTGTGGAAGTAAAAAGGGAATGTTGAACTTTTCCCAACTAAATCACTATTTCCTTTAACATATCTCTAAACAAAATGCCAGGGTTTAATCTGGTTAGTTTTCCTTTTTTTGTGTTCTAAAAACACCCACACATTACTTATATGTCCTGATAATATGAATGATAAAATTTGATGTGCATTAGTTTAAACAAATACACCTTAAGGAGATGATTTGTATTTCTAATTATTTGTATTTATTTATTGAACAAGAAGGAGTTGTAAAAATTTGAGTTGTGTTATTTATGTGATTGTAAACAATTTGAGTGGGAAAATAATATACTAAATTTCAGGTTTTTTCTTCCCCTGTTTAAGTTGAGTCTGCCTGTTGTAACAGGACACTCATTCTACATTTAATTACGAGCAAAGATAATTAATAATTGAAATGTATTTAACCTTTTTTGTGAACTGTTTAAATGAAACAATTGCGTGATTTCTTTTTTGACAGGTTATTAAGAAAATGGGGCAGTACTTGAAGATGAATATAACAGTACCAGAAGAATACATAAAGGGTTTTACACGAGCTAATAATACATTCCTTTATCAGTTAGTTTTTGATCCTGTCAACAGAAAATTAGTTCCTCTGAATGCATATCAGGATGATATTGATCCAGAAACACTAACTTATGCAGGACGGTATCCTTTGTGTTGAAACAGCAGAATGGGGACATAAGGGCGAGCAGATGTGGCATCTTATAATTTTCATTGCACCTGCAGTGTACTCAGACTTTTTGTTGCATCCCTGCTGTTCACTAAAGCCTGGCTTTTCTGCAGTCTTAAACTTTTGAGGCATTTTCTTCTTTTCTCCTTTGCTCTGAGTTTAATCAATTTTTAAAAAGTGCAGGAGGTAACTAGGTGACATATCATTGATACGTTGTTTTAGACAGGACATATTAATCCTTCTTCTCTCATTAGAAAACAAGTTTTCAAATACAGGTTGTATTGAAACTGAACTGCTTTACCACTGTCTTGAATTTCTGCCTATGTTAAGTGTGTTGTAATCTCTGCCAGTTTAATTCTTGCAATTTGTGTTCAACTCATTCTCTAATCTAAGCATTTCCTGTTTTACCAGATCCCTCTTCCTATAGAACAAGTAGCATTTTGCCACATCTGTGCAACTTAAATTTCAGCATGGAAGATTAGGGAAATGAAGAAAGAAGGGACTGTTGAAGTAGTTACTAACATTGTATATTCAAGCCACCTAATCTCTGGCATTTCCAGAAATTAGGAAGGAGAAAGATGGTAGCTTTCCTGCTGATAACTGAAGGATTTAATTTTGACTTTCATGATTTGCTAAGAACTACAGATCTATTACAATTGCTGTTACATCACATTGAGTCAAGAGTAGCAGTATTAATCCTTTTGGTTAATATTATAGCTGTGCTTTTCTTTTTCCACCCCTCCAAAAATGGGAAAACAGCTATTCTAACTTTCTTGCTACAGTTGTTGAAATAGAATGTAATATTCAGATCTTTTCCTTTACTGTGATGGGAACAGACATTTTGGTGATGCTACAGCTTTTCAAATTGCCATTGGCAACATTGATATAGATACAATGGAACCAATTGATAACTATAACCCTGACACAGCACAGGTAACATCTTTGTTCTGAAGTTATATATTAAGAATTTGATGTGGGTTTGAACATTAATGGGAAAATATGACTGTTATCCACAAATGAATTGGCAGTGAAAGCTATTCTGGTATTATAGAAACTGTATGCTCCCACACACATAATTCTCACCATTTTTAAAAGTAAAGTTTAATTTTTCATGGCATGTGACTTTAATGTTTGTTTTACTTTCAGACTTTTTTGGCAAGTCCTTAACACTATTTACAGAAGTAACTGATTTAAAGAGAAAATTCTCAAAGAGTTTTGGTTTTTTTTCCAAGAATAATCAAAAATTGTTTTCTAAATAGAAATAAAATTTAAACTTTAAATTTGGTCTGAGATGGGCAGTTAGTCACTTGTGCCATTTTGAAATGAAGACGTCATGGCAGCACAAAAAAAAAGTATGAAAAGTGTGAGAAATGTGTGCAACAAAAAAGAAGGTGTTTATGTAGAGTATGTCACTAGATGTACAAATGTCAGAATGTCCTTCCTTGTATGCTAGATCAGGAAGTCATGTATAGAAGGGAAAATTATAAACCTATGTCTTGCTTTTTAATGGGTTTTTGTAGCCTGTGCAGCAGAGAAGTTGTGGCTGGAATGACCGACGTGATAATCGTGTAAATAGCATTTGGAGCAGAGAATACAAGTTTGGTCCTACTGAAGATACTGCTCCTCCTAAAATGCATTTCCCAGAGAAACCAACAACAAAAGGCATGGAGAAAATAATTAATGTTAAAGGACTAAAACTTCCAGGCAAAGAGCTCTTGGAAAAAAGGCCAAGGAGTGGTATGTTTCTATTAAAAAAGTATATGAATAACAGTAGAAGGCTGTGGGAAAAGAAAGGATTTTTATCCTGGACTTTATAATATGAGACTTTAGAGGCTTAACTCTCCACTGTTATTGTCTGTGTTCTGTTTTCAGCATGCTACAAGACTAACAAGCCATAACATTAAAGCCTAGATAATTATTAAGGGTGATGACAAGTTTTCAACAGCACTCAATTTTATCTTTCTTTGGTTTGCTTTAAAAATGTGGTGGTTTCAATTCCAAGTTATGTTTAATGCAATCTGTATTTTGATACAGCTTTGTTTTTCGTTTCTATCCTATAATGCCTTGTGGAGAAGTTATAACAGCCTGTTTTTCCTAGCATTGATATTGGGCCAGACAGAAAACTTATAGAATGTTTTCTTTACTCTTCTCAGACTGTGCTGCCTCTATCCTCTGTATAGGTATTCTTTATGCCAACTTTTTCACTTCCTCTCGTGGATCTGTGCTATCTTGTCTTCTATACCACTTAAGTTATATGTGCTGAAATAAACTGTGGTCTTGTAATAGAAGAGGCACTTTTTTTTCTATTGTGCTTTATCTAATATGTTAAGTATTTTTTCTTCCTCTGCTTCATTTGCTTTTTGATTATACTACTAGGGCTTTGTATTTTTTGCCTTTGTTACTCCTGATATCTTCCTAGTTCCTTGCTCATCAAAGTTTGTAGGTAGTTTAGCAAGCTACCTTTGAATCAAAGGTAGTTTCATTTTAGTTATTCTGCCTTCATTCCATCTACCTTTTCAGAGATGTTTTCAAGGCTATGTGTATTAAAGATGTCTAAACTGTAATGTCAATCATGTTCCTACCAGACCTTACCAATATTTTTATGCCTGTGAGAGTAAATATGTGATGCTTAATTATCTCAGAACTGGTTAATTGTAGAATGTGCTTCTACAGTGATGCTTAAATTGTCTTTAGATTTAGAAGAAATCTCAGATGGAGATCTATTGAAGCAATATTCATTTTCAAAAGCAAAGCGAATCAAGAAGGAGAATGATCATGATGATCACACCCAAAAGAGGGTGTCAGCAATACAAAGTCTTGATTCTCCAGGGAATTCTGTCACTCAAGAGAGCTCTAACTCCCTGCCCAGAGTTAGAAATAAATTTGCTTACTTTTTACAAAGGAAAAACAAAGAGAAGGATGCTGTAATTGTTCCAGGAACAAGAAGCAGGTATGCTTATATCACTTTTTAATAAGTAGCAAATACTAATTTTTTACTGCAGAAGTGAAGACTGAAACTATTCACAGAACCATAGAATGATTTGGTTTGGAGGGGACCTTAAAATCATCTAGTTCAAACTCTCTAACATTGGCAGATCACCTTTCACTAGACCAGGTTGCTCAGAGATCCACCCAACCTGATCTTCAACATTTCCAGGGATGTGACATCCACAATTACTCTGGGCAACCTGTTCCACACTGTTCCAGTGTGTCACCATGCTCATAGTGAAGAAATTCTTCCCAGTATTGAATTTAAACCTCCTTCAGCTGAAGACTATTCCCTCTTGTCCTGTCACTACATGCCCTTATGAAAAGCCCCTCTCCAGCTCTCCTGTAGGCTCCCCTGTAGGTACTGCAAGGTGCTGTAAGGTCTCCCTGGAGCCTTTTCTTCAGATTGAACAACCCTGACTCTCTCAGCCTGTCTTTGTAGGAGAGGTGCTCCAGCCCTGTGATCAATTCAGTACCTCTCAATAAAATATTTAATACCTCTGGGTATGAAAATTATTTAGGAATTGGCCAATTTTTCTTCCTAGTAAAGAACATACAACATATCTGAAAAAAAAAAAGGTAGCTGCTTTGTGCCAAATATGTAAGCAATTAGTGAATACATTGACTTAAACTGTCAAAAATTTATTAAATTAATTTAATAAATTTTTGTTTGTTTCAGTAAAGCGAAGACTGGTCATACCCTATGACAAATACCTATTCTTATCCCACCTCATTCAGTTGGTACTGCTGATCTCTGCAGCAACACTTTGAGAAAAGGGACTTTGTGTTTGTTAGGGTTTTATTTTCATTTGATCACATTTGGCCACAGAGACTTGAATTTATTTTACAAAACATTATCACAATTAAGTATTATTGCATAATTTTTATCTTAAATACTCTGAATATTTTTGAGCAGTGTAATTTTACAGAGCAGTCTTAATACTTTAGTTTTAAAGCACACCTTCCCAAGCTGAAAGTTGTTAAAAGTTTTTATGTTGCATCAGAAATTAAGAGTTGTCACTCATGATGGGTTCTTCCTTAAATCTGTGGTCAGAATTCTTAGGAGCTGCTCCTATAGCATGGAAAAGAAGTAGTAAGTAGTTTCCTTGATAAGCAGTGCTGAATTATTTCACTGTTGCTTAGCTTTATCATCCTTAATTAATATATTCTTAAACTTTATAGGTTTTCTAGATATTTCTCTTTCAGGTGAAGAACCTGCTTAGTTTTTCAGTCAATGAGTGACACTTTTACAGATGCTTTTCCCCATGTTTTTTATTGGTTGCTAAATGCGTCCCTGAGGGACTTTGTCCATTGTTAAAATAATTTGACTGCAAATATATATAATTTTTAAAATAAAATTGATGGATAGACATGAGGGAGATGACGTACTCATTTGCATAACTTGCTTCTCCCATGTCTTTTTTTTGTTTTTAGGTTTTTCTGCAATGATGCAATTACGTTTGACAGTAAAGCAAAGAAGGATGATGGTGATCTAAGTCAAGATGCTGAGCAGGATTGCCAGAAACAGGAAGTAAAACATGTAGCAGAAGACATTTCTCAGTTTTCAGAAACAGATAAATCATCAAAGACTGTCTTTACATCTCCTGGAGAAGTGCAGAAAAGTTGTTTCCAGTGGGTTAGCAGCCTTGTAAGTAATTCAGGAAGTCTTGGTCCATCTCATGCTGTACATTCACAAGAGTTTCACCAGCAGAGAAACAACTGCATTGTATCCCAGAAAGATCAGATTCATGAGGCAGTGTGTGATGAATTGGAGGAAGAGTCCTCTCCCTTAATAGAACTGGAACAGTCATCACAGTCTCATGGGTCTTGTGAGCCATCAGAATGCAGTTCGGAGTCTTCAGAATTACTACAAGTGTCCAACAACAGTTCAGGTGCAAAGGTAAGAAAATCAGACATTGTTTCAGCATTTGTTTTCACTTTGAATTATAGAAGAAATTATACAGTGAAGTTTTCTCTTCAGAATAGTGCCCTACAGATTATGTAGCTTCTGCTAACAAAACTTGTCTTTAAATAGAATCACAGAATGATCATATTTCATTCTTGTCAATGCTTACCATAATTGTACAGAATGTATGTATATACTACCTTTAATGAAGTCTGTTATCTGGTTTTAGTTTGTCTTCAGTCTTTCTGCTGCTCTCACTACAATGGCTCATAAAAACACCTGATAGGCAAGCTTTTGTTCTCTGCTTTGTTTAGTCCCTGAGGTGCTTTCAGGAAGCACACATGTGTCTTTGTAGTGTTGCTTGCTGAAAATAAGCCCAGGTTTTGATATAAGTTCTTAGAACTGCTGAAAATGTTGTACCTGAAAGTATGTGTGTCTAGATATGAAAACATATATTGTTTACAAAAAAAAACCTGTTCTAAAACCAAATCAATTTTGTCTTGAAGGAATCTGATTCCTATTCAAAATTGGATAATGATAAATGTACTCTGCCTCCAGTATTTTCTGCTGTTCAAACTGACAAAAAAAATAAAATCATAAAGACCAAGGTAAGAATTCTTTTAACTTTATGTGCTTTACCAAGCTCTAGAAATCAGAGTTTCTACTAGTTCATTTTAGAACTTGAATGAAAGAATGAAGCAATGCAAATGTTGTCAAGACAAAGCTGTATTCTTGTTAATTTACATTGGAGCTGAGGTCAGATATAACCAGGCCACCCTATGATTGATAACAACTTGTTTAGGGATTTTAAACACTTTGGTGTAAAATAAACCAAGCTAAGGCAAAAAAACACCCTTCATGTTTTGTGATATAAGTTGCAGTAATGTTCACAGGCCAGTTATGGTCACAAAATACAACTATAATTTGACTTCTCTGTGGTTTCTTAGCTGTCCAAGAATAAATTTATGTTCCTTGTCTTTGAGACATTTCTAAGAGCTTTACACATCTGTCTAGTTTAAAAAAACTTCTAAGACTTTAACAGCTCTCACTCCTTAGGTGTTGTCATTAGAACTGGCCAGAAGATGAATAAGTAAGAGGAAGATATTTTCATCCTTTTATGTATATCCCTACTAAGTTTTCTTGCAGACATACTAAAAATCATAAGCTTTTCTCTCCCAGATAAGAATATTGTGTGTTTTGTAAAATAGTGACATCTTGTGGTTCTTGTTAGGAACTTACTTGTTGAGTAGAAATTTACATTTTTATTCTGGAACATTAATGTTTTTTCTGCTTCCCCTCTACAAGACTTATCGAGGGAATCATCCTGGAATTCAGAATTTTATTACTTTGGTTTGAGGATGTATTTAATATGTTTTACTTAGTTTTGCTCACCTTAGAAGGCATATTGGGAGAATTAATATACTGAATATTGGGAAATGCACATTATGGAAGCACTGAGGTAGTATAAGCCATCATGTAAAAACAAAATTTCAGCATGCTTGGAGCCCTTCAGAAAACAAAAACTGCTGAAAGTCTGAGTACAATAGGGTTTGTTTAAAGCAAGTGACTAGTAGGAGGATTTCCCCCACTTGTTTCCATGGCCATGCATTCTTCCTTCTTCCTTTACGTGCTGGTAGTGATATTTATAAGGAATTGCACCAGAAAACTGGCTTGGCCAAAAACCAACCAGACAACAACAACCAAAAGGTGAATCCTATTGTAAGTTGGGCCCACCCAGGCTCCAGTGAGTCATAGTACCAGTAGGACCAAAGAAGATGGAAGGTAGAGATAAGGAGCACCACTTTCGGCTGAGTTTCCTTTTAGTATTTGCTAAAATCTTATTAGGATTCTTATTAGGATCCTGGAAGTGTAAAACAAGGGAGGAGTTTGCTAATGTTAAGTACAGTAGAAGATACTAAAAGGAATAATGAGTTCCAAATTTAGGGAAGAAGCAATTAATCACTTAAAGCATAATTTATTCTGATTTTGGTAACCTGAATATCAGCTATGTAGATTATCTGTAGAGAAACTTAATAACTGGGGGAGGCAATCTGAGAAATTTGTCAGCTCTTATTATGGTTCCAATCCAAAATGTGAAGTGCTACCTACTCAGTTCTAATAACAAAACTAATAGATGCTTTTTACTAGCAAATGTCTATGTGATGCTCCCTAAGACCTCATAGGTTTTTCTGTGATACTATTTCAGCTGTAATTTTTACTGCTAATTATTTTTCACAGTTGCTGTGAGCTCAGCAAAGATGCTAATACTGACAATAGAAAAGAGCATTCTGCTCTGGCTTTAAGTTTCTTAGCAGGTGTTCACCATGCAGCTTTTCTTACGTTAGGGTTAGATAAATTAAGTCATACTCTTGATGTAATTCAATACTACAGAGATACGTAGGATTTGGGTGACTGCACATGTTGCAAAAAGTCTGAGGTGACAGACAAAAAGCAAAATGCTGTAAAGCAGAGGGTTTTAAGATTTTATTTTTATTCTTCCTAGTAGTCTTATTTCAATTTTCAGTTTATATTCTAAATACTTTTTCACCCTCCCTGGAATACCAAGATCTGCTTAGTCATTTCAATAATAGAATCATAGAATCATTAAGGTTGGAAAAGACTTTTACAGTCCAGTCTAGCTGTCAATCCAGCACCATCATGTTCACCATTGAACCATTGATGTTCACCATTGTATCTTGAAGTGCCATATCTGCACAATTTTTCAACACTTCCAGGAATCTGATGCTACCACTTCCCTGGGCAGCTTGTTCCAATGCTTTGCAAGCCTTTCTGTTAAGAATTTTTTCCAAACATCCAATCTAAACCTCCCCTGGTGCAACTTGAGGCCATTTCCTCTTGTCCCATGGCTGGTTATCTGGGAGAAAGGCTGACCCCCACTTGCCTACAACCTCCTTCTAGGGAGTTGTAGAGAGAGTGATAAGGTCACCCCTGAGCCTCCTTTTCTGCAGGCAGAACGACCTCAGCTCCCTCACTGCTCATCGCAAGACTTGGGCTCCAGATCCTTCACCAGCTCTGTTGCCTGTCTCTGGACTCATTCCAGCCACCTCAATGTTTTTCTTTCAGTGAGGGACCCAAAACTGAACACAGTATTTGAGGTGCAAAAATTATATAACAAATGTGCATAGCAGGGGAAGGGCAAAATGCCATGCCATTTTGGAAAGAACTAAGTTATGAATTCTCTTTGAAGAAAAGGCTGCTGATATGTTGAAACTGAAATCTGGTTGCATTTAAGAGAGAGATTCTGGCCAAGCACAGCTTTTCTGAGTTTCTGGTATAGAAACTGGATAAGAAGGTCCAACTAATGGAAGTCTAATGAACCTTGAGGTCATCATACTGTTACCTGTGCTCTGGCTTATGACTCCATTTCATGAAATCTAAGTATCACATGGAGTGATACCAGAGAGTTGCTTCTCTTAAAATTCTAAATTATGGCATTACTTGAGAGTATAATGAATATTCTTCAAATAGATGAAAAAAATAATATTCAGTAAATTTTAAAAACTGCATTCAAAAAAAAGCATACTTACAACCTTTTAGAGAAAAAAGACTTACGGAAGCTGGTTTGCCAGTTCTTACAGCTGCTATGTCTTATGTGTTTGAGATGCCATTTTTTAGATTATAGAAGCTATCTAAATATACCTTGTTGTGGCATTTCAGATTGCATTATCTCAACACAATGTAGAGCACTTAATTTTTTGATTATAAGCTTTGCAGCATCATATCTGTTGCTTACACGTTGTCATTTTAACCATGTGTACTGCAATATTAAAATCACACAGGTTCCTGGTTTATGTAAATCCAGCAGTAAAAGGTCACATATGGTAACAAAGATCAAACCATTGTTACCAGCTAAAGTAAGTGGACTAAGCAGAAAACTGTCACCTGTGCAGAAGAGAAATGATTGTGATACTGAAAATAAGCTGGGACTGCACACCACCATTAGTGAACTCTGGAAAAGCTTCCAGTTCAAAAGGTGAGTTGCTTTAACCCTTTACTAAGTACCCTGTGTGCTTTTTCCCAAAGAAACAAACAAAATTTTCAAAGCAGACTCTACACATGTTCTCCATACAATTCAATAAGGATGATAGCTCAAGATAAATATTTTCTACACAGAATTTATTATTTCTGAAGGTTAATGTAAACATGAAGCATGCTTTTAGGTAAACATGGTCTTAGAATTACCTTTTTTCTTTCTAACCAGGAAAAAACTCTCAGCTAAAATTCGTGTATTGAATTTTATTGATTAGTATATTTAGTTTATCATAATTTATATTAAAATCATTGTCATTGTTTGCCATCAAACACCAAAAGTCACTTCTTGACCTAAATGCACAAACTGCATTAAAGTTGCTAAATTTAACTGAATACAAGATTGCTTCTATTTAATTCTCTGTGCCACTCATATTTGGAGATGACTGATTGCCAGAAGTGTTCTGCTTTCGAGATGATGGTGAATTGATGGACTACTTTTGTTAGCTGGAATATCTGGTTACAGGAGACATTATTGCATGTTATAAAATGTTATTGCCTTTCCTCGTGCAAATGACTTGTCTAACTTGCAGTTTCTGCAAATATCTTCAAGGTTTGAACTGGAAGGGCAACAATTTAGTTTAAAAAAGTAAAACAGAACCTGGAGTGTAGGTATTCTAACTTACACTGTTTCCATGGGCTCAGATAAAAACTCCTTGTGGCAAAGTTTTTCCAGCTTCAAGTCAGTGAGGGACCCAAGAATAAATAAGTCTTCTTTAAATAAAGTTATTTTCACTAACTTGAAACCAAATGTGAGTAGGACAAAAGTATTCTTTGCACTGAGTAGTGGTCACCGTGTGTTAACCCAGATAAATAAATGTATTTTAGTAAGTTTGGGCCTTAGGGTAGTTTATTACAAACATACAACTGTTTTCTTTTTAAAAAATATTGCTTGTGTTGTTTACATTTTTTTTTACTTTTTATTATCCTCTTTATGTGGTGTAAGAATGACAGTTTCAAGGAGGAAGCAAAATTGTTTATGTATTTATTGCTTGACCTCTAATTGTGAATGTCTGACCAGGGTTGCTCATAGGGGGAAAATTCATATATTCTGATTTATCTAAATACAGAACAGAGTGAGCCTAGATGGCACTCTCTGCTGATGCTTGCAAGACTAGGCTCCTGACATGAACATTTATCCATCCAGTTTTGGTTGGTTTCTGGGTGTTTATACTGGAGATAGATATTTTTGTATTACTTACTTCTATGTAAGTACTAGTTTATTAGCTTTTAGGGGACTATTCTGTAAAGCATTTCACAAAATTGGGTTTCTTACTGCTAGGATTGCTTATCTCTGAGTATTCTCTCTATTTTTTCAGATTTTAAGATGTTTCTAAATTAACCCTATGTTTTAACAATTATGTTACCTGATTGCAAATAAACCATGTGGGACACTGATCTGTTCTGCCTTAATGTCAAGACTCACAGATATATATAAAACTATACTTATTCAGAAGGCTTAAATGTTAAAGAAGCATGTAAGACCCAGAGTAGGATGTAGTACATAGTCTTTCATCAATAAACCTATATAGCTATCAGTCTGTCATTTTTGGTGTTGTTCAGTTGTACTGAAATTGAAATTAAAACTTTGCATCACAAGTTTTTATTTTGTACTTATTCATAGATGGAATTGGTAGTTAGGTGAGGGGTCTTGCTTTGTTTTAACCCGTTTATTCTTACTGGCCTGTGGTTAGAAACACAAAGTATCATAACATTATTGGGTTTTGTTCTGTCTTTGTTTTTTTTTGTGCAGAGAATATGAAAAACTTCCTTCCTGTAGAAAGTCAGATCCTTTGTCTCCAATCAAAGATAATATACAGCTCACTCCAGAAACAGAAGAAGAAATCTTTAATCATCTGGAGCGTAGTCATGTTCAGAGAGCTATATTCCAATGAACTGCATGCTGTGCACAATGTGATGGATTTTTAATCATTGTTAAAATTTACTTTTTGGGTGTTTCATCAATATAGAAAAGATGCTTTGAAAAACCAGCAATATACTTCAGTCTGGCTTGTGATTTATCATCTCTTATAAAATCGTGAATTGAAAGGTATAGCTCTGTACTGACTGGAATAAAATAATTCGGATTCTTGTGTTCTCTTATTCAAAGTCCACATGCGAAACTTTTTGTCCAAATGTTTTCTTAGTTGCCCCTGGGCAATCCAGATTTCTACAACAGCTGTGGCTTTGCCTTTGCACCATAGCAGCAGAACAAGTTTGTGTCTTAATTTTTAATAATTAATACATTTTTGCTTCTTCCTTTTTTCTTCTTGAGCCTAATCTGGCTTCAAGACAGGCTTAAAACTGCTCTTCAGTGTTCATAACAGTCTGCAGTAAACTTCCAGCAATCTGATAACTATTTCTTTTCCCTATAAGGTAAGATTTGCTTTCTCAACAGTTTGCTTGATACAGTGGTCTTCATGGGAATAATTGGGGTCTGCAGAAAGGAACGTCACAAATATCTGGTCCCCAAATTCTCACTTTAATAGGATGATATCCAAAAAAATATAGTGTGTTCCTCTGTTTAATACGCATGCTTCACGTTTGTATTCTTCTCCAACAAAAAACACCCAAA
Source organism: Climacteris rufus (assembly GCA_013398175.1). Classification (NCBI taxonomy): domain Eukaryota; kingdom Metazoa; phylum Chordata; class Aves; order Passeriformes; family Climacteridae; genus Climacteris; species Climacteris rufus. The sequence continues at coordinate 714,709 of VZRZ01005028.1, read as the reverse complement.
ATACCAGTCCTCAGAGGCAGGGTTGCAAAATAGCACTGTCATCACAACAGGCCAAGCTTCAGTGTTCAACTAAAGGGAAAGAATACAGGAAGCTAGGGTCCTTGCTCAATTTGACTGAATTACCATGAAACAGTATAATGGGATCTCAGATTTCTACCTTGAAAATCAAGATTTGAGTCAGTGTAAAGGTATATCTGAACTATTTCTATTTTTAGAAATAGGTAGTATTTCTTTCTGCAGCAGATGAAGGTACAGAAAGATACCTTAACCTGTGAAATGTCTCTTTTCCATTCCTGAGATTAGATTAATACTTTCCCTCAGCCTCTGAGCTTTTCACAAGAATTTCATGTTTGAAATTACCTATGAAAGACAGGGTTTTTTAGGTTGCAATGTACTTTTTTCACTTTAAGACAATTTCCATCCATGAAAACAAGGTGACCAGCTGAATTAAATTACAAAGAAGCTGCTTAAAAGAGTATGTCATGCATACATTTGTGGGATCAGCCCTCTTATTTCTACACTTGTGTTGAAGGCATGGGATACAAGGTAATGATGCTCTAGGACAGGCTTCCTGTCATATGTGCACCACTAGAAAATCCCTACTCCTGAAAAGCAGGTTTTTTAATGTTGGTCTTCAGTGAGAATTATCTCTGGTATGACATTACAAATACAGACCAGGGATCAATGTTTCTGTGGTTCAGATAGTCAGAACTATTGCCTAGGATGAATTTTTGTGTTCCTACAAGTATAATAAAAATGACAGAATGAATCTTTGAAAGGAAAACATAAAAATAATTTGTTTTCATCCATTGCTTATTTATCAGTGTGGGAGTTGCAACGTACAGTGCCTCCTTGCCTTTTTCCTGCCTGTTCAAAGGGCCACTTCTTCCTGCTTTAGTGGATCATCGTAAGAGACAAACTACTTGTTTTTGTATTCTCAAGGACAGGTAATTTTAAGTTAGCTCACATGCAAGCTACATTGTATGTTCTTAAAGCAGATTTCTTAAAAATACTTCTGTGTAGTTTCTGATTTTTGTTTTGGAGGTCTTAGGTACTGATTTCACGTTAAAGGGGATTCTTCTCAGGAATAGAGGCATCTCTTACATTTAAATATGTGACACATGTAAGCATATAATAGCATTTAAATTTTATACTTTTAATGTGTAGTTATTGGGTTGGTATTTGCTCTATGGAAGGTACAATAACGTATATGCAAATGAATTGGTGCAAGACTTTGTTCCTGAGTTAAATAGGGTAGGGTAATATTCTACAGTAAAAATTATTAAGTATCAAAATAGGAGAAAATATTACAGGTTATGAAGCCCTGGAGAAAATAAAACATAACAACAGAATGAAAAGAGAAAGAAAAGGGAAAAACTTGGAGGAGGGAGAGTTTGGTAATTTAAAAAAGCAGGCATTTGAAAGTTGGGTAGTTGAAAAACAAGCAATGAGTAGGAGGAATTGAAAGCAGATGGCAAGCAGAGGCATGTCTTTGTGTGTTGCTTGCTTTATAATCTAATATAAATTACTAAATATATCTTTTTAATATCTATAACTAATATTTTCTAATTTCATCAGCAGGATTTCAGAGTATTCTTACAAAATGGATGGTGTTGCTAAACCATATTAAAATGGTGAATCTGGCTAAACTAAATTTATTAATGGTGGTTCTACTCAAGCTTCACTTTTGAAAGTGCTGACTGGCCATTCCTTCATCAGAATGCTCATATGACCTATAAATATTCAGTAGCATAGAGAATTAATGTGAAAGTATCTGATCATCCAAATCAAGTAATGGTTTTGAAACTGTAGGTAAGTGACTTGTCCAAATTCTACTGAGTATTTCTGCTTAAATCTTTTTATTCACTCTCACACAAATCACTACAGTAGTTAGTCATTTTTGTGCATGTGGATGTTTTGAGGCAAATTAGCATAATTTTTTTTTATAATTAGTTAATTTTGTTACACTAAATAGAATTTTGGATGTTTCACCTCACCATTCCTTTCTCCAATCAAGACCATTTAAAATTAGCTAATGCTAACTTCGGTATATTAAAACCAATTTCATTAGCAAACACAGTGACCTTCAATGTTCACCTGAATAACAATGGACATTTTTAAAACATTGTAGCTAGAGCTAAATAACATAAATATTGATTTATAAATAATTTCTAGAGTAAATGTAGAAAACACTGACTTCTGAGATTGTGGTTGCTAAATATAAGAAACCATTGAACATTTTTTGATGGGGGTTTCTTTGGGGATTTTTGTTATTGTTTGGTTGTTTTTTACTAAGGTAAGTTGCTAAGCAAAATAGAGTTTCATTAATGGTCTAAAGAGCTGATCAAAACTCAGCTGGATTGTCCCATGCCCAATATTATATGAAAGTTCAGAGCCTTAAAAAAATAAGCTAATATTTGTATTGGCTTGCAAGTCTACTTCTTGGAGGTCAGTCACAGTGAGAACATCCATCTTCTCACTAAACTGTAACAATGATACAATTTTGGAGGCTTCTGTGGTTTGTCTTGTTTTTCTTGGTTTCCTGTGTCTGGCAGGCACATTTTGCCAATGCCAGAATCCTGAAGTGATATATTTTGAACAAATTTCTCTCTGACAATAGCATTTTACCAAGAGATTTTGTCAGTTTTCTTCATGTTAAAGTGGATTTTACCCACTTTGATTTCACATTACTAGTTTCAAGCATGCTAGAACATTATGCTCCTATGTTCTGGTCAGTATTGTTACGTCAAATTTCAACTGGCTTTGAAGAAGAAACAAATTGAAGCACACCCACTGGCAGTGCTTAGCTGAATAAATACAAATCACATATCACCATATTTGTACTAGTGCATCTTTTGCATATGCTTGGGTTTCTTTTTTAAACAATTTTTAAAAGACATAAAAGCTTTGCATAACAGATAACTTATGGCAGTCAAAGTGTAGTTTTGGGTTGGTGGGTTTTTTTGGCTGTCATTCTAGTGTTTCCTCAGCAAAAATAACATGAAAGGTTTCCCTTCTTTGCTCTAGCCCCTATTTTAATTTATTTATATATATTAAAACATCAAAATGTCTTATGCATATCTGCTTTTTAAGCCAGCATTGACAAGTGGAGAGAAGGAATTTTGTGAATTTTCTGGAAAAGCTACAGCAGTCTGCAGTAGCAATTTCCTCAATATGAAGGATTGTTTGGTCTGTCTTCAAAACAGTCCTGTGAAGATTTCTGTTATTTCCCAGGTTATAGATTATTATTCTAATCTTATTTACTCAACCTTGAAGTTCACTGACATCATTATTTGTCTTCAAGGCTATAAACACAGACTACTGAATTCTACAGCTATTAATTTCTGTTTTCATTCCCTCTGTTCTTTTAAGTTTTAGACTTGCTTCGTTGTGCTGCCATAAATGTGGAAAAGTAATTTAAAATTTACTTATTCTACCTTTTCTCTTCTATAGCAAAGGATAGTATTTGATGTGCAGCCCCTCTTTTATTTTCCCATGCAAAGTTATACAGCTATAATAAGCACTAAGAGACTGTGAGACTGGATGCCTGAGACAGTTCAATTTTACTTGGGACTCACTCACTTCTGTGGATGGACATAGGTGTTTAAAAACACCAGCCTGCCATGCTGAATTTGTTTCATGTTTGCCCAGTACGAAGTGTAATAGGCCTTTAACCTCTGGAAAGTATCTGAGAAACAAAATCCTGCAAATTTTGGTAGAAAATCTCATTAAGATCTGTTCCAGATCCTCTTCATAAAATACAGCACAATTTAAGGCAAAACAGCAAAGTAAGACTAGGGAAGGTGTTATTAGAATAAATATTTAGACAACACTAGTCTAGGGCATTAACTGTTTTCACTGCCAAATACAGACTGTAAAGAACAAATTGCTACCACTAAGTCATAGAGCTAATGATGACATCCAATTAACAATAATTCAATGGACTTTAATGAAGTGATTCAGCCTAAAGGTACAGAGAAGTATCAAGGCTTTATACTGTGTAACACTGCACATCTTGGAAGGTATTGGTGCTGTGATGTTCCTTGTAGGCAAGGCTCCTACTGAATTCAGCTCACTACCTGTGTTTAGAAAGCTGGGTAATATTTATTGCTATGTTAATAAAGCACAAAATAGGACAATTGCCATCCATCTCTGAAAATGAGTGTGCCTGCTAGAGAATCTGTAAACAGGGACCATTTTGCAATGTAAGTCAGAGCTTACTCCTGGTTTGCTGGCATGCTGTGTAATAAAGTAAAAGACATATTGACAAATTTCTGGCCTTAGGACCATGATCACAAATCTATACCTGAACCCAGCTTTCACAAGGAAAGAGTCTCCAATCATCCATTTTCAGTCAAACAGTTGGAAAAGCTTATTTAGTATCACCAAATTTTAGCAAAAGAAAGCAATTCTGGAGCACTGACATTCTATGCAGGGTGTGTAAAGTACTTCTTCCACTCTCCTTGACACTCTCCAGTAGCAAGGAGTACTGTTTTGGGCACCACAGTCGAAGAAAAATGTAGACACCCTGGATACAAGCCAGAGAGGAGTAAAAAGAATGAGGAACAGTCTAGAAGCAGAATGAGGGAGGGTGGAAGGAATTGGCATTGTTTAGTCTAGGGTAGGGAAGACTTAGGAAAGATGGAATGTCAGCCCATAACCATGAACAGTGTTTCTGGAAAAAAGAAAATATCAACTATAGAGGCAGAGACAAGTAATGAAAAAAACCACAGCAGCGGAGCTTCCATTCTGTGGCTAAAGTAACTTTTCTTAAGTAGATTGATTGGTTAAAGGCTTAATAGGTTTTTTGGCTACATTTCATTTTCAGTTTAAAAATCAAATACTGTTATCTGCAAAGATGTGAAGCATGAGTAAACTCTGTAAATAAACTGTAACTTCTAGGCCAGTTGAGAAACCTCAGCAATAAACTCTCTAGGATGTCTGGAAGATTTTATATTAGACAAGTGCCTGCAGAAAGTCTTGCTCACTTAGGATGGCAGGATGCTAGTTGCTAAATACAACCTAGTTGAAGCTGAAAATAATTGGTGCTAAGTTTATAAGTACCTGCACTCTATATTCATTTGGACTTTTATTTAATTTTTCGGACCAGCAAGAAAATATCCTGGGGTGGTACTCCTTCAATCCCAATTTTTCTTTGAATTTTTCTTTCTTTGGGCCACTGAACAGAGGCATTAATTTTGCTTACAGTTATAGTAGTTAATTTTGTGTAAGATCTGGTCCTCTTTTTATTCTGAGACTGTAATGTTTCCAGAATTTAAAAGTGACTTTAGAGACTTTCAAACCAGTTGTTCTGAGTCTTTGTGCTTAATGACAAAAATGAGTTTCCCTTTTTATCTCAATCTTCTTTAAATCTGAATGTTTTGTAGCTGAGATTTTAGCCCTGTCTTCTTACTCCATTCCTATTCCTTTCTAGGGTTCTAAATAATAAATTCACTGAAGAGTACTCACTGTAGCTATAAACAAGCTATAAGTAATCCAGAACATTGTCTAGATATGCACATTGAACATTCATAAAAATCAAAGGACATTTTAGGCTCATGTCCTTCTGAACTGAAACTTGGAACTTTACATTTCCTGTGTGGTAAGGAGTATTTATATCTCTCACATTTACTTTGTTTGTGCTTCTAGAGACCTGATAACTCAGAAAAGACCATTTACCAGTGATTCACAAATACCTCTAGTCAGAAAAGAGGAACAAGCTGAGCTTCCCTTCCCGGAGGGCTACTAGAAATCATCAGATATGGCAGGTAGAGGAAGTTACTCCATCACAGTTGTATTTTACTTAAGGTGTTATATTGTGCCATACCTTCTTAGCTCCTTAAGGATGCAAGTTTTCTGGAGTAGTTACCTGCTTTACAGAGTACATAAACATACAACTGTCACATACAAGTGTAGTTAGAGTAAATTCTGAGTTGCAGTCATTGTAGCTTTTATAGTTTTCAGTAACAGATCTCAAAGCAACAAAGGTCAACAGTACAGTCCTCAATTTTTAAAAAATAAAAACCCTTAGGTTTTGGGTTGGCTGGTGGTTTAGCCACTGTTCTGTAAACCAGTGAGGGAGTCAAAAACAGCACTTATGTACTTTGAATCACAGTACTGCACTGTAACAAGGAGACAGCTTTCCTGAAAGCATCTTGAAAATTATATCAGCAGTGAAACCTGATTGTAAGCCTATTAATGTGACCTTCTGCAATGGGTCACAGATGGTCAGGAAAGAATGTTATCAACACATAAGCCCAAAAACTTCATAAGGTTGACTATAAATTTACCATCAGATTTTAGAAGGTCTAGGAACACCATTGCCTCTTGATTTATTTTAGGTTCTTCACCAAAAAGGCTAAAACGAGGGGAATTGAATAACAGAGATGTGTAAAAGGAAGCGGGAGTGATGTCCAGCCAATTAGAACTCACCCCTAATTCCAAGAACAAACATTCACCTCACTGCCCTTCTCTTCTGGCCCTGAAAGTTCTGCTTGCGTATAACTGGGTGATAAAACAATATTGTAGGAAAAAAGTTGCATTTCGGCAGGAGACCAAGGATGCACGTTTGTTCAGTACAATACTGAATGAACGGACAACACACAAGAATGCATCAGTCTGGTGAGTTATATGTCCAAGCCGCCCTTGGCTGGAGTGTAACTTATAAAGCTGCTTTTGCACTTGAGACATGTACCTAAGGTTATCCTAATATAGCTGTGGGTGAGAGTGACTGAACATTCCTCAGCTGTGCCTGCAGGAGAAGGAATGCAAAAATCTTAAATCTCCCACATTTACAGCTGTTGTGAAATGCTGGCAAACTCGACCCACCAGCATTAATACTTGAGTTGGTTTTGTGGATTTCTTATTTAAATCACACTAATTAAAGTTTGAAAAACTTCAGTCTTCTATATGTGATGTGTATTTCAGATGTGAACGTACTTATGTCTGTATGTGTGTTGAAGGTGAAGAGCTTGAAACAGGAATCTTCTATAATTCTTAAATACCTGTGGGTCAACATTTAAATATTGCATATGTATAAATAACTTCTCCAGTACTGCATTCCTGAACAACTACATGCATATGTAGGTACAAAAAGGATTGATATACAGTGGTTTCTATGATGTCACTGATTTCACACGTACTGAAGTTTAATCATCAAGAAAAATACTATAAATTAATTTTAAAAAAAAGACTTCTGAAGTTATGTAATGCAGTATATTTTCATGTATGTGATAAACTACTTCAAAGAAATCACTAGCCAGTGAGATCACTCAATTGGCTCCATTTGTCCTTTTACAAAAATAGATTTGGTGTTGTGCACTGAGCAGTCTATTCCAGTTGTGCTGCAGGAGAGTCCATTATTTATCAAAGACTTTTTTTGGGGGGAGGGGGTCAAGAGACTAAATATTTGGACTTCAGGACTGTGGGAAAACACACATTACTTAGAGTGAACATCTATTCTTTAATTCAGGTATTGGCCTGTGTCCTGGGGAGTTGCAGCACTTGAGGACTTTGAATGGCACTCAGACTTACCTTAGTTCTACTCATCAGTCTTGGCTAGAACCTGACTTGAATGGACCAGAGATTCTGGCCCACAAAGTGTCTGTTGCAGCTTATGGGAGGCAAAATAATCCCTGAAAACCATTGTAGGTGGTAATTGGTGGGGTCGTTTTTGTATCTATGCATGTGGCCCACTGAAGGTCAACTCAGTTTGCTGGAAAATGGTAAAGTCTAGCAGATTTATTTTCAGTCAGAAATTTGTCTTATTTTCTTTTTTTTCTTAGTGGCTATACTTTTTCAAAGAAAACCTTACCATTTTCAATTGTTATGTGTTTGAAATTGAAAAATAATTTTGCTCTGAACAAGTAGCATTAGAGCTGGACACTTCAAAAATGTTTAGGAAAGGTGACATATAATGGATAACAAGGGAGATAAATGCTCAAATCAATGCATTCTATCACTGTTATTTAGCACTCACAACATAGGAAGGAAAGACCTAGAAAAGAACCTTTTGCCTCAGCTTGATCAGGCTGTAATTGTCTGGCCTCATTAATCCAGAATGCTGCAAAGATTAGCCTTTGTTCTAAACTCCCTGTGCTGCATAACAACGGCCGGGGATACCTTCTTACGTGGAAACTTTTAATCTAGAAGATGTCTGCACCGTGTCCAGAGAAGATTGGCCTTGTCTTTTCTCCTCTCCAGTAACCCATTGCCTTTTCCTTTCTGTGTCCTACCTCTAGTGTGCACATAGCTGCCCTTTGAATCAGGCCAAAGAACATTATCTGTTTGAACTAGTATAAAGGAAAGAAAAATGTCAGTGTTCCTTCTTGCAAGAAAGTAGTCCATGTGTGCAAAGGTGCTAGTACTGCACTTTTACGGAGCACTGTACATTTGTACTGAACTGAAGTGACCACGTAACCATGCTTTTAGGCATTCAGAGAAAATAGCAGCTAGGAGCTGAAGAGAGACCAGCTAATGAGGAAATGCAGCTATCATAAATCCCAAGTTCTGCATTAAGGTCACACACGCAGCAGCATTTCATAGTTAAAGGTGGAGATGGATATCTATCATATATGGTACATCAGTAATAACAGCCTACAAAAGATGATCAGGATACATATCTGCCACTTTTGTTGAAAGAGCTTCTGCCACCAACCCAGAGACTGTCCTGGAGTTAAAGTGGGAATGTCCTTCCATTGGGGCTAAAGTTGCAATGACTCTGTGAAGGGAGGCATTCCAGATTGCCTGGGTGTGGTGGAGTGTGATGCTCTTGTCAGCCAATTTTGATATTTATTTGGGAAGAGAGACTGAAGTTCTGCTCTAGAACAAAGTTTACATGTTTCATAGTAAATAAGATCTGGTGAGAGGAAGAATAATAGCAGATGTGAAAAAAATAGAAGGTTGTATAAATTTATACTGCCAATAGCCAAGTGTGCACAAAAGTTTCTGTACTGCAAACTGCACCTGAGACATTCTAAAATCCTTTGTAGATAACATTTAAACTCAATAAGACATCATAAGGAGAACCAGATAGCCATCTCAAATGAGGGACCGAGATAAAGTTTTTATGGTTATTACTCTCTACACCATCAAAGTTGTCATTGGAGCAGGAAGAGAAAAAACAATAAAAAATCTTGTGGACATCAGCTGTTAAATCTAGAGGTGTGTTTGACAGTGTCCCTGTAATACATATGAACAAATCCAGTCTAATTCTACTATAGTTTAAAGATCTGTCTTCCCTGCCTCTTAGGTAATCTAGGCTGGAAAACCTCATTCCACATCAGTTAGGATTTATTTCAATTTGAGTTACCTTTTCTGTCACAGCAATGCACGACGGACATATATGATTTATTTGTGCTATGTAACCAAGTTAATGCTCTTATAACTCTGCTGCATATCCCACAACACCTTTGCAGGAGAGATGATTCATCTCAACAGGCTTAGCTAGTGAAACTCTTCAAATAACTGTATGTGAAACATACAGTTCAGGACAGAAAACATTTTGAGTGTGGAATAAAGCCAGGAATAGCAGCTGTCACTAATACAATAGAGTGAGATTTGATTTCTCATACAGGACAAACCGAAGCAAATTTAATTTCCAAGAACCTTTGAGTTTACAGGCTAGTTAAAAATTACAGGACTACAAAGCATATACTAATTTTAGATTAAAACAGACTTGTCTTTTCTACCATGGTTCAATGAACACATTTTGCTTAGTAAGTAAGGCAAAGTTTCCATGTGTAGGCAGGCAGAGACAGCTGCTCAGAGTTATCTGGAAGACTCAGAAAAGAGGAAACTGATGGGGAGGAGCTGAGATGTGTGACAGCAGATCAGGTTCAGGACTCATAGGGACAGGGGGTTACTCTGCTGATTTATTGCTGGGGCTTAGGTTGAAAGTACAGCAAGTGAGACTTGTGTTTGCTTCACTCTCTACTCCAAATTTCTGTGCCCTGAACTCCACTTTGGGGAATCCAGTGACATCAGAGAGAGATACATATTTGAAAGTAGTAAGAATATTATAAAGATAAATCTCTAGGTAGGAACAAAACAGATGATGTGAACATATGAGGAATTACAGTTGTGGTTGAAGAGAATTTATATCTGAGAATCATAGACTAGAAGGAAGAAGGTGTTTCAGAGGCAAGTATTTTCTGGTTCCACCTGTTTCAGGTAAATTCTCCCTATATTATTCCATTTTGTATATTTCCTCAGTGACAATATCTAGGTGATAACCAGACTACTTGAGTGGTCTTTTGCATCATGAGCATCCATTCATAGTACCTGTCTTTTAGTCCCTTCCTCAGTTTTCCTTCTGTGAAAGGATAAGGTTAATGCTTCTCCATTTCAGCTAAGGGGGCTGTGGCTTGTGAGGAGCTCACACAAATGCAGCTGTACCGCTCGGCCATGCTGAAGCTGTCAGAGAAGAAGGAACAGAGCATGTTCTTGTTCTTCTATTCTTCCTGCTCTACTCATATACACATGCAGCGTATTTGAGTGACAACCTTGATGGGGCTCTGTTGCAAATGAGAAATATAGTATAGCTGCACATGGTAGTGCCAGTCCCTGAAAACAGAGAGGCAGGAAGGGAGCAGTGGTGGGCTAGAGCGGCTAAGATCCTCTGTCTCCAACACTGAAGTCTCAGGATGGTGTGTCTTGATTGATGTCTGTCAGTATTCTAGAAGCTTTTCTGGAACAAGTCCTCCCTTGTGCTAGAGCGATCTATTGTCTCATCTTTTTCTTCAGACAAAATACATACAGAAGATCCTGTATGCCCACCACAGTTCTGCATTCCCTTTGCTGTGATTACAAAAGTTTGTGCCTGCTGTTCAGCAATGTAATCCAAGAACTTTCACTACTAAGAAGAATGTTCTCATGTCTACAGGACAAAGACGTTTTAATAGAAAACACAAAATCAAAGGAAATGCTTCAACCCTGGCAGTGTTCAAAGCACCTTGAGCAACCTGTTCTAGTGGGAGGTGTTCCTGCCCATGGCAGGGGAATCTGGGACAAGATGATATCTTGGTCCATTCCAACCCCTCAACATTCTATGATTCTGTGAAACAATGACTAGAAAATTACATCCAGAAATCTTCCCCTTGCCTGATGACAGGCTTAATTGCTCCTCATTTTCCAAAGGTGGATACTCTACGGTTCTCCAGGTAAGTCAACAGAGCATTTCACCATCTTTTTCATTAGGAAACTTTCCCAGCTTTTTCTTGCTGCATTTAAAGCCCATTATCTCCCTTAATAGCCACTGTAGACAAGAGAAAAGGATTCTTTCCCTTCCTTTTCAAAGAGCCTTTCATTTGTGAGGAATATCATGTTCCTTTTTGAGCCTTTTCTTTTTGAAGTTAAACCACTTCAGTTCTTGCAACTTTCGTCATAGGATACAGTCTAAATTTCTCCTCCTCATCAGTACTCTTTGAATTCTCAGGTAGTTCATATTCTTCTTGCAGTGCCTAAACTACACACAACATTTCAGATGAAGCCCTACCATTGTGGAGTACAGCATAGAAGGCTTATTTCACATATCTTGCAGGCTCTACTCTTGGTTAGAAACCCCCGTATTGTGTTTGCTTTTTTCACAACAGCATGCTAGTGTTGACTCCTGCTTAGCTTGTCATTCAGTACCTTCCATGGACTCTTTTAAGAAGAAATGCCACCAATCATTTGTTTTCCGCCCTATATTTATGCAGCTGATTATTCTTGTCCTAATATAGGGGTTTGCATTTATCCCTCTTGAATAGTGCCCAGGCAGAGATGAGAGCCCTCTTCATTGTTTCTGTAAGACCTATGCCAACATTTTGTGTGTTTCTTATTGCAAAACCCACAAGATACACAGGACTAGCTATTATATGGATTTTTTGGTTTTTTACCTTTGGATTCATGTCTTTATTTGTTTAGAAGTGAGTAAGGGTGTTAGATAAGCACCAGTTCTATTAGCAAATACTTTGTCCGTGGACAAGGAGACAAAAGAAGAAACTTCTCAAGCTGTGGGGTAGACTCCATAAATTATGATTTGTTTAACCAGGAATTAAACCCAGATCTGAAGCAAACAGTATTAAGAAGAAAAAGGCTGGAGCTGACATTGGTTAAACCTTTGTAAAATTCCATGACGTCAAGCAGATGACTAGGATTTCAGTCAGGAGAAAGACCTCCAGCATGTTTGTGTTCTCTTGCATCGCAATCATGATTTCTGGTGCAAAGTAATCAAGGAATTACGTATAAAGAAAACATCTCTCTTCGGTATTTTGTAGAAATAGGTCTTTATGATGTGCTTAGCTCACATTTAACAAAATTAAATAAACAGCTCTTCAGCAATTTATGCTGGAGCCAAAACTGGTTCTGAGCACTCCTGAGACTATGACAGAACTAAGAAAATGTGTATAAATAAAAGTATCATTAAGTGCGAGTCTGAGCACGGTTTTTATATCACAAATACGTTTACAAATAAATATAAGTATTTAGGTTTAGTAGCTGATTAAACTTAGCAAGTTCACTTCCAAACACAAAAAGAACCAGGATTTGACTTCACTTCTACAGTTTTGGAATCACTGTTCAACTACTTTTTATTTAAATTTAGTAAAACAGAAACTAGGGCAAAATGGGATACAGTTGTCTTTTGAGCACTGAGTTCGGTCTGAGCCTTGAATTCTGGCTTGCTGTAGACGTGGATTTTTTTGTTAATGCTTGATTCATTTCCTCTAGTATCCCAGAACTAGACCAAGAATAGCTTTGAAGCATGTATTTTCTATTGTTTGCATCATTAACACCACTCAAGAAGTTGTGTAAAAAATCTCAAGCAGTTATTGATTAAGGTTGTGTAGCAGACTTCAGTGTTGCATTAACTTTGATAATCACGTAAATACAACAAATAGTACTCATGGCCCTAGTCAAAGGGTCAGAAAATACAAGTTAACGCTAGGTCCGGATGGCTGCTCAAGGCCACTCAGCATTAGTCTGGGAGTGACCCTGGTTTCCCGGGGCTGCAGCTCGCAGCTTCCCCAGACGCAGGGTGTCCTCCCGCAGCTCTGTTAGTGCTGGCTCCTCTGGGTGAGAGAGAGTCCCAGCCTGATGCTGCAGGCGCAAGTGAGGATAAAGGCCAGAGAGAAGGGCTCTGATGTGATTTCCAGCTCTTTTATTTCCCAGGGAGAGGCAGCAGGGAAGGCAGGAGAGGGTCCAGGGTCAGGGAGAGGCAGCACAAGGATCAGGAAGAGCTGAAGGCTTTAGGGACCAGGCACCAGGACTGAAGGGCAGCAGGGGATTTATAGGGATACAAGCAGGGGAAAGTAACCAATTGGGGTACAGGGATTAGCATGTAACCAATGGAGAACTGAACAGCTACGAAGTTTCTAGAACATAACCTTATACAGAACACAAAGTAACAGGGTAACTAACCAATGAACTGAAACATGTAAATAACATTGCAAGGGACGCTGGGGGTGAGCCAGAAAGCTCACCCTGACAAGGGAGTGTGGCTCAGACGGTGGCAACCTCAGCTGTGCCCACCAGTCTTGAGCCTGTGGGGCTGTGGCTTTTGCCACATACGCTGCCACAACAAGTATAGAGAAAAATTTTGTCCTCTCCAAAGGATTATGTTTTCAAATTTCCTGCTGTTCTCCCTGCTATCTGAACTCCTTATAGTATTAATCTCACAAAACCCAAGGGTTTATTAACAGATTTCCAGAAGGGTAGGCCCTACATCAAAATGAGAAGATATTCACATACAGCCAGAAGGATTCAGTTTGTAGCAGGAATGTCTTTTTCAAATCCAACTGTAACATCCTCCAGAGAGTTTACCAGCAATAACCTACTGAGCTTCACAGTCTATGCACAGACAAGCGATGTTGTATTCTTGCTCTTTTGTTTACTAATGTACTGAAGGCAACTTTGATCTAGTGCTTTCTTACTTCAGTGAAATTCTGTTGAGATTCATAAATAAATTCACTGATGGTCAGAGTCATTCTCAAAATGATTTTTTTTTTGTACAATTCTACAAAATCAGCTCATTCCTTGGTGCTGTGGCTTTTCCCAGTTTGAGTTTGCCAAAGTGAAAGAAACTGTTCAAACCTTTCCTAAAACTGCATTTTCAGCTTTGGCTTTGGTTACATAGAAAAGATGTAGCGGGACACAGGTTCTGAATCTCAGTACAAGTACAAGGAGAACTAAGAGGTAATTACTTATGAGAGAAGTATTTGATTTAGCTACTCAACAGCGAACTGCTGCACCAAGAAAACAATCATCAAAAAGCAGCCAGGATGTCCAGTTTCTGCTGCACACACGTGTTGGGATGGATTTTTCCTATAACTGTTTCAACAATTCATCCTGAACCTCCTGTGTCCCACCTCATAACAAGCATTGAAGTATATCTGGAAGTGCAGTCTTGAGGCACTTTGGATAACAAGAGTCTCACTCCATAGCTGTGTATAACTTTCTTGCCTTTTTCTTCCTTTGTTTCAGAAACTGTGTACTTTTGGCTATTGCCTTCCTTGCCAGAGACTGTGTTTCAGCAGTAAATGCATTGTGTGTGTTCATGTAGGGTTTGTGTGTTTCATAAATGAAGTGCTTTGGAAACAGTTGTGGAAGCAGGGGAGCTTAACATTAGAATCTCCTTCCAGAGCTTTTCCTGAATCACCAAATGAGTTAGTTGCTCCATAGGCAAGTTAGACATGAAATACACGGAGTCAAGACTAACTCTAAGACAGTCTTATTCCTCCAAATGAGAACCCAAACATATTTCTTCAACATTGTGTGAGTACTAAGTCACAAGCCTAAAGCCACTACTATTTCAAAACATGCTTTAGGGTAGAGAAAGCTCTGCAAAAGGCATCAGAGCCTCAGCCTGCAGAAACTTTGCTGATTTCTTTATAGCACATTTTGATAAAGTACATCTTTCCTAACTGCTCACCTTCAGTTTCTCATTTTTTGTTCTCTGATGAAAATACATGTAGAGGTGTTCATTCTGCAAATTATTCTTGGCCAGATATGGATCTTATGCAGGCAGAAATATTATTATGTCCATGCTCTGCTTTTTGCAATGTGGCATAGATAGGTACTCTACTATAGTTTGTTGTCCAGTATTGCTGTTAACAAATCATTCACCAGTGACAGATCATAAAACACAGTTCAAACAAAAGTGTGTGGATCTCGTTTATATGTAACCAAAACACATCCAAAACCCCCACAAAACACAAAACTTCCTATGCTGAGAATTACCAGAAAATGCCACCTCATTATTAAATGAGATGTCCAGAATGGAACAACCCCTTTCAGCTTCTCAGTGTTTATGGCAGCTACACAGGTGTAACTTAACAGTCAACAAGCATTTTCTTTAATTAATTTTTCTTTGTAATATAAATTGAGATTTGGATTTTCCCTCCTTATAAACCAGCTCAAGTAAAATTAATTTGATGGGGAAAAAAAACATAGCAGTTTGAATCAGGAAACAAGAAACTTGGCAAAATCATATTTTGAAGAACAATTTTCCAAAAAGTTACACATAAAATCTTTCATGTCTGCTAGAGTGCTTGACTCTCCTTCTTCTCTCCACCTTCTGTGGATAAGTGCTTCCTCCCGTGAATTGTAACATGGTAGCTTTAGCTCTGCAGCCTTTATGCCTCCAGACACTAACTTCAGTGCCTGCTCCAGCTTCTACTGGAATTGTTTCATTTATTTTATAGGGTTTTGCCTAAATTTTCCGCTAGTAAAACCGCAGCCTTTAACAGGTCCCGCAGTTGGATAGTTTATTTTTGGAAAGAGAAGGTAGGCTGGGGACTTATTTTGGGAGGTGGGTTCAAGCCCCCTAGCCACACACCTGGCAGCAGATAGTTCATTTTCTGTGCTGGGTCCAGGGAGACAGGAGCTACAGGGAGTACACAGTGTGGAGTTTGCAGCTCAGCCTCTTCAGGGAGAAAAAAGAATCATAGCAGCATCTTCCCAATTTTTATCCTTTGAGTTATAAGCACGTTCTTCTGTGAAGCACGTGACAGTAATCTTGCTCAACACTTGCCTAATGGGCCAGCTGCCTCGGAGGTCAGAAACAAAGGAAGGTTGATAAGGTAACAAGTCCTGGCATGGCCTAGCCTGCAGACCCATATAATCTTCAAGGTCAAACTATATCAGTAGCAGTTCCACCCCCTTAGTTTCTTGTGATAACCCTCCTATGCACCACCCCTTCCTGAAGGCTGCCACCTCTCACCAGTCTGCACGGTGTGAGGCATCCTGCTTCCATGGCAAAATCACCTGGATGGGCTGGGACATTAAATTAAGCTGCTACATTAACCCCTCTGGTACCTGTAGCACAAATAGTTCATACTGGTACACACAGCTAACCCACACAGCTGTTCTTCAGCTGATACAATAAACTTCTTCTCAACAAAATTCACTGAAAGGGGGGAGTTACCCAAATAGCAGTAATGGTCTCAGCCAACTCATTTATACTGCTGCTCCAGACCTGACAGAGGCTTAGGAGGCTGAGTGACTGAGGCACAGCCAAGTTTTGTGTGTTCAACATAGGCTGAATTACCATAGCAGATGAATTCTCATACAAGTTTGTTACATGGTAACTAAGGGCATATTATTTATAATTTTCAGCAACCTTGGAACCTGTACCCAGGTTCTGCAAACAAAGAAGGCCTGGTCCCTTTCCAAAAAAAGAACGGGAAAAAGTCAGTGTGTATGAAGATGGCTGGGAAGAGCTGAGGGTTAAACAAAATCCAGCTGCCTCCTAGGAAAATGCAGTTTCTCCTGAAGCGTCTCTTGACAATTTTGACAGGTTTATAGCAGAGCCAATATAATTTCAAATAGCAAAATTATCTTCATAACCCCAGCAATGCTTGGGTTACCCTGACAGTCTAGACAGCACAGATGTGTCTGCACTAAGCTGGCAATCCTGCCCTCACCTGCAGCACAGCAGCTGTTTCTTCTATCGATGGCTCTTTTAATTTGTAGGTGACTAATGCATCAAGCTGCTGGAAAAATGAGTTAACCTTCCTCAGCCAGTCAGCATTCAAATATGCAGCTCACATCACTATCTGATTCTTAATTTTTGAGCACAGATGAAGCATTTTAGGGGAGAAGGGTCAGACAGAGCTCATACTTCTATCCATCACTTGACATTAAGTTTTTAAGTTCTCAGACTAAGGGCCAAGTTGCCTTGTGAAGTAGTGCCAGCACCAAGAATAGAATTTCTTTATTTGCCATGTCTGCCTTTCAGCACCATTCCGTGTGGTTTTTTCCATTGACACAGTTCACGTTTTGTTCAGGAAAAGGCTATATCCACCCTCCATCTGTGAGCGTATGTTTCTTTCTCATAACTTCTCTTCGTAAGCTAATGGGTGTAATAGCTGCCTTAGTGAGATCACACCAAGGCTCAGGCTTTGCAGGCAGTCACAGGCAGGCTCGTGAAGAATACATGGTTGCAGCTGCTTTGGGTGGAAGAACTGATATGCATGCTTAAACCCCTGCCTCACTGCTCCCCTTCTCCTCACCCACTGGTTAGGTGACCTAAAGATTTCCCTGGAAATCCATCTGTCAGGTCTAGGGTCTTGGCTCTGTTCTTGAGAATGAGAAATAAATTTTAGGTCTACCAGGGATGTTTTGGTCAACAGCATCAAGGACTATACAATCAATAGTCCTTCTGACATAAACCAGGTTTGGGCTGAAGGTCTGACTGAGATCCAGACCATGCTGCTATACACAGAAAGAAAGTGAAGTCAGGGTCTTGAAATATTTGCAAAAACAAACACCATCAGCCAAGCCCACCCTGCAACAAATCATAAGCAGCCTCATAAAGGCCCTTTACAGTTCCTGACGGACATGATGTAAGTGTTGAGTGGCCTGAGCAGCCCCTCCTCAGTCCCTGCCTGCCTGCTCTGGAAGCTCCATGTGTACCCAGGCAGGCACACTCCCTCCCTCCTGAGGGTCTGCCACTGCAGGGGAAAGGACAGTGTTGCTTTTGGAACTCTGGCATTGAGACTTGCTACGTGTTCTTCAAAACCCACATGGGCTACGCTGCTACAGTGGTGTGCCATAGGAACATTACAGTCACAAGAGAGGCACCACATGAAAAACAAGAAGCAGAGAGTGATACAGCTTTCTGGGGAGAAGCCTTAAGGGCATTATTACTTTAATTAAAGTTATATTCATGTCTGTCTAAATTAGGGCCAGTCTGTTATTTATTATAGGACCTAACTGCCCTTGCATGTTGTAGACTGTATAGGAACAAGTAGTAACCAACTAAAACTCCTAAGAAGCAACCTAAAACCATTAGGGGAGAAAAGTGAGTAGAGCTAACACTGCAAAGCAACAAAGCACCTTAGCAAAGCTGAAGAACCTGAGCACGTATTTATAGGCAGAACTCTGGTTTTGGTTCCTCCCTCCTCTGCCCCCCCCTTACGGGTTGATTCAAAACTATGGGGAAAAAAAGGGGCTATTGTAAGATTCAGGAGATTTGTCTTGAAATCTTTCTGGAACAGTGGTTCTTGAGGAAAATATGTATGCCATTATAAGTTTTGCACATAAGTTGCACTGTAACATATTTGAAATTGCATTTCTCAATCACCCACAGGATCCCTTGGAGGTTTTCCATAGAAACTCTCCCACTCTCCCCTGCTCCACTTCATAGTTCCTAATTTAGAACACTGGTTTTCAAAAACTGTCTCTGTCCTGCTTAGGTCTTTTTGTTTTCTCCCTATAATTTCTCTATGGGCTTTCTTGAAAGGGATATATAGCAGGGCAATTTAATGCTGAAGGTTACATTCTGTCCTATTATCTCATTCTACCTTCTTAACTTACTGTATCTTATTTAAACAAAGCAACTAATTTGCAGCAGAGGATACAGTCTGTCAGTGTGTTTAATTGTGGATCTTTTCAAAATATTTTTATCCTGAAAATACCACCATCTGGAAATAGTTCGCATGGGAAAACAATAAAAAGCCTACCTAAGTTCACAAGAGTTGTTCCCTGCAATACTTGAACAAGAAGATTAATATCCCCATTCATTTATTTATTCTACCAACACACATAATGTTAAGTCATTTTTAAATCCAAAGAGTTTGGAAAGCTCCTGCTGTTGCTTATGTGTGCTAAAGCCCAAGCTGAGGTTATCATGTTTGCCTTGCAGCAACAAATGTCAATTTGCACTCCATAAAGCATTGTGCACAGGTTGTGCCTGTGATTATAGATGGCTATAGGACATACTTCCCTTAAGGATCACTGTTCCAGAAAGGCCCTCATACCATGCTAATATTCAGTATCCTTCAGGTTGATTGGTTTTATATTTGAAAATGAGGCACAGTGCTTGGTCTCACAGGGGCTGAGGGCCATGGGACCCGACCTAACGAGTTACTTGAGCAGACCATGTACCTACATAAGTGCTTTGAAGCCAAAACACTGAATATCTTCCAGGATTTAGCTGATAGTCTATGGAAGAAACAGAATTATCCTCAGAATGTTTTCTTTTCTCAGGTGGATATTTTTGATATCCATATCACGAAGACACTTTTAAAAACAAATGGCATCTCTGCCTCCTTTTTTTACATTAGGGGCACATTGGAAAGAACTATAAAATTTGCTTACCACAAAATTGTGTCCTTCATCGCAAAAAAAAAAAAAAAAAAAAGCACCTGTATCTAATAAGTATTTGCTCAAGCAAATATTAGGTCTTCAAACAGCAGCTATATTGGAAGTAGCTGCAGTTATCTCAGTTGCATACGTCAATCAGAGCAAAGTTTTTCTGTTTGCTACTTCTCTATTGCTTGTTCTTCGCACCTTAGGAGAAAATAGGTTAAATTCAAACCTTCTAATCACACCAAAGCAATTCCACAAGCAGGACAACAGAATTATTTGGGCATATAACTCCTAGTTTATTATTTTAAGACTTTGTGAAAGCTGTCTTTGATAGGTAGTATCCTATCTGCTTCAGCATCTGGTACAATGGTAAGTCTATGACTATTACCAAATGATGCTTTCCCAGTTCACAGGACTTCTTTCTAGGTTCATCAGGCCAGTTTAAACAGGTATATAATGATGGTCTTTACCTGCAACTGACCTTTGCCTTGTGTAACTTTTTTGGCTGGATCTGTGATTCAGCCTGTAGATACCATAGCCTGATGTCAGTAAATGCTGGAGAAATCAACACTTACAACTCAGCCACTACATTACAAACCAAAGAAAGCTGGCTGTCAGACAAAATTGCTCCAGCCAAGAAACTGTAGTGCTTCTCCCTTCATGTACCAAGTATCACACAAGACGGGAAGACAGAGGAGCCAAGGAAGCAAAATATTAGCCCAACACTAGACTGGCAAGAGAGCTTGAACACAGAAAGGCTCCCCTTGCTCCTCCAACCCCAAGATTCCCACAGCTGTTCAACATTCCAGTGTGGTGCTCCAGCCAAGCAGGTGTCTCTGCCTCCCCAGGGCTGGTAACAAATGGCTATTCGAGTTCAATTTGTGCAATGGAAACTGTTTCCATTACAAGCATAAGTAAAATATATTCAAGCAACGGATTCTGGGATCCCAAAGCCCACATATTTTCATAACCTATACCAACATAACCTTATCCTTTCCACAGAGCCAGGTCAGTTCAATGATTTCTTTGTTGCTCAGCTCATGAAACATGAGTTGGCAAACATCACCTTCACTACGGCAGGTACTCCTCTAAATCCCCTGGTTTAGAGGCTCAAACCCAGGTCTGCTCAGAGCTACATGTTCAAGAGATTATTGATGTAAGAGAACCACAGCAAAAAGCTTACACACACATTCCTGCCTTATGCGTAATTTGAATACTGTCAACACTTATTTCTTTGCAGCCTAGTAATTCCTACATTAATTATTCTGCAAATCCATTTAGTACTGAACAGAAGAATTGCATCATATTGGTAACAATTTGACCAATCTTAAACTGAGGCTGCCAGAGGTTGATTAAAAAACTGCAAACTGTGACAGATTTTTAAATGACCTGCTGTTTTACATTGTACATTTACATTTACATTTGCATGATCAGAGCATTTCCAACCTTCCAATGCATTCCTCACATAAAGACAGCTTGAGCTATACTTCAGACTAAGACTCATGTCAAATGCTCCTTTAATACATGTTCATAGGAATCAAGCCTGTATATTAAGTTGAATCACCATTTTACTGCATTATATTTTTGATATTTTTGACATTTTCTAGAGACACTGGAATATCTCTTAATCACAAGGCACATGACTTGGCTCTATCTTTGAGAGAAGGCTCACTGAAGTCCTTCAGGGTAACTGATAAGCAGGGGCCTGTAGGGGATGGATATGAGAGTATCTACAGTAACCATGCTAGCAAAATTCAGTAGCAAGAACAGACTCTTGAACATTTGATTACTCTTCAAGTCCTGCTATACCTGCATTTCAGTCATGCTGACTAGAAAAGAGGTTGCTTATTTAAACAAATAGTTATCTACACCACAGACAGTGTTTTCTGTAACAACTGATAGTTTATTCAGGTATTGACATGCTGGTCTGGCACTAGTACAGTCTTACTTAATCTCGCATGAGAGATACCCAACTTCTGACCCTTTCATCTGTATGGTTTCCTCACGGGTGACATGACTTAAGCTTTGATATTCCATTCAAAAATTCAGAGTAGCTGTGCAAGCAGTGCTTCATTTAAAAGGCATTGAGCTCAAATTCCCAGAATTATTATAGGATCTTCTCCTAGGCAGACTTTTACAGTCTTTCCCCAAACTAAAACAAGCATTCAACTCAATACTTAAAAGGTTCTTTATTTTACTCTTAGACTTAGGCTTTCAGGACACCTTAAAAATCAGTTACACAACAAAGATTGATATTGCAAAAAAGTGGAGGTGCAGTTCAAAAGAAAAAAAAAAAACATAGTGTCTTCAAATATAAAATATATACCCAAATTATTACCTAGGGAAAGTCTACCACCATTTCTGCCTTAAGCTGGTCCTGCCAGCTTTTGGGTCATAACTCCCCACTACAGAGCTCAAGAGCTCACACTGGAAGGAGCATCTCCGAGGTTCATGTCACAGGCACGACTCATAGCAAACTGCTTTGCTGGAGCACACGGACCCAGTCTTAAGTTTTCTGAAAGCATTCCATAGTTTTCCCCTGGGCAGTGGGTAAAAAGCATCCAAACATCTCCTGGGAAGCATAGGTCATATACACGAAGCCATCTTCATCTTTGTAGTCCCTGTATACTTCTGCCATTGTCAAGGACATACTGGCTAGACTTTTGTTGTTCACCAGCAGGTAGAAGGCTTGGGTAGCTGTTAGAGCCATCCTGCTTCTAATTGAAAAAGGGAGGAGAAAAAGAGGATTAAGCATTAGCAAGCTGAGTATGGTTTCAACTTCACACACATTAAGCAGAACTGTTGCATGAACTAGTTGCCAGAAATGCTGTGTAAGTCATTTGGTTTAACATCTCCATCAGCAGGAAGTTAACTGTATGTCTGGAAGCTCAAAGGTCTGTGCTCTGAAGAACAGCTTACATGGCTACACCAAAGGTGCTACTGAGCATGAGCTTGCAGTTTCCAGTTACCAGGGAGAAGTGTGAATAGAACCTGAAATCTTCTGCAGCACAGATTTTGTAAAGGAATCCAGCTCCAGTCTGTTACACTTACTGTAAAGTGTACCTTCAAAAAAAGCCCTTTTCAGAGACATTACATACAAGGATTAGGATCTAAGTGGTCCAAGAGCCAAAAGCATCTTTTACAGAAGTTATAATCTAGAAAGATCTTTTTCTATACTTTAATAAGTGTGCTGAAAAACATAACTTTCATACATTGTCAGAAAACACTACTAAATATTTCGGGAGATTTCTTTGCTGTAATGTGTCATAAAGAACAATTTAAAAGCACATTTCATGTCACTCACTTTCAAGGGTTGCTTTGAACTTGAGCAAGTTCAGCTGGGTGGAGTAAGATAGCAAAGCAGTGACAGTCATAAGCAGAACAAGATCACAGAGCCCCAGTACCAAGTCCATCAGCAGGAAGAAAGCAGAACAGGAGCATATAGTCTTTATTCACCACAGTTTTGGGAGAAGGGCTATGAATCCAAAAAACAACATATTTTCCCCCCAAAAATGCACTCGTGAAAACATCTGTTGATTTTCTTTCAACACTTGCAAGGCAGGGAAGCCATTACATTACTAACACCTTTATCCTCCTTCCCACCAAATAAGCCAGATGTCGCAGCAGAGCGTCAGGAAATACCTGCTTGGAGAACAGCAGCCAACCGCGGCTGCTGCTCTGACCCACCAGTATCGTCCGCTCACCTGATGATGGTTATGAACTGTGCCATGGTCAGCTCCTCGGGAACGAGAAACTTGGTTTTGTCCAAGAGAGGAAGGTATTTCTCTTTATGGTATCTCTCAACGATTACCTGTTTTAATTAGAGTCACACTTAGCAAAACCTAAAATACCCAGGTCCCTCCCTCTCCCGTCACACACTTTAGACAGAGGCCCCCAACGCTTCTTTTTTTTTTTTTTTTTTTTATAGCGGCAACAGCCTCCGATAACAAAACAGGGATTTACCGGGATTTTTGTCGGGAACTTCGCCCGGATTCCTGCAACTTCCTCCAGCCGGGTGGCTGCGGGGCAGAGGAGAGGAGAGAAGTGTTAGGTGTGCGCGCAGCCCCTCGGGCCCCGCGCGGCCCCCCCGCGCCCCCGGCGCCCCTACCGAGACTCTTCCTCAGCTTGAAGGGCCGGTCCGGCTGCGTCCCGGGCGCCGCCCGCATCCTCCCGCCGCGGGGCCGCCGCTGCG